>OY821787.1:35034958-35379958 GCA_963682175.1 Triglochin maritima
AACCAAATATCCAACTCCTGAATTCCTTTGCGTAGAAGTTGATTAATATATATATATATATATATATATATTATATATATATATATATATATATATACATACAGGAATTCTCTAGTGAGCTCAGGGCTCAACTTTTCTAAATTAAGCCTCCACAATATCCACCACTCAATTTAAATTGTAAGGTAAATTAAGAAAAAAACGGTTATACTAATGAATGGTGAGATCAACTGTAAATAAGATCCAACAGTGAGATTGTAGGGGGTTTAAACTAAACTTGATGAGCTCTGGGCTCAGTAGAGCTTAACCCTATATATATATATATATATATATATATAAAATAAAAGTGACAATTACTTGTGTGGAGACGTGAACACATGAAGTGAATTACCGGTCAACAACGTGCAAAAAATGGATAACAAATTTGATATTTTAAAAGAAAATTATTATTCATCTTCGAAAAATTACTTAAATCGTCCCGATAATTATCATTTTGTCTTTCACAATTCATTTAATACTCATTTCGTCTCGTCTTTTAAAATAAGGTTTTTTCCTACATTTTCCTCATTTTTCAGTACAAACACCACGAAAATGTCTGGCAAAGCGCTTGGATTCGGTGAAGTAAGTCTAGTAAAAAAAATCGGGTCGGACGTCTGGGTAAAACGCTATCTCCATGGGTGTAGCGTTTGGGTAAAACGCCCCCATGGGATGGTGTCTCTTAGCCAGACCCCCCCCTATGGAGGGGGTTCCGGCGGACGTCTTCTAATTTTTTTTATTAAAAGAAGTTGGACATTTTACCAGATTTGAGTACACTGGAGTGTATGTTAACTCATTTAATGTCGAAACATTATTTTTTATGAATATGAGATGAAGAGATATGAGTGATAGGAAGTAAATGTCGCGATATATGAGTAGAAATCAGAGTATGACAAAATGTTAATTCGTTGAGACGATTTAAACAGTTTTCGAACGACAAATAATTCAGTTTTAAAATCAATCAGAATACCAAAAACATCTCGAATTTATGCAAAACTTCGTCACCGAAACAAAAATATCTAATTTTCCGATAGAAGCTAACTAACTGTCAACAAGTAGAGCTCAAACAATATAATAAACACCCAAATCAATCTCAATCGGACGGTCCACATCAAGTAGCTTCGTCACACCAAACAATCCAACGGTCCAGATCCGTCACACGAATCTCAAAGCCATCGACCGCGTCTCATCACGAAGCCCTAACCCAAACGTAGCCGACAACCAAACGAATCCCAGCCGTCCGATCCGATCCAACGGTCACAATCGATTCATTAAGTCCCATCACACGCATATAAATCCCCCCTCGAGAGGTCGTATCGAAGCGAATTCTTTTTTTTTTTTTGGGAAAATTGGGGGAAAAGGCGAAGGCGGAAGATGGCTCGCTAGGGTTTTGCGATTCGGGCGATTGCGGGCCGGAGGAGGTTAGTTTGGGGGGGGGGGGGGGGGGGGGGGGTAAAGATTTGGTCTTTCTCGGGTTTGGTTTTGGTGGGTGGGGTTTTGGGTGGGTTCGGATGGTGGGGGTTTTCTTTGTGAATTTTGAGGGTTTTTGTGGAATTGGAGGTTTTCTTGGGCATTTTGATATGCAGATTTGGGGTTTTTCCCCCGGGTTTAGTGGGTTTGGTAGAATTTTGAGGGTATTTTGGTGGTTTGTGAGATTTTGGTGTTTTTGGATCTGATGGATTTTTTGGGGTTCTTTTTATGGGTTTGCTGGAATTGGAGGGTTTTGGTTAGGATTAGCTATTTTGTGTCTTTCTGTGGTTTCCGGTATCGATTTTGCGGAAAAATTGTATTTTTTGGGTCTATTAATAGATTTAGGAGGAAAATGTGTATTTTTTGGGGTCTTTTGATAGATTTGGTGGAATTGAAGTGTTTTGTATTGAGGGAAGATCCGTTTTTTGATGTTTTTCGGTATTTTTGTGATTTTGGAGCCCTTTTATTTTTAATTTTATTTTGTTGTAAAATTAGGGTTTTGAATAAAGTTGAGTTGGGGTTTTAACTTCTGAATTTCAGGATTTTGACATCACTTCTGTTTGAATTTTCAGGTAGCTAAAGAATAGGAAGACATCGTCAATCTATTTGGTGATTCAATAAGGTCGCTGTACCATAAAATCTTGCGGGGTTAGAAGCTGGTTGAATGCTTATGGTTGTCATGCGCAAACACTTGGGTTTGATTTCATGGCTCCAGCAATCCTGATAGAGTGCAGTAAGCAGAAGAAGGTAAATAGAGGCTCTCTTGATAGCTCAGTTACGATGATGGGGAAGACACATAAGTTCTCGAAAGGTGGTTTTTCTTCTGGTTTCGTTCCTGATTATCGGCACACAGTTGAAACTATTGGTGAATCAGAGGGATTTGGGAGCTCTGGATGTGCGGACTCGGAGGACTCATGCACTCCCAACAGAAAGTGTATAAGCCTCAATGTCGATAGAAGTGATGGGTTTCACATTCCTATGGAAGCTTTCAAACTTTCCAAAATTTCACCGTTGGAGAGGAGGGATCTTGAAATTAGATTCAGAGCAGAACTTGAACAGATTCAGTCATTACAGAGAAGGATCCTCTCGATGGGTAGTAATGGTGCTGTGATTTCGTCGACATCAAATTTGCATGCTCCAAAACACAAAAGTGCTTCACAATCCGTTCCAAAGCTGAAACGTGGTATGTCAGGTAGGTTTGAGTCCTTGAATCGGAAGGAGAAACGTGCCCCCACAGCTAGCAGCACAGACGCAAGGTTATTGAAAGATTGCGAGGCACTACTTAAGAAGTTGTTTTCACATAAATTTTGCTGGGTTTTCAAAGAACCTGTAGATGTAGTGAAACTGGAAATACCAGATTATTTTACGGTTATAGAGCATCCAATGGATTTAGGGACAGTCAGGAAGAAATTGAGTTCAGGTACTTATGCAAGCCCATGGGATTTCCTCTCTGATGTGAGGCTTACTTTTACAAATGCTATGACATACAATCCACCTGGAAACAATGTACATATAATGGCCGATACCCTCAGCAAGTTTTTTGAAGTGAGATGGAAGGATATTGAGAAAAAGCTATCTGCATCTAACGTCTCAACTCCAAGAGAAACGGAAAAGGAGATCAGTAAGTCCTCACAACCATCCAAAAAGAGGAAAGTTGAACCAGTAGTTCCAAACCCTGTTGTTCCAGAAGTCATAGAGTGTGTGAAGAAAGTGTCACCTGAAGAAAAGCATAAGTTGAG
Organism: Triglochin maritima; assembly: GCA_963682175.1. Taxonomy (NCBI): domain Eukaryota; kingdom Viridiplantae; phylum Streptophyta; class Magnoliopsida; order Alismatales; family Juncaginaceae; genus Triglochin; species Triglochin maritima. Next base: position 35,038,201 of record OY821787.1, read on the forward strand.
TGGAATGTTAGAATCTTTGCTCGGTGAATTGCCTGACCATATAATTGATTTTTTGAGGAATCATAGTGACAAGTCTAGTCAAATTGGTGAAGATGAAATAGAGATTGACATTGATGCCCTTACTGACGATACAATTTTAGAGTTACAAAAGCTTTTGGACGACCATCTTAGAGGCCAAAAATTGGTCGGCCAGGCAAAAGCTGATCATTGTGCTGTTGAGGTAATTTTGGCACTTCTTAAATGTAAATAGTTTTTTTGGCATTTATGCTTCTGACACAATACATGGTTATATATAGATGCTTAACGTATCAGGAGTAAGCAATTCTTCACTGCAGCCTTTGAAAGGTACATATTGTTCTTGGATATCATATTTTCTATTGCCTGCAGAAGACGAAATGTGACAATTTAATGTTCATTGATCCATTCAGCCAATGAACCTGCCGAGGAGGATGTTGACATAGGTGAAAATGACCCTCCAATGTCCAACTACCCACCTGTGGAAATAGAAAAAGATACTGCGGTAAAAGGCAGCAGATTTAGTAGCTCAAGTAGCTCCAGTAGTGGCTCCGACTCATCATCTAGTGGTTTGTGCTTTTACCCTAATACCGAATCTCTTTTTTTTGTATATTTTATTCTTGTTGATGTGGTGGCTGCACTGAGCAGCATTGGGTATTTGTCTCGTGTGAGTTATGCTCATGCATCAATTAATAATTGGAATTGGAAAAGTAAACTAAGTGAGGGACAAGTTCATCTTCTTTTGTAATCTTAGGTATGCAATCTCTTTGTGATCAACCTTAAAAACTGTTGTTGTTCAGACTTCGTCTTTTTTCTCTTTGTAGTTGAGCCTGCAACTTGTGGTATTCAGATCTGGTTAGATGATATTCGGTTCATTATATAGTATGTTTGTATTTTTCTTTTCTTGTTGCAAACAGTCTTTTGGCTTTCATATTGATCAGCCTTGTGGTTGTTTTGACGTTTAAAATCTACAACCACAAGGGCTGTTGTTTACATGGTTAAGGTGCAGTTGCTGTGGACATTATCATGTACTTCAGCAAAGAGGTAGCCATGCATTATGGTGTATTATGTGGTTTTATTTCAGATGCTGTTAAACTGAATGGATATTGCTTTGTTTGGACACAATGTTTTGTTCTTATGTTATATACGTATACATATATATATACGTACTCATATATATACATATATACACATACACATACATATACATATATATATATGTATGTATTTAAGCTTGTTCATTCTCTGTATTCTCCAACCAATCTACCATCACAGATGCAGTCAATTTCCCTCACCCTGTCCTTTTAAAACTACTTGTCAAGATGACCATGATTGTTGCACTTATAATATATTGAGTTCAGTTACAATTTTCATCATATGTAGCTGTGAGTATAAGTTTGTCTTGTTTTGGTTCTTCAGCTTTACTGCTTTGTAGTTCAAGTGGTTGTCTTTCTGACATGTTCTCCCCTCTTGACAGAGTCGGACTCTGGTGGTAGTTCCTCTGAAAGCGATTCTGAAAATGCTAAAGAACCTGTACCAAAAAGTGCCGTAAAGGTACTGCAATTTTGAATGAAGAATTTCAGTATTCTGAGTAACTAAGATTCACAAACGTGGATATGGCATACAGATATGCTCTTATACGGGTTCAGTACTGCAACATTCTTCTAGAAAATAGGATAGTCTGCGCCTTGGATATTGCTATTAAAAATATTTCCCGTTAATGCATTTAGATATTTAACTGAAATTTAAAATGAGTCAAGATACGTGATATCTACAAAATGAGTTAAGATACGTAAGATAAAATGAAGGATCTAGTTCTCTAGGCACGTCTTTTTAGGGGATATCCAAAAAAACCTAAGCAGCAGCAACACATATAGATTAGTAAAAAATGGTTTGTTTGTTATCAGTAGGGGATATGTTATATGTATTCGTGGATTGAGTAGTTATCAGGTTTATGTTTATCTTGTTGAACTACTTGAGGTTTGTCGAAGGCCTGCATCTGTTGCTGGCTTGTAATCAACTCCCACAGTGCGGAAGAAAAGGGGATCTGGACGGTTGGAGAGAGGGTGATTCATAGAAGACGAGGTTTCTCTGGATGGTTTACAAATGTGGCCAAGTGAAAGAAACATACAATATTGTGGAAGGACTCAGTTTTTGTTTTGACAAGTTGGAACTCCTATCCACATAAATAAATTAATTAACAAGCACTGAGTACCACTTCTAAGAAAATGCTTGTAATATAAGAGACTGCAAAAATGGCTGTGTCCGGGCAGTATTCCCTTTGAGCTGACATACCCCCAGTGTCCAATGATATTTGGTCTGCCAAATGCTTCAGGTTGCATGGTGTATCCTTGTCTTTTACGGGTCTGATATGGGATCAGAACTCAGTTAGTGAATCCATGTTTCTTAGCTGTTGGTTGTTTGTGCTCAAGTGTTCCCTTACGTGATTTATGTGCATGTTTGTTTTGGCTCATTATTATATTGAGAAATATCTTTTTCTCTACTGCAGGAACCAGGAAAATGCGTTGTGAATTTGGGCCAAGAAAAAAGTGATGTTATGAATCCAATAGATCCAAATTGTAGGTTTTTGTTCTTTTTATTATTGTTTGTTGCATCATTGACTAACTAGCTTTGTTTCATTTTATTATTATTGATTTTTCAGTTTTCATGTTTTTTTAATAAAAGTTCTTGTAATGTATCAGGTCAACCTGAGGAAGATGCCCCTTCTAAAGCTGCCTCATTTTCAGGAGCTGATGGTCAAGAGGGTAAGCATGTGTTATGACTTATGAAAGAAGAAAAGGTTTTGAGAGGTGGGAGATTCTAAGCGTTTAATTTGGATGGATGACCTTACCATTTTCTATGCTTATTTTAGGGGAGAATGCTCCATCTGAGAGGCAGGTCTCCCCAGAAAAGCAAATTCGTATGGCATTATTGAAGAACCGCTTCGCTGATACAATACTCAAAGCACGAGAGAAGGCACTTGACAAGGTCAGTTAAATGATTAATTTTAGACGAAAAGCATCATTCATAGATGTTTTGGTGTTTGAAACTGCAAGTACTCCCATGTTCAGGCCGAAAAAGGTGATCCTGAGAAACTGCGACGGGAGAAAGAGGAACTTGAAAGGCAGAAAAGAGAAGGTAATGGTCATGTAGGTTATATTTTGATGAATTTGCAATTGGCTCCTCTATTCTGAACTAACATTGTAGGATTTTCATATCTTAGATAAAGCTCGAATACAAGCAGAAGCTAAAGTGGCTGAAGAGGCTCGTCGGCAAGTACAAGCTGCCGCCGCCGCCGAAGCTAAACGGCAACGTGAACTTGAGAGAGAGGCTGCAAGGCAAGCATTGCTGAAGGTAATTCATTTTGTGTTGTTTTCATTTGATCTATGATTCTTTGATCTTTTTGGTGACTTCTAATTAACAAGAGTTAGGTTTGGCATTTTGCAGATAGAAAAAACCGTAGAGATCAATGAAAATAGTCGGTTTTTGAATGACCTTGAAATGCTAAGAGCTGCCCCGGGAGAGCAATTACCGAGCTCTGTTGACGAGACAAGTCCTGATCATTCTCAGGAGGGCATTGGTTTCAAGCTTGGGGGGTGCAACCCCTTGGAGCAGCTTGGCCTCTACATGAAGGAAGACGACGAAGAAGAGGAAGATGTTGGACCTCATTGAGCTCTAAGGATTGATGTTGAGGGAAGAGAGGTCAAGCATTGACTCTGCTTCTGCCAGTACCGATTTTTTTACACCCAATCACAGCAAGTTGAGTACTGGGATGATTCCATTTTGCTTGCAAAGGGATGCATACAGCAAGTTGGTTTGGCCTGACCCAATGTTGTGGAGAAATTGGTCAAGGGGGGACCTCAAGGAAGGAAGGGCTTGAGCAGCAGCAGCATGATGATAAGTACAAGCATGACTGCAGTGGCATTGGTTGTTGTTGGTGCAATACAGGCAACGATGATTATGTTGTTTGGCTTCACAACATCAGTCAATAGTCTTACAATTTTGTGAAAAAGGTGTAGCGTGGTTTGTAGATTGCTGTTGATATTTAAGAGTTTTTTGCCATAATGTGCTCCCAGAATTGTACAAAAGAGGAACAAAAAACAGATAAACGGATTTTCATATCCCTTCGTTGTAGCAGGTAGTCATTATAAAAAGCCAGTTTTTTGTCCGGTTGTTGCAGGATTTGACATTTCTGGAATTCTTGCTAAAGGGTTGTGGAATAAGCAAAGTTCAGGATTTGCCTAGAATTGGGGAAAAAAATTAAAAAGAAAATTTAAATATTTTTAATTGAAAAAAATCAGAAAAAAATCAGAAAAAATGTATTAAAAAACGAATCTTACGGGGTTTTGAGAGAGGGTTAATTTTTTTAGAGAATGGCATCTCTAGAATTTTGGTCCATTGAGTTGGACTAATAATTACCTTAATTAATTCAGTTTATTGAGCTTTGGATTGATATTGCATTCACTTAGTGTTACAACCGACTCACTGTCCATCGTGATTGAAAATTTCAATCAAACAATTGTATGAGGAACACTTCGAAGTTAGAATACGAACTAAAACTTGTAATCCGAGATGGTGCATCTCTAGCAATAATGGTATGGTATTCATTGCTTGCAACTTTTCAGCCATTCGCGGAATAAGCGTCCTTGTGACAAAATCAACATCATCTGAAGTAAACCAGACTATTTTGACAGCAAACATTCAGATAAAAGCATCGTCCATTGACCTGATGAAAATGCTGAATCTAAAGTAAGCCATGATGCTATTACAAAATTGTAGATTGCTTAATGTTGATTTATTTCCATGTACACATTAAGACTAGCATATGATAAAACACATCATCCAACAAAAAGAACGAAAGAATGCAGATTTTGAGTATGAACTTGAGCATCTAAGCAAGATTATGGTGGGAGAACTCATGTCTGCCTGTAGGAACAATTCATTTACACAATACAACATTGTACGTCTCTAGAATAATTGCAAGTTTATTACCATTTGCTTATAAAAGCCCAACGATTGTAATCTTACACCACTTCCATCAGAACGTAAGCAAAAAAGTGCTTTTCAATACGAGAAGATCAATACAAAAAGTGAACTACAAAAATCTACAATTATTATTATTATTATCATTATCAGCAATGGATTTTTTTTTGGCTTGACATAATATCCAACTCCTAAATTCTCTCTCTCTCCCGTAATTTTTTTAAATAATAAAAAAAATCAAAAATTCGAATTTTAGGAAGAATTTTTTTTCCAAATTTTTTTTCGTGGGTGTGAACCACGATCCGTCAATTTTTTTTTAAATTCCACGGATCGAGGTTAACAAGCGCGATCCGTGAAAATTTAAAAAAAAATCGCGGTTCGTGAATTTTTTTAAAATAATATTTTTTAAAGTTTTCTGTTTTAGTTTTATTTTTTTATTTCTGTTTTTATTTTTTATTGCAACTATTTTTAATCCTTTTAAAAAATATTCAAAATATGTTTTCTAATTTAAATTATTTTTTAAAAAAATTAAAATTTGTTTTTAATTTTTCAAAAATCGACCTCCAAATCACGTCGATAACCCGGCGTATTGAAAAGTTACAGTATTTTATACAATAAAAAAACAAAATTTCTTAGCCAGATTAATAAATTATTTACAACTGAATATTAAACAAACACTAAAACTAATTAAAACAAAAATTGGAAACGTTGTCAAAAATTAGTAGGGTGCACACACATTACAAATATTTTTGGAGGTCTATAAATCAAAAAATAAAAAAACACAATTAATTTTTTTAAAAAATAATAACAATTACAAAACATATTTTGAAAACAAATATAATAAAAAACATAGTTAAAACGATTTTAAAAAATCAAAACATAAAACACTACAACTAAAATCCGTAACTTTTTTTTATTGTTTTTTATTTATTGTTTTGTTTTTTTTAAAATCATTTTAACTATGTTTATATATATATATATATATTTCAAAATATGTTTTCTAATTTTTCTAATTTTTTAAAAAAAATTCAAAATATGTTTTCTAATTTTTATAAATTTATATATATATATTTCAAAATATGTTTTTTAATATATCTGTTTTTGAAAATAAGTCTTCTAATTCTTATTATTTTTTAAAATATTTTAAAAAAATATTTTCCAGAATTTACCTCCAACTAAGTAAAACAAAAAATTAGTGAATAAACAATAAAAGAATATAAAAAGTCACCCTATTAATTTTTGACAACGTTTTCAATTTGTAATGTGTGTACACCCTATTAATTTTTGACTCTATTAATTTTTATCTAATAAAAATAAAAGAATCGACCTCAAAAAATATTTGTAACGTGTGTACACCCTATTAATTTTTGACAACGTTTTCAATTTTTTGTTTTAATTAGTTTTAGTGTTTGTTTAATATTCAGTTGTAAATAATTTATTAATACGGTTAAGAAATTTTGTTTTTTATTGTATAAAATACCCTAACATTTCAATACATCGGGTTATCGACGTGATTTGGAGGTCGATTATTGAAAAAAATAAAAACAAAATTTTTTTTTTTAAAAAAAATTGACGGATGACGGTTCAGACCCGCGATCCGTAAAAAAAAAATACCGGGACGGACCCGCGATCCGAGTACTTTTCGAAAAAAATTCCTAAAATACGAAATTTAAATTTATTTTTATTAGATAAAAAAATTACGGCTCTCTCTCTCTCTCAGAAAATTAAAAATTAAAATAAAATGAAATTGGTCATTAGAGGTCGAGTTAGGAATACCCACTGTCGGATCGAATCCAACGGTTCAGATTTCTATTTTTGGGTCCATCTGCTCCTCTCTTTTTTTGGGTCCATTATTCCAAAGGGGGAAAAGGCGAGGGCGAAAGAAGCCTCGCTAGGGTTTTGCGATTCCAGGGCGGAGGAGGTGAGTTTTAGGTAAAGATTTGGTCTTTTTCGTGGAAGAATTCGGGTTGGTTTGCCGGAATTTGAATTTGGTTTTTTGAGCTCGTTTTGCAGGTTTGGGCGTTAAATTGGGTGTTTTTGGGTGAAGATTTGAGATTAAAATCGCCAAATTTCGATTTTTTGGGGGTCTATTTATAGATTTTGTGGAATTGAAGGGTTGGGTAGAGTTGGAAGGTTTAGGCCTTTTGTGGGTGTTTAATGGATTGCAGGTTTGGGGTTTTGGAATGTTTTGTGTTTTTTATATGGGGTTTTCATGGATTTCTGATGGCGAAAGATTGTTTTTTTAGGATATGTTAATGGATTTTGTGAAATTGAAGGGTTTTGAATGGTTTCGGTAATGTTGGCTGTTGTGTGTGTCATGCTGAGGTTTCTGATGGCGAAAATTCGAATTATTTTGGGGTCTTTTGATAGGTTTGGTGGGATTGAGGGGTTGGGTAAATAAGAGAATCCATTTTTTCAGCAGTTTATTGGATTGGATTTGTATCTGGATTTGGATTTGGAGTGTTGTGATGGAGAAGAATCAACTTTTGAGTTGTCGTGGTTTTGGTTGAATTGGGCATTTTGCAATTTCAGGATTTCAAAGTCGCTTCTATCTGAATGTTCAGGTAGAATTGTAGGATTTCGGCTGACACCGTAAGCGAAGAGTTTATAAGTGGGAGAAGAATGGTGGGTTGACTTCCTTTCGCCTGCCCTTTAGATTCGGCATGAATAAGTAATTTTGTTTGTGGCAATACATAAGATTTTGGAGTTGGGAATCAAATTATTACTCTTGTTATAAGTTTGAATTCTTCTGTTATGGTTTTCAAGCAAGTTATCTCACTTTCCCAAATTTCACCGTCGGAGAGGAGGGCTCTTGAAGTTAGATTCAGGGCCGAACTCGAACAGATTCAGTCACTTCAGAGAAGCATACTATCGACCGCTAGTAATGGTGCTGTCGTTTCATCAGCCTCAAATTTGCATGCTCCGAAACGCAGAACTGCTTCTCAATCCATTCCAAATCCGAATCGTGGTTTCACAGGTAAGTTTGAGTCTTTGAATCGGAAGGAGAAACATGCTCTCACCACTAGCAGCACAGATGAAAGGTTGCTGAAAGAATGTGAGGCGCTACTCAAGAAGTTGTTTTCGCATAAATTGAGCTGGGCTTTCAAAGAACCTGTAGATATTGTGAAACTAGAAATACCAAATTATTTTACTGTTATAAAGCATCCAATGGACTTAGGGACGGTCAGGAAAAAAATGAGTTTGGGTGCTTATTCAAGCCCTCTGGATTTCCTTTCTGATGTAAGGCTCACTTTTACAAATTCAATGACGTACAATCCACCTGGAAACAATTTCCACATAATGGCTGATACCCTCAGTAAGTTTTTTGAAGCGAGATGGAAGAATATTGAGAAAAAGTTATCTGCATCTAACATGACGACTCCAAGAGAAAGGGAAAAAAGGATTAGTAAGTCCTCACAACCATCCAAAAAGAGAAGAGTTGCACCAGCAGTTCCAAATCCTGTTGTTCCAGAAGTTATAGAGCTTGTGAAAAAGAAAGTGTCACCTGAAGAAAAGCATAAATTGAGTGGAATGTTAGAATCTCTGCTTGGTGAACTTCCTGACCATATAATAATTTTTTTGAGGAATCATAGTGGCAGTGCTAGTCAAATTGGTGAAGATGAAATAGAGATCGACATTGATGCTTTTACTGATGATACAATATTCGAGTTGCAAAAGCTTTTGGATGACCATCTTAGGGGGAAAAGATTGGCCGACCAGGCAAAAGCTGATCATTGTGCTGTTGAGGTAATTATTCCATCTTTAAAATTTTAAATAATAATGTTTTTTGCATTTAAGCTTCTCACACAATAAATGGCATCTGTTTATAGACGCTAAATGAATCAGGAGTAAGCAATTCGTCACTGCAGCCTTTGAAAGGTACATTGTTCTTGGATATCATATTTTCTATTGCCTGCAGAAGACGAAATGTGCCAATTTAATGTTCATTGATCCATTCATCCAATGAACCTGCCGAGGAGGATGTTGACATAGGTGAAAATGATCCTGCAGTGTCCAACTACCAATCTGTAGAAATAGAAAAAGATCCAGCCATAAAAGGCAGCAGATTTAGTAGCTCAAGTAGCTCCAGTAGTGGCTCCGACTCATCATCTAGTGGTTTGTGCTTTCACCTTAATATTGAATCTTTTTCTGTATATCTATTTGTATTCTTGTTGATGTGGTGGCGAGCAGCATAGAATGCATGCATTCATTCATTCAGTATGGTTATTTATCTTGTGTGAATTATGCTCGTGCATCAATTAATAATTGGAAACGTAAACTAGGTGAAAACTAGTCGATCTTCCTCTGTAATCTCATATAGGAAATTGAGTATGCAGATTGCGTGCGTTCTAATAAACCGTATTGATTGTTCCTTCTCCAATATTAAATCTTTTTTCCCATATTTGAGACTGGAACTTCCTGAATTCGGACTCCTTCAGATGATTTTGGTCCCTTTCAATAATATACATGTATTTTTGCTGGTTTGGTTGTGAAGAACGCCGTGGCCTGCTATTTGATTGTCCTTGTGGTTGTGTTATCATGTGAAATCTTATGACCACATGGCCTGCTGTTTATATGATAAAGCTGCAGCTGTGTTGTGATCATTATGTAGCTTACGAATCTTCCTTCATGGTTTAACCCCAAACTTGAAGGACTTCGCTAGAGAAATATGCATTAAGAAAGGAATGAATCTCAAGAATAACCTATTGTGTTTTTCCATAAAGTGAGCAAGTGACATCCTTTGGAGAGTAACAATTAGGTATTTAGGCAAGTTAAAGTAATGGATCTAAAGAATGACCTATTGTGTTTCCATAAAGTGACATCCTTTGGAGTGTAACAATTTGGTATATAGGCATTTTTTTGCGAGTAAAAGGGAGGTCAAACTTCCAAATATATTGTTTTTTGTATAATAAAAAAGGAGACTTTAGAAGCGATATGTATACACTAGCAACTAACAAGCTATGCTATTTATGCAAATTTATGTAACATGAGAAAGCAAACAACAAAACATCCGGCCATACGGCCAGTTTTATGTCTGGGCAGTGTAAAATTTGAACAGATATTGCCTTGTATGGACAAATCTTTTTGAGTTATGGATATTTAAGCTTGTATGTTCCCCACACTCTCCAATCCATCCACCAACAAACATATGTAATGATTCACTCTTAGTCTCTGCTGTTAAAATGTAATTAAGCCACTTACTTTTCAAGATATAAGTGGCTGTTTTACTTGAGTTTTGGATATTTATATTGTGTTTGAATACAATTTACATCATAGATGACTGTTGGTATAAGTTTCTTCCTGGCTTTTGTTCTTCACCTGTTACGTTTTGTAGTTCAAGTGATTCTCTTTCTCACTTGTCCTTCACCCTTGACAGATTCGGGCTCTGGCAGTTCCTCTGAAAGCTAATCTGAAAATGCTAAAGAATCTGCACCACCAAATGGCTGTTAAGGTAATGCTATCGTGATACGGATACATAGAAATTAGTAGTTTTCTGGTTTTTCCTCTTGTTGAACTACAACTACTTGAGGTTGCTGAAGACCTGCTTCTGTTACCAGGCTGTAATCAACTTTGCCAGTAGGTTTGGAGGAGAAATGAGGAGATTTGGAGGGTCAGGGAGAGAGTGAGTTGGAGAAGACAAATTTCTGGATAGAGAGGGTTCACAAACTTGGTCAACTGAAAGCCGCTCGTGATTATTTTGTCCAATGGATCTTCCAATATGCTATTTTATGATTAGGGATATTCATTCTTTTTGAGTTTGGTAGAGAGGAAGGGCTCATGTTTTGGTACCATTGAAACCTTAGAGACCGTAAATGGCTCTATATGGGTTGTATCCCCCTGTATGCAGACAAACTTGTGGCGGGCTACATCATATATCCTTTTCTTCGAAGTCCAATACGGACTCTCGTGTCCGGTTAGGAGATCCATGCTTCCTTACCGCTGGTTGTTGGTGGTGGTGGCTTCCGTTATCTATACGTGCAATACTACACCAATGATTCTGTTGGCTTCACAGCATCATTCAATAACCTTACATTTTTGTGAGAAATGAGTTGTATGTTCCTATACCAAGGTTTGTAAATTGCTGTTGATATTTAGCAGTTTTTTTGCTGTAATGTGCTCCCAGATTGTTCTTGTACCAATAATTTTTGTTGGCTTTACAACATCCATCAATAACCTTTAATGTGGGAAGTCATTGAGGCCTAGTTTTGTACTTTGGTTCAATGAATTGTTTCTGCTAGGCGTGTAGCATATTAACATGGTATCTCTTGTAAGTGGATTGTTGATATTTAAGAGATTTTTGTTGTAATGTGCTCCCAAAACAGGAGTAAAACATTATACAGAAACAGATTTCCATGTTTCTTCATTGTAGGAAGTTAATGGATTGTTGTGCAGGTGTATAGCATGTTATTATTGTACGATGATCGAATTAGAATCAACTTTGTAAGGGTAAGGCTGTGTACATCCGATTCCTCCTTACAGAAACTGGTTTTATATTGTTTGTTACCTACACTTGTAAAATGTGAAAGATCTCTCATCTTTTCTAAAGACCATGAAACCATCAAACTAATAATTGTCAGTTCTGGAATTTTACAACCTGCATTGCTTAGTCCTGTATTATGTTGTTGTCCAGAGAATTGTTTCACACGCTTGAACAGAGGAATCGCCGGAAAATAACAGATAATGGTATGATTAAATATTAATTGGTGATGGTGGCTTGGAAAATTACAACTCACAAATGCACACTGAAAAACAATTGTTCAAAGAACTAGTCATCTACGAAATACATTTCACTTAAGGTACACACTCTTTGCGGTTCATTTACGTAATTCAAACCACAATTTCCCTACTGTATTCCTCGATTTGTTTCAAACATGGCGTGCACAATTTGTTTTTGCACATTTTCGGATGTCGTGATGCTTAAGAGTAAAACCGGTATGTTTTTGCTTCAACTATGATCTGTCTCAGTCCTCCGATGGGCGACACGATCATCAAAATCACTCCCAATACGATGCAAATCTGGGTTTCACAAACCAGGAAGATAAAATCAGCATTCAGAAAAGAAAGAAAAAAAAATCAAGTTCATAAGAAAGCAAAGATTGTGAACATGATTGCATACCCAGTTGGTTATCCATGACAAGCTGAATCTCTTTGGCTTGTAGATTGCAAGCCACATGATGCATGGCAACTGATAAAAAGAAAAACCAAGTTTATCAGAAATCAATCAATCTACTGTATTGATAATTTGTTTTGAACAATGAAGTATGTGTTGACTTACAAAGTAAGTTGTTGGTGCAAAGGCAAATCCTCCAAAGAATCCGAGAAGTCCGCCGAAGAAGGGGAACGTTATTCCGATGAACATTGTTAGCGCTGTACTCCAAAAACAAAACAAAAAAAACAAGTAAGATTCATATGTTCTACTACAAATTTCAGAGAGTTAGTAAGAGGAAAAATTCAGATGACATTACCAACATAAAGGCTGCGAGCCACCAATCGAAGAGTTAAACCGGGTGGTAAGTTAAGCTTCTTTACAGCTACAGTTTCAATCATGTCAAACACAGGCATTGCGTATATCTGCGTCAATTGATCAAGTTTAAGTTCTGAAATTTGAAATTCAGCAAATTGACAGGAAACTAGCTAATAGTTTCACGGAAAAAAATATTCATGATAAAAAAATGAAACTCCTTAGAAGCCCTTCGAGCAAATGATGAATAATTGAATATGATGAAAAGTAGTTATCTTGGTTTCATACATGGAAGTCATATAGAATTTAATTACCTGATAGCTACCGATAACATGGATAACAACCATCATGTTGGCCATGGCAATCAACCACCGTGGTTTCGACAAAGTGATCAAGATGTTGTCATCAACCGCATTTCCAAATGCCCAATATCCGACTAAAGCGACGGGGAAGTAGCAAATTGCAACGACGATGTAAGCAACGATCACACCCTTCCACATGGGCTTCTTGGAAGGCTTCTCAGGGGTGGAAGGGATGGTTGCTTGGATTTCCAAAACAACATTGTGACCTGCATAAGCAAATGCAACTTCCCCCAATGCACTGAAGAAGTTGAACACTTTCCCAGCCATGGTGGTCGCCTTGTAGGAGTAATCTACGTCCGGAAGCTTACCCTTGTCGACAGATGCTCCCCAAGCAATGGTTGAATAGCTGAAAGATTTTTTCTCTTCAAAATAAGCCCAATTCAGCATAAATCTAAATATGCTCATTCTGGTTCGTTTTCAAATTAGAATGATCAAGTATGACTGCAATGCCATAAACTGGTTGCTAAACATAACAAGTTAAATCGTTCATCGATAGTTCGCAGACTCGATAGGCAAATTACCCCACATATATTTTCAATCGACATTTCATGTAGCAAGTAGTTGTAACTTGTCTTGTTTTCTTCCATTTGATCACTTTTGACCTTGGTATATAAAAATTTATGGCTAATACTAGTAAAACCTAGAAAATAATCTCAGTGAACTCTATTTAGTTCTACCTGATATTAATTTTTCAGTTTATTATAGTGAATCCTGGTACAGTTCAAGTTTCTATTAGATATTATTGATTGAATTCAGTTTGATTAAGTTTCTTCATAATGTTAAATTCAGTTCTTACAGAAAAGAAGAAATTAAGGGTCACCATCATGAGATATGAAACATACCTCAGAGACATAACAGCAGCAGCCAAAGAGACACCAGAGATGGAGTTGAAATTGGGGAGTTGCGACAGAACAAAGTGGACGGACGCAAATATCATGATGAAATAGGTGAGCTTTATCGACTTGCAGTCGGGGCAAACGGAATCATGGAACTTCTTCAGAGATCTTCCTCCAGTAACCATGTAAACGATGTTCACTCCGACCTCCACGATCAGCTGTTGGGGCACAACGATCCAAAGACCCAACTTCTCCCCGAACGCGTGCTGCCCAAGCTCGTGGTACCGATCGAAACGCTTCCCTGGAACCATCTCGTGCATCTCCACCATTTGCCAGAGGGTGTAGAGGGTGACGATCCACGATACGATGAGTGCCGTGACTCCAGGACCCCTAAGGAATCGAATTCAAAAACGACATTGAAAGCAAGCCCAATGTGTACCAAAACAATCTATGATTATGCATCTTCATATTAATCATGAAATACCCAAACTAACAATGGAATGAAAACATTCATAGGAATTACATCAAACAGATGGAGTGCAAGAAAAACAAGGCCAAACGTTACAAAGTTGTTGATGTGTTCTTACCATCCGAGTTCCGACATGGCGAAAGGAAGGCTGAGAACTCCGGCGCCCACCATTGCAGTGACATTGTGGAAGGCAGAGTACCACCACTTGGCATTACGAGACGACGTGATCGGAAGCCAATCGTCGATGTTCTTTTGCTTTTCACTCTACAATCAAGAATACAAAAATCAAATTTGAAGGACAACAGCAATTCGAATGAATGTAATCCATAACAAACTTATAATTTTCAATATGAAATTATGTTTCAGAACAACAATTAGTTACCCAATCACACCAAAAACTGAAAAAGAAATTTATATTCAGGCTTTGGTTTTGGTTGAAGTTTTTATTGTTTGATGTAAAGATTTGAATTGGAAAGAAACGGTTGGGATAAGTAACGGTTTTTTGAATAAGCCCGGGAACAGACAGTTATCAGGACTTTTAATTTTTATAGCTTTAAGAAAATACGAAATTATTATTATTTTGTGGGATCATATTTATGTTTTTTTTGTGCCAAAAATGTCACATACAAATTGATACTGATGTGAGAAAAAGTTAACCCTATGGACTTTATCTTCAGAAAAAAAAAATTCAAATGGAAAAAATCTTATGGAATCTTTTTATTAAAATACTAAAAATTAAATATTGGGATTTGGGAAGGACTCTAAATATCTCAAACCTGTCTCTTTTGAGTACAGTTTTGAGTCGATATAGAAGTCTAGTTTCTTTTCCACTTAATTTTTTTCTTAGATCTAATTTAATTGTTTTTCTTTTAAATCCTTGAAGGGGTCTCCTCTTTCTTGCTTGATGTTGAGGGAGTTTTTGTTTTCTTTGACTTTTCCTTGAAAGACGATCACAAATCAGTGGCTTGGAAAAAATTGCCTTCTCTCTTCTTCTTTGGATATTTGTAGAAATACTCCAAAATATTGTACATATGGATCTCATCCTACTATTTGTTATATTTTTTAGTTTCCCTTATTTTGGATATTAATCACCAATTTTTACCACATCCATGTTGAAAATAAGATGTAAGAAACATGGTTAAGAAGTTTTCTACATGCGACAAATGACATTTATTATTACTAAATAAGGTATATACATTGAAATTGGGGAGGATTTAGCAAAACTAGATATTTTGGGAGGCTTTTAAAAAATAATATTGAAAAATAATATTTTGGGACATTCATAAGATGCATGATTTTAAAGGGAAATTTTTGTAATGATAATTTTGGGAGGAATTACTTCATGCACATGGGTCATTGACCCCTTTCATTTTCTCTCTCTAGGTGGGTCCATTCTCTCTCTAGAATCAAAATAGGAACATGGCCAACATGTGAAGCTATGCGAAACCCAAAAAGATAGAGCCAATGAAAAGGTAAAACAATGAAGACATGGCATTATCAAGTT
Source organism: Triglochin maritima (assembly GCA_963682175.1). Classification (NCBI taxonomy): domain Eukaryota; kingdom Viridiplantae; phylum Streptophyta; class Magnoliopsida; order Alismatales; family Juncaginaceae; genus Triglochin; species Triglochin maritima. The sequence goes on from OY821787.1 coordinate 35,053,832, forward strand.
CATGTTCAAAATTTTGAGGTGCAAACATGTGATCAACATTATCATGGAAGAGGGTATGCAATTCTTTGGATTCCTGTGAAATCCACAAAAGTTATCATTTTTTTTTGGGTGAGATTCGGTGGGTCATTGATTTCAATCTCATGGTAGCATATCATGTCACAGAAAAGGTGGAAGATATAAATCCCATGACTTTGGGATCTAATGCATGCACATAAATTATCACATGCATGCTTTCCAACTTCAAAAACACGGTCTGAAGGAATCTTTAGAAAAAATATTTTTTAAAAATTAATATATTAAATTTCAAATATCCAGTTGTAAATCTATTGCAGTGCGAGTTTTAAATTTATACAAATTTAGTGGAAAAAGTGGAGTTATGTGCAAATCAAAAATAAATCAACAGTTCTTTAGTTCCTTAATAATTTTTGGAAGGTAATACTTATATATCTTAGTTTTTAAAAAATGTGATTATACATATAATGAAGAAATGTTGGATTTTAAGAAGACCCCAAGCAAAAGCAAATTTTCAGGGCAGTGCCTTTTTTCTTAAAACACATGGGTATTATCATCTCACAAAAACATAAACCATCAACCATACCTAATATAATATGTTACACAAGGAATGGGTTAATAAAATACAAGCAAATTGATGAACACCAAATCAAAACAAACAAAAAAATCACTAAGAAGTAAGAAGTCATGAAGCTCAAGCTTAGTAACTGGAAAAAAAAACGCATGAAAAATGAAACTTGGATTTTTGTAAGTTGTATCAACAAGAGTAGAAGAAGTTCGATGAGTATATGGAATGAAAGTAAATGTATATTATTTGTCTAACCTTGGTGGTTCCATTGGTGTGATTTTGTGTCTCCATCTTGATAGAAGTAGGAGATGATGGAGATGAAGAGAGGAGAGAGGAGAGAGGATTTTATACAAGACAAGCTAGAGAGGATGGTTGTAAGTCCTTTTGAAGTAATAAAAGTGGCATACGATGAGAGTGATGGGGACATAAATTTAAACACCAATTTCTTCGAAGGTGATGATGCTTTGGAGTTTGACTTCCTTCAGAGAGGTCCTGCCTGTTTTGTTTAATTTGGTGTGAACATAAAATAAAATTTGTTCCAACTGGATGTATTTTAAGTATATATGCATCAGCCGCTCCAAAAAAGATATCGTGTATTTTCGTATCCGGCCGGTAAATAAATATTCATGTGGTAATCGGTTTTCTCCATACAAAAATATAATGCAAAATGGTTACATCAACCTATAATTTGTTACTTAACCTTTTTGTTACTGTATGAATAGTAAGCAATAAGTAAAAATAATAATATTAATTCTAATATGAAGTTCGTGTTCCATGCAAACTATACAAAAACTTTTCATGGGCATTGTATTGTTACGACAACCCAAAAAGACCCATCACGTACTGAAGGAGAATTGACCGATACTATTTTTTGTTAGTTACCTAATGATTTGATCCGAATCATGCATTCGAAATCGGACAATTCGTTGGAAAAATAATTTCCCATCGGGTATATTGTTGATATGATGCTTACTAACAAAACATATATGTCAAGTCTTATTTAATTAACTGTTTAACATTGAAAAATTGGATTGCAGAAACGTCCTCGCAACCTACCTGATGCGTCAAAATACAACGCTAATTACATCATTTGGGCAATCATAATGACAACACGTTGCCTGTCATAGTATTAGAATAATAATAATAATAAGATGTTTATTCTTATGTGAGACAAGGACAAGGGAAGTATATATATGTTGGAATTTTTGTAAACTTCCAAAAGGATAAGACAATAAATAAACCTTCGGAGGCCGAGGAAGGAAGATCATAATATATATATATATATATATATATATATATATATATGATATATCTCTTTCCATTGACTGACTTTTGTTTTGAAGTTACGTAGTTTCCTAAAAGTTTCATCATTTTTCTTCTTCTTTTGAGGCTTATTAGATGTATTCCCACCAAGGGTAGGGTATGGTATGGTTGTGTCTACTCTTTTGAATTTTATCTTCATTATACGATATGAACACGTTATATATGGATGGATATCTTCAGTCGTATTCGAGCGTTAAACCTTTTTCTCAAAAAGATATCAAATCCTAAACTCTAGTCCTCGGCAAGATAAAAATCCGTTTTGTTTTTGGCATATAATTCATGTGGGGAAACCCGAAACCCTACACAAATAACTCATTGCCCATACATAATATATATATATATATATATATATATATATACTATCTTCTTCTTTTTGCAAACTTTCAACGCTTCACTTCATTTGCATTTTCTTAATTAATGACGTCCTACTTTTAAGCTCCATTTTTCATATTTTAGAGGTTCTTTTTGCAACAGTAAATTCTAAATACTAATATTTACATCGTACCCTTCATTTTATGTACAAACGGTTGGTTATTGAGCTTATTTCAAGAACCCACTAGAAGGATAATAATAATGATAATAATATAAAAAAGGAGCACCAAAAATCCAGGCATGTGATTAGTATGCACTAGTTAGAGACAAAATGTGTTTTGTACACTAATTACAGCTGTTAGGTGTATATGTTTGTCTTTAGTGCAGTTAAACCAGTTCACATGGTGGGTGGACCGCTGATGCTGCACAATTATCTAAACCCATCTTGCTTATACTATGAGATTGTTCAACTTACAAGAAGAATCAGATCCTAACAAATCATTTTTTCAATCATCCTACTATTATTTGCCAGAGTACACCCAATCATGTGTTGAAACATCTCTGTCTTTAGTTACAGAAAAATATCTCCCTTAGGGAAATGGACTAATAAGCACTGGTCTTCCACTCATGCTAATAAGTTATAATATTTGCATCCATTAGATTCGTGTGATTGAAATAATCAAGATTATTGATTCTACCATAAATAGTAGCATCCTGAGATATAGTTAAAACAAAAAGAAGAAGACATATTAGTCTTATTATTTGTGTCTAAAGGCTTGAAACGAAACAGAATAGGAGACAATGTATCCAATACACTTTCTTCAAGAAAGAAAGAAAGAAGACAATGTGTACCATAAGTCATGATTTTGAATTTCCAAAAAAAAGGCAAATTCAGAGTAAAAACAAACAAGATAACCAAGTACAGAAGCAAGTTCCAAATCCAGTGGAAAAGTCTTCCAACTTTATGATGTGGAAAGAGACATAGTTGAACTTGTTCCAACCGGATGTTGATGTTTCGTTCTGAAGATGCAGGGAGAAATACAAGTGTTGCAGTCATAACCCTGAGCATAACAAAGTTGACCACAGACACCAATTGTTCACACAGATTACTTTTGCAATTGTATAAAGTTGTTATTAGTGCCACAAAATCTTGGGAGACTTGATTGTTTAAGTAATCATCAGTCAAAAATGTCATCAAGAATCCTACCTTTATGTAACTAGTTGACAATTCATATGGCGGATAATTGCAAAGATTAACATAAAAACTCTCTCTTCTGAATTCTGACAGTGAGTGGTCAATGCCTAATGTTTTGTAGGGAAAGAATATAGTAGATATTTGAGCTCCAATCTGACAAAGCGATCCACAAAATCTTTCAATCCGTCAAAGATGTATCTGCATGTCATCCAAGAAAACAGTACAGGATAATATATGGTAAAGCAATGAAGATGATAGCATTGAAATGCTGAAATATGATAAGAATATTAGTGCACCTAAAGCAGAAGAATCATTGAGAAATATGCAGCAATTGAAAAAAGGAAATATATAAGCCTCTATTGTCCGTTCAATGTTTTCTGGACAAAAACCTGTAAACGTGGAAGTTGGTGTATTAGGTACCTAAATAGTTTGCTACAAGCTAGCAACAAATATAGATATTACAAGTGTATCAATTCAGGAAGTAATTCAGATGTCAGAACTTAAACAGTTTCAAATATATACCAGCCAACTAAAGACTTTGTTGTTGTTGTAATAAGCATACTGGTTATTATTATATTTTATGATTTAAGACTACATGTTTGGTGTCCTATGTTCCTAACGTTCAAGCAACAGAACTTCTACTCACAGCAAATGCAAAACTTGGCAGCTGCTTTAACAGAAAATATCATAGAAGGAAGAGAAAGTACTCTCACTCCATCTCACAAGTCGCAACCGTACTTCCCTGCGAATTGCTAGCAAACCCGATCCCCTTGATTCAGTTGATTGTGGTTGTCTGTTCCAAGCTACAAGATTAATTCTTCTCTGTCATATCATTTGAATTTCTTCAGAACCATGACTCAGTACAAGAAAGAAAAGTCTCAACTCAGACCAACAAAAACAAACAAAAAACGCTTCATAATGAAAACCAATATGTAAACATTTGTACTTGTAGATTGAAAACCAATAGAAATAATGAAGTCATTTACGAGAAAAAGAACATAAACTATCTATTCTGAACAAAATAATATACATATATGTATGACTTCATTACTCTGGTGTGATGTGATTAACAAGAGAGAAAGAGATGCTAAAGGACCATCAACTTGATTGTTACAAAATCAGAATTTTAGTTCTGTGTATGCGATTCACTGACCACCTTTTCATTAAATTGGTTGGTACAAAATCAGAATTTTAATTCTGTGTATGCGATCTACTGACCACCTTTTCATTAAATTGGTTGGTACAAAATCAGAATTTTAATTCTGTGTATGCGATCTACTGACCACCTTTTCACGCAGATGGCTGAAGCAAATCAAACGAATCACGAAGGCGACGAAAGAAGTCAACCACATCATGAAAGGTAGTACTCGACGAAGAATGGCTTGTCAAAGCAACAGCCATTTTCCATTTCGAAAAAAACTGCAGTAGTGTGACAGCATCAGTGGCATTCTAAACGCAGATTCTCACAGTTAATCATGTTACGTTATGATTGTAATTCATAAACAGCACTCATACATTGGCTGTTCTTGAGAAAGTGTCACATTCCTATGCAGATCTTCTAATTTGAAAATTATGTTGCCTTATCAAATCTTTTATCCATTTAACGGTATCAAATAGCCCTCTTCTGTTAGCTTCAACCAAAAGTAGCTCATAAGTTACCTTGGCTCTCGGGACTATACCTCGACTTAACATCTCCTCCAACAAAAGGAAAGCAACATCACACTTACCGGACTTGCAAAGCCCATGAACCAACAGCTCATAAGTTGGCGAATCGAGAAGCAAATGGTGCTTGTTGACAATGTCGTTCAACAAGTCACACAATAACTCGTCCGCATTCCCTGCCCTTATGCACAGTTTCAGCAGCGGACTATAAGTGTGAAGATCCGGCTTCAAATGGGAGCTCTGGATCGCCTTTAAAATACTCATAGCATTCTGCCCCTGGGAATGTTGGCACAGAACCGATATCATGGTGTTGTAGGTTGATAAAGCAGGAGAGACTCCGTTGCAACACATCTCCACATCAAAAACATGATGGGCTTCCTCAAGTCTGCCGGCTTTCCCTAAGATTGCGATCAGCGAATTGTAGAAGAACACATCAGGCATACACCCAGAAAACTTCATCCTATCAACAATATCCCTAACTGCTTCAACTTCTTCCAACCGAGCGAATGCATTTATGATGCTTGTATAGGTGACGGTATTTGGTGGGCATCCCTCTGCTTCCATCCAGTCGAGGAGCTCGAAAACCTTGCAAAAGTCAGATTGTTCACAATGTGCTCGAAGCATGTTAGTATATGTGATCACGGAAGGGGCAATACCACTGTTTTTCATCTCGAGAATTGTCTTCTCTGCCTCACCGGTCCTTCTTGTCAAGCACCAGCCATGAACTAAAATGTTAAATGTGTAAGCATTTGGGATAACTTCAGCCTTGTAGCGTAAAAAAACTTCATGAGCAACATCAACCATTTTCTCCTTACAGAGTGTGTCTAGCAGAATGTTCATGATTTCAATGTCCCTCTCGAGTCCAACGGTTTTGAGACCATCAAATGTTTTAACGGCGTCTTCCCATCTGCCCCCAGCCACGAGCCTCCTCATCACCTTTGTCATAGTGCAGGCGGTAATAAGACCTCTTCGACACATCTCGCCAACCAAAACCCACATCATCCCCATCTGCTTCATCCTTCCCAAAATATCAACCATCTTAGTGTACGCATCAGAACCGTGCACGTAACCAGATTGCAGAGAAGACCATCTAAAGGAACCCAAAGCAGACTTCCAGTCATCTCCAAATCTCTGCAGCAGATCAGCAACCATTGCTTCCGAGACTTGTAATTTGGAACAAAGTGGGTCATTTTGAAGAGACCCAACAACATCATCAACTTTCCCCCATCGAATCCTCGAAACAACATCCAAAACACAGTTTGTTGCTTCTGTGTGTAACTGTAACGACTTGTCAGTTGATGTTATCTTCTTAGACACATCACTATTAGCTACTGGAAATGTCGAGCAGTACCTAAATGGATCACAAGCAAGCTTGTAAGCGCTTGATTTAGCATGGATTCTTGCAAAAATGATATCTTTATCTTTATACCTAAAGCGAGTAAAGATCAACAACAAACTTAACTACTTAACCACCTAACATGGATTGGCCAAAAATCATATATTTTCTACTTAAAAGTAACATAGATAGAACATGAACCATACAAAGATCAAAACTTCACAGCCAAACAAACATATTCGATCCTCAATTTTTTAACAAGCAAAACAAATTAGAACTGTTTCATAGTCACATGAATTATGTAAAGATCATATAGCATTTCCACTTAAACCAAATAAATAAATAAAAATCCACTAGTTTTAAGTCCCACAAAAAGACCTTGTGAGTGTTAGATTATTCGACATGAACTGTAGAAAGATCATAACTTTATTACTAAAAACAAATTTAAACTAGATGAAAACATAAAAACTTCTATCATTAACGAAATTTAAACTAGATGAAATTAACTTTTGCCACCTAAAACATCGAAATTGGAAGAGAAATCCAGAACCCACTTCTTACAATAGTCTCTGACGAGCAGAAAACCATCTTTTTGATGAAAAGTGAACTTCTTCATCAGTTTCCTCAACGTTTTTGTGGTTTAATCTACACAAACATGACCAAATGATTAGATTTCGAAACCCCGAAAGAAAAAAGAAGAAAAAGTGTGAATTCGAGAAGCATACCAACACTGAAAAGGTGGAATCTTTGGAAGTAGAGATGAAATTCTCGTAGGACGATTCCACGAAATTTAGGGTTACGGTTAGGGTTTTGGGTTTTAGAGAAGAAGTGAGATTCTGAGGTTCATATTTGTTCATATCTTTTATAATTTTTAAATACTAGTCACAACTTTATGTGTTGAATTTTTGAAATAATCACCTTGACAAAAAAATTGGGAAAATATAAAGATGGTAAAAAAAAAAATGATGCCGTTTTTGGTAAAAAAGAAAACGGTATCACCGGAGTTTTTATTTACAAAAAAATGACGTCCAAAATTTCATTTTTGCCGTACCACAAAAACAATTTCATTGTCATGCTTATAGTATAAATTGTAACATCCCGAAACAGCGGAAAATTTAAAAATTGTAATCAAGACACAAGAACTCAACAATCAAAGACGGGACTGTTACTTCTCATAAACAATAGCGGTGCACTAAAATTACATCAGAGTTTGTCAAAATAATACATGATTACAACAAAACGACAACAGAAGATAAAACGTAATCATGCCGACCTCAGTGGTCCGAGAAGAGGATCCGACTCCAAAATGCGCGTGCCCGCCGATCACCACCCAACTGGACCTACTGCGGTCCTGAAAATATATAACAACAATGCCTGAGTTTCCAGAAGGAAACCCCGTATGTCAACTCACCTATATGCATGCATTACACAATGAACCTATCATACTAGTAGCATGTCATAGCATCGACAGAAATGGAAAACAGTTCCCCCGAAGGGTATAACAGGACATCAGTCCGACAATCAACAACGAGTCTCCCGAGGAGACCTACTGCAAGCACATGCAGCCTTACAGCACGCGACATCGCACCCCCCACACGCAGCTACACTACTCAAGGGTTCGGCAGGGAGCCTCTGTCACGCCTGCGCGCCGATAGAATACAGATCTGCAAATCTCAGTGGTCGGAGCCACAGGGACCAACGGGGCCGTCGCCCGGAAGGTATAACAACAACATCTCGGTAGGTGCCCAGCCGAGGAAAACAACATAGCCGGAACAGCCTCGGCCCAACAATCAACATCGTCGGCACAACCTCGGCGGCATCACCGGCACAACATCGGTGGTCCATCACAACGTCCGGCACAACATCGGACGGGTCCAGACCGAAGTCTGCCAGGTCATCAGGCTCCTCGAGCCGCAAACACCAACCGCGCCACTATAAAAGCAGGGCAGCGACCTCTGTAGCCCGTGGGCCGGTAGTCACCTCACCCAACGTCAGTTGCGTGCCCGCACAACATCAACACTGGGATCTGCGATCCCTCAGGCCTGCTATACTACAATAAGTCCAAACAATCCATCACAAGTCACGGTCCATACACGGAGGTGACGCGTCCCGAACACCCACACTCTTCCCAACGGCGGTCCCTGGGCAGGCACGTATCACACACCCACCGTCACCTCCCGGCTCACGCACAAGGCGAGGACACCGTGGACAAAGTTGGCGTTCAAAAAGGGAACCAGGAATTCTGTCCTGGGCCCAAACGGTCGACCGGAAGAGGTGATTCGGTCGACCGGTTCCAGAAAGGAATCGGTCGACCGTATTCCTAAAACGGTCTACCGCTGCGCTCAAAACAGAACCCCCAACGGTCGAACAAAGGTCTAAAATCGGTCGACCGAACGATGTCAAAATCCGGAGTCTGGTCAACATCAAAATCGGATCTATCGGTCGACCGACTCAGGGGTCCCGGTCGACCGAAATCCTACAGGGTCAACCTAGCAATTCTATGTCATAAACGGTCGAACGCAGCCAACAATCGGTCGAACGAGCATGCAATAAAATCCAGAATACTTAAGTTCCGGTCGACCGAACACAAGACCCCGGTCGACCGAAACACAACAGGCAGTCCCAACTCACCAGCAAATACGCACTACCGGTCGACCGCCAAACGACATCGTCCGACCGGTGAAGGTTAAAGTCGGGCAAAAACACTACATTCGGTCGACCGCCCGAAGGAATCGGTTGACCGTTGGTCGCGCCAGCCGAGATTTTACGAAGAAACACGCCGCCGGAGAGGTCTCCGACCCCTCCCCGACCGACCAACACCTCCCCCACGCTTGGGGAGCAAGAAAACCACACTAAGGAGACGACATACCTCAACCAACGACGACGAAACGCCGGAGCAACACTCACGCCTCCGCCGTCACCTCCGGTCTCCCTCGCGCTCAGCCTCCGCGCGAAAGCCTTCCTTGCCCGCCTCCTCCGCGACAGTTGCTCACCACTGCGCGCACCAACAAGGAAAGGAAGAAATGAGGAAGGAGAAGAAAAGAAGAAGAAGAAAGAGGAACTTGATTTATAAACCCGGATGCTACAGTACAACCCATCACTCTCTCCCTTCATCCACAGTGCTCGTCCCTTCACCTCCCCATGCAACTCCTGTTCATTTGCCTTCCCCATGCAAACCACACCCTTAAACCCGGATTAACCCTAAACCCGGGTTAGGGTTCTAACAATCCACCCAACTTAAAAGGATTTCGTCCCAAAATCAAGCAAACACTCACCGAAAAGCTCTGGATACTGCCTTCTGACATCCTCCTCGATCTCCCAAGTGGCCTCGCGCTCGCTGTGATGCTGCCACCTGACCTTCACAATCGGGATGGTCCTCCTCCTGAGCTGGTGATTCATGCGATCAACAATCTCGACTGGCCTCTCCTCGAGCGACAAGTCCTGCTGAATCTCTGGCACTGCTATCTCAATAACGTGCGACGGATCTGCCACATACTTCCTCAACATCGACACATGGAAGACATTATGAAGACCCGAAAACTGCGGTGGCAATGCAATCCGGTAGGCTACCTCTCCAACTCGGTCGAGGATCTCAAACGGCCCAACATATCTCGGACTGAGCTTCCCCTTCTTCCCAAACCTCATCACACCTCTGGCTGGGGAAATCTTCAGAAACACGTGATCGCCCACCTCGAAACTCAACACCTCGAAACTCAACACCTCGAAACATAACCCTTCTGCCTGCTCTGTGCTGTGGCCAGCCTCCTCCTGATCACATCCACCTTCTCTGAGTACATCTGCACAATCTCTGGCCCCACTAACTGCCTCTCGCCCACATCACTCTAGCATACCGGTGATCTGCAAGGCCTCCCGTACAACGCCTCGTACGGTGCCATCCCAATACTCGAGTGGTAGCTGTTGTTGTAGGCGAACTCTATCAGCGGCAGATGCTCATCCCAGTGCCCTGCCCAATCCAGTGTGCATGCTCTCAGCATATCCTCCAGGGTCTGAATCGTCCTCTCTAACTGACCATCGGTCTGCGGATGAAACGATGTACTGAATCTCAGACGCGTCCCCAAAGCCTGCTGCAGACTCCCCCAAAATCTGGAAGTGAATCGAGGATCTCGATCGGAGATGATGCTCACTGGCACTCCATGCAACCTGACTATCTTCTCCACGTACAACTTAGCTAGACCCTCCAAAGGCAACGTGGTCCTGATCGCTAAGAAATGCGCCGACTTGGTCAGTCGATCGACTATCACCCAAATCGCGTCGTGGAATCTCCTCGTCTTCGGCAATCCCGTGACAAAATCCATCGTCACGTGCTCCCACTTCTACTCAGGAAGCTCAATACACTGCATCGGTCCTGCTGGCATCTGATGCTCAATCTTCACCTGCTGGCAGACCAAGCATCGCTCCACAAACTCTGCAATGTCCCTCTTCATGCCCTTCCACCAGAAGTTCCGCTGCAGGTCCTTATACATCTTCGTGCTCCCCGGATGAATGGTGTATCTAGCTCTGTGTGTCTCCTCCATGATGTCATCTCTCAGCCCATCAACCTTCGGCACCCAGATCCGACTCCTGAACCTCAGACCACCATCAACCCCCACACTGAAGTCTGATCCATCTCTGGAAGCTAACTGTAGCAGACCAGCTAACTCAACATCCCCCTGCTGAGCCTGAATCAACCGTGAGACAGTCTGCGGCTCCACCCGAAGCCCAGCAATCACTGCTCCCTCTGAACCCTCGGTGAACGGACTCCACTCTGACAATGCCTCGAGTAGCCTCCACTCCTGGATGCACAGATTCGCAACTGAAACCTCCACCTTCCTGCTCAGCGCATCTGCAACCGAATTCGCCTTCCCCGGATGATAGGAAATGATGAAGTTGTAGTCCTTAATGAACTCAAGCCATCTGCGTTGCCTCATATTCAGCTCCTTCTGCGAGAATAAATACTTCAGACTCTGATGATCGGTGAAGACCTCGAACTGCTCGCCATACAGATAGTGCCGCCAGGTCTTCAACACGTGAACTACTGCTGCTAACTCCAGATCGTGAGTCGGGTAGTTCTTCTCGTGCACCTTCAGCTGCCTCGAAGCGTACACGACCACCTTCCCATGCTGCATCAGGACACAACCCAAGCCTATCCCTGAGGCATCGCTGTAAATCACATAGCTTTCACTGCCACTCGGTAGAGTCAGAATAGGTGCTGTCGTCAACCGCCTCTTCAGCTCCTAGAAGCTGTCCTCGCACTTCTGGGACCAAACGAACTTGACGCCCTTCTGCGTCAACATTGTCAGCGGCGACGCAAGTCTGGAGAAATCCTGAATGAACCGTCTGTAATACTCTGCCAGTCCCACAAAACTCCTGATCTCCGTCACGCTCGTCGGGGCTCTCCACTGAGTCACAGCCTCGACCTTCGCCGGATCCACCGATATCCCATCCGCTGACACAATATGCCACAGAAAAGCCACCTGATCCAACCAAAACTCGCACTTCGTGTACTTGGCATAAAGCTGCTGATCCCTTAAGATGCCAAGCACAATCCTCAGGTGCTCTCGATGCTGCTCCCTGTCAGACGAGTATACCAAGATGTCATCCACGAATACCACGACAAATCTGTCAAGGTACGACTGGAAGGTCCTATTCATCAAATCCATGAATGCTGCAGGTGCATTCGTCAGTCCAAATGGCATCACCAAGAACTCGTAGTGGCCGTACCGCGTCCTGAAGGCTGTCTTCTGAACATCTGCCTCTCTGATCCGCAACTGGTGATAACCCGAACGCAGATCGATCTTCGAGAACACTCTCGCCGTCTGCAACTGATCAAACAAATCATCAATCCTGGGCAAAGGGTACTGGTTCCGAACGGTAACCTTATTCAGCATCCTGTAGTCAATGCACATCCGCAACGATCCATCCTTCTTCTTCACGAAGAGCACAGGCACTCCCCATGGAGAAACACTCGGTCGAATGAACCCGAACTCCATCAACTCCTGCAACTGCTTCTTCAGCTCTGTCAACTCGGCAGGTGTCATCCGATAAGGTGCCTTCGACTGAGGTGTCGTACCCGCAACCAACTCGATGTTGAACTCGATCTCTCGGTGCGGCGGTAATGCTGGAATCTCTGCTGGAAAAACATCTGAGAACTCCTGCACTACCTCTATATCCTCCAGCCTCCTCGTCTCAGGATCAGGAACTACCAGCGTGGCCACAAACGCTCTGCATCCCTGCTGTATCAGTCTCTGTGCCTTAACCGCAGACACAATCAGACGACCCCCTCTGCTCCTCGCACCTCTGATCAGAACATCTGGCAAGCCCTCCATCGGAATTAGGATCTTCTTCTCACGGCAAAAGACCTGCACGTCGTACTGTGACAACCAGTCCATCCCCAGTATGACGTCGAAGTCCACCATCGGTAACAAGACCAGATCTGCTGGAAAATCGTGGTCTCCCGAAGTAACTGTGGTGCCGGGGAAAAAGCTCCCCATAGTGCCCAAAATGAAGGACTTTGTTCCCAAAATGAAGGACTTTGTTCGTCCAATTCAGCACAAACTTTTCTTTATGCACCAACCACGTGGTGTCCAGATACTCCGTGATAGCCGGCCACGATCTATACAAATCTTTCAGAGCATACAAAGCTCTATCATACTCGGCTTCTGAAGTAGAAAACATGATTTTCCTCCATCTTCCACGCCTCAAAGTCTCTGCCATCTGCTTATTCTTGCCGAATACGTGGTATGCGTAGTTGAATACGTCTTTGTTGATGTGCCATGTGCAGAGTAAATGAGCAGAGTCAGGAAAAACCTCTCTCACCGGTCGCATAAGGCCTAACTCCCGGTCTGTTATTATTGCAGTCGGCTGACAGTCCCCAATAACAGATCTCGCAACTTCTCCATCACCCACAGATAACTGGAGTAAGATTCATCCATCAAAATCGCATATCCAATAAGGAAATTCATGTTTGTTGGTGTGACCCCAATCATTTCGAACAAAGGCATCTTGTACTTGTTCGTCTTGTAAGTCGAATCCATGCAGATAACGAAAGGATATGTCCGCAACAACTGGACTGACGTCGGATGTGCCAAAAAAACGTGAGTGACGACATCAGTTTCTGGATCCGCCATAATCCAATGTAAGTACTCACACTGCACTACTTGATAGAGAAACTGCTGGACGGGATTCCGGTCTTCAGATTTTGTCTTCCTCATGTAATCTCTGAAATTATAAATATGCCTTTGATTTGGATTGTCCTCCGGGAATTTTTCTTTTACTGCCTTCAAGATGTTCTGTGGTTTTGCTTGCGCCTCAGTCATATCACGAACAATCTTCTTCGCCCCAGAACTTAGACCACTAATTTGACGATGACCCTCTGGATAAACTGTCAGTCTGTGGTTGTGATGTCCGTGAGCACTATTAAAAACCACAACCCATCCATCACGATCTCGTCGCTCCACCACTTTTATTAAGAAACGACAACCGCAACCATTTCTTTTGGTGTTTCTTCGAAGTGCAGTATCCATATCCCGAGACTCCATTTGATTTCGCCGGTCGCATCTCAAATAACAATCCATCCGACTATCTGATCTTGTTTTGTACGACGACACGACCAAAAAAAACCCAGCTCCGATAGCTACTTGTTTGGCCCATTTACATGCTTCATCGATTGTTTCAAAGATTTGTGTAGTTTGAAATAACTCACTGTAATCCACTCCATCACCACCGAAATCTTCCAACGGAACCTACAAAAATAAAATCAAAATTAAAAAAATCAACAAAATTGCAGGCGTCTGGAGTAAATGCCTACCCCATGGGGGCGTCTGAGTTAAACGCCCTCCCCAAGGGTGAGGCGTCTGCGTAGGACGCCTGATCGAAGGAAATGACGTCTACTAAAGACGCCTTACCCAAAGGGAGGACGTCTACATAAGACGCCTCTCCCATTGCGTAGGCGTCTGCGTTAGACGCCTAGTCCAAGGGGAGGACGTCCTACGCAGACATTTTCGTGGTGTTTTTACTGATAAATTATGAATATACAAGACCGTAGGCCTAATTTATAGACACGTGACGATTTGAGTATTAAATATATTGTTAAGGGCAATTTGGTAATTTCAAGGAATGATTTAAGTAGTTTTGGGGCGACGTTTAGTAGTTCCCAACACCGTGGAGTTGGAGCAGTCATGGTTGATTATTTGACTTTGCTATTCTGATACGATCACCACATCCATAAAAGGAAAATTGGGGTGGAAACATGAGAGATGTGTCGTCTCGACTTTGAGGAGTTTGGTGTTGTAGTTGTCTCCTGCAAGCTCTAATAATGGCTTCTTCCACCCTCAAGAGATGGTTGAGGCCTGAGGTACGTAATTAAACCAATACTAGACATGCTTGTTGAAATGATGTTTTTTGGCTTTCTTCCAATGTAGGTTATGTGTTTGCTTTAATGTCTAAAATACTCTCTCTCTCTCTTTTCTTCATTTTTTTTGAGATTTTGGGTGTGATCATATTATTAATGTTGCAGAGGATTATGTATAGCCAATAGAAAATTCATTGTTTAGCATGATTATAGGAAAGAGTAATATTTGGGTGTAGTTGTGTTGCATATATTTTGTAGTTTCCGATATGAACTATGATATGAAGTAGAATCAGTGGTGAGATCTAATCTAAAGGCGACTTTGAAATGGAAAAAACTTTTAGCTTAACTAGGCTTGATGATTTATGTAAATTGAATATCAAATAAATAAGATATGATTGACATAATTATACATGTCTTGCTAAAAATTTCACAAACATAATCCTTCTTAATTAGCATCTTTGTGAGTCATGATAAATCCGAATATGGTGAATTTCCTGGAAAAATTATACTTGATGAGATAGGCGATTTTCATGACACAAATACACGATTTCTTGATTCAAAAACAACATGACGCAACTAATAACCAAGGTCTTGTGTTAGTACGAAGTTTCTTATGAGATTTTTTGAATGTGTAATATGTGGGTGGTTTTCGTATAACGAGCCTCTGATTTGTGCATCTTCTATATGATTGATAAATAATAAATCTCATCATGGATTTCAGTTAAGGTTTGTTTAGTGGCTTATGAAAATGTTGAATCTTATTTGGCTTTCGGTAAGTTGAGAGCTCATGTAAATTTTTTTGCCATTTAATGAGTAGATTATTGACATTTGAATTACCATTATAACAATATATCTAATTTTGTTCTGAAATTTGTGTTTCGAACAAGAAAAAGGAAGAGGTTAGTAAACATAAGGCATAGAATATTCTCACTAGTATGTCCCAACAAAATAACCAATGCCATTTAGAATATTGCAGTAGGAAGTAAATTAAAGTTTTTTTTATAGAAATTCATGATTTTCATGATGGTGCAGGTGTACCCCCTTTTCGCCGCAGTTGGCGTTGCAGTTGGCATTTGCGGCATGCAACTCGTGCGTAATATCACCACTAATCCTGACGTGAGGTATGTCCATTACCACTAGTTCATCTCCATGAATATATGATGCTTGTCTTGTTGCATTTCTCTCATCGGATATATAAGATATGAGCAAAACATATTGCCTGTTTCATTCAGTATATGCCTGTTTTCTTCTTGCATGACCTTAAAATTGCTAAATTACAGCTCAAAAGTATTAGAATTTACTGACTAATAACAACATTTCATGGTAATTAACCAGATTGTTTCAGTAAACTCAGGATCATAACATGATTGTTTCCATGTGATTTGAAGTAGGGAAGCGCCATCAACTTTTAATCTTGTAAAGTTTTGTTGCTATTCTAAGACCCGCACTTATAAGCGTATTGAGAAGATGTAATTGAAAATTTGGAATAGTTTATTGACTCAATTTTATTTTTTTACAGGGTCACCAAACAAAAGAGAGCTGCAGGCGTGCTAGAAAATTTCGCTGAAGGAGAAAGATATAAGGAACACAGCATCCGAAAACTCGTTCGCAACAGGTCTCCGGAGATAATGCCCGAAATCAACAAGTTCTTTACAGATCCCAAATAATATCAAGATGCTTCGTTTCTAACGTTATCCTTAATTTGTCTTTTTAAATTTGGGTAGATCATTGTTGTTCAGATATGACAAGCTACGAATCTTGTTGTAGAAAATTAGCATTGTTGATTGCATCTTGCAATTTTAATGAATAAAATCTTGATTGTGAGTGAGACTTGTTTTATCTGCAAACCTTGCTAAAAGTGATATCATGCCTGCAATTTGGAATCTAGAGTACAAATTTTAAATAAAAGATGTGAGAAAAACAAACACCCGAGGAAGCTTAAATTTTTTAATATATGCAGAGAGAGAGATCTGACAATGATTATGAGACCAACAACTAATATATATTTGAGAATTAGTGTGATAAATGTACTTAGCTCCCCGAAACACTAATGAGCTATATATGTAATCAAAACCTTGAGCTAAATAATCTTGTGCACGTGCAAATCCTACATATTCAACTATATATCAAATAAACATTCATGCATCTCGCTGCGCTTCTGTCCTTGCTTCCTTTGGATTGTAAATATACCGTATCTCTACTGCTGTTTTCTGTACTTCTGTTCCTGGATAAAACAGAAAATGAATACAGTGGTTGAATGATCGATCAAGTCATATTGATAGAAATTATGTTAATTAATTTACCTATAGTATCAATTAGTGGAAGAAAACAAAATATAATTAAGGTCAATAACATCTAGGCTTCTTTTCGAGGGAACACTGAGTGGTGGTTGCACTTGAACTGCCTCAAAAATTCCATCACAAGCTTAGAAAATGCCGACGATTTATCTTGCAGAAGTGCATTAGGAGAATCATATTCAACGACTTTGCCTGGAAAAATTATGAAAAGTTAACAGACATTACGATTTTGATTTGCAAATTAAATACGTGACTGGCCGTTTGTTTACCTTCATCAAGAACAAGGACAAGATCATTATCAATTACAGTAGCAAGCCTATGCGCCACAGAAATGACAGTACAGTTGCCCGTTTCTTCTCGTATCGTCTTCTGAATGACATTATCTGTTGCAGTGTCCACCGAAGCTGTCGCCTCGTCGAGAACAAGAATCCTCCTTTTCTTTAGCAAGGCCCTTACAAGGCAAACCAACTGCCTCTGACCGACACTCCAGTTTTCTCCGTCTTCTGCAACTGCAATACCACTCTCTTTCAGTACTATTGCAATTCCGATAACAGCATTTTCAGTTAGCAAAAATTGAGGTAAACATGTGTAATTTCAGTTAATTTAGTTATCAAAACAGATTTCTTGAGAACATCAGTGTTAAAAATATTGTGGTCATTTTGCACGATTTTAATGTTACATCAGTGTGTATCTACCAGCTTATAATTTTTTTCTAGTGTTAGACCTAGTTTTGTTGTGATACTTTAAATTTACCTGGTGCATCTAAATATTTGTGGTCTTTCATCACAATCTCACTTAGACGGCACCGATGCAAAACCTGAACACGACAAAATTAGTGAAAGCTAGAAAAAAAGACACCAAATTAATTCAACAGTCGAAGCTGAATTTAATTCACCTCCCATATTTCAAAATCCGAGTGCTCCTGCAGAGGATCTAAATTTGTCCTGACAGTTCCTTGAAACATTGAAGGATCTTGAGGAATTATGCTCAATCTAGACCTGAGATCATGCAATCCTATCCGACAAATGTCCACTCCGTCAATAAGTATTCTTCCTTGTAATGGCTCAACCACCCTGAAAAGTGCTTGTATAAGAGTTGATTTCCCACTTCCGGTTCGTCCAACAACACCGATTTTCCTTTTCCCGGGAAACATGCAGCTGACCCCTTTAAGAACCATTGGTAGTCCGGGATTATAACAAACGTGAAGATTATCAAGTTCAATGGTCCCATGACTCGGCCAGTCTTGCTGCGGTCTATTCTCCTCAATCACTAGTGGAGCTTCACTTGGCAAGTCTGAGAATTGCAGAATTCTCTCCACTGATATCATCTTATTTTCTACATTGCAGAGATTCCATATGATCCATGCTTGCAACACGTTTAAGCTAAGACCATATGTCGTTGCCAGCCCCGCAAGACCTGCAAATCACATTTCACTTAGAATTTATGATATCTTAGTTCTTAATTTGTTGTGCATATAAGCCAGTGAGAGAGTAAGAGAGAGGCAGTATATTACTTACTGGGATCAATGGTGTCTTTTGGAAGAGTCACCAATATGATAAGCACGATGAAGAAAATAAGATTGAAGAGGAAGTTGATGCGAATGCTGAGCCATTCCATCGTTGCATAATTGTGAAAAGTAACGCGAGAGTAGTCATCTATCAAAGACAGGTTCTTTTTTATGAAACGAGACTCTTGGTTGAAACATCGAATAGTAGCAGCCCCAGAAATAGATTCAGAGAAGTGGTGCAGGATTGGCGCTTTTCTGATGCCAACCATCCTAGCTAATTCTCTGGCTGTACTGATGTAATAAGCCTGCATTCATGTGAAAACAACACAAAGCTAGCTAACTTCTGTAAACATGACAGCACCTGAATTTTATTTACTGTTGAATTGGTTGTCAGAATATTTGTAGAGCTTCTAAAAGTAACACTATCAAAACCAACTATCAATATAGCATAATTCATCTTCATATGCTCAAGACAAAATATTTTTTGATGAATACTGGGATTACTTACCTGATACCAAAAGGAAATTGCAACCACAATAATGAATAGAGGAAGAATTGGCCATGCGAGTTGAGACATGAGAATTATAATGCACAAAAGCTGAACAAGTGCGAATACTAATCCTGCCAATCTATAAGGAATATCGGTATCCACAATACTTTGATCTGTAGATGACTGCAAGGAAGTTTTAAAAGGAAAAAATCATCAATTTTATCCTACAGGCAGAAACACGATTGATGATCATCTCGATGATACTTCAAAATTGTTGTTATATAGATAGAATTGAGAGACTGACCCTGTTGTGTATTCTACTGGAAGGTGTGAAGTCGAAGAACGATATGGGCACCCTGAAGATGCAAGTGGTCATGCCCACAAACAATCTTTGTGCTGCTTCAATAGCGACAGTGGCAAGCAAAAGAGCCCTGGCCAAGATAAAAATTGAGCTTCCCAGCGACATCGATATGAACACTCCCATCAACTTTTTGCTACTTACATCACTTCTCTCGGTAGCCCAAGAAATCCAATAATTGCTACCAATTTGTAGAGTCTGAAACAGCACTTGGCATAGAAGGATTACAGGAACAAGAGCACCTTTATATGCTATGGTTACAAAGGTCGAGTAAATTTTCCATTTCACTCTACCGGATTCATGTTCTTCCCTAGAGCGATCACAATTTTTCATACTCCAGTGCGTAGTCACTTCTTTGACTTCTGTTTCGTTCACTAGTCGTGTTGGGTCGGGTGGTGGACCATCTTGAGTGTTTGGTGCAGAAACTTTTCTTGTAGATTTCTCATGTTCAGTCATTTGGCGGACGAGCTCTCCATCGGCATCACTTATTAGTTCTTTGAATTTCCCTTGTTGAACAATCTTCCCGTTCTTAATGACCTAAAGAAGTCAGTAGACATTATCATCAAGAACAACATTAAGTAATATTTCAGTACATGTCAAGTTCGCAATGTCAAGTCAAACAGGTTTAGTTATACTAAAGTTTCCTTTTATAATTAGTTTCATAATTAATGTCGGCCAGACTTTAAAAGTCTTTGAATCGTACGGCTACCCAGATTAGCTATGTCAAAATAAAGGACCCTATTGGAGTTTATAAAGAAAAACTTCCCAAAAAATTACCAGAACAAGATCCGAAGAAGACAGATATTCCAGCTGATGAGTGACATAGATTACGGTCTTATCGCACAGCAGTCTCATGAGGCACTCCTGAAAGAGAGTCAGGTAAAAATAGTTAGTTTTTTATTTCATTGCTAAACAATTATAATGAATAATAGGAAGTCATATTCCATGTTGTGTCTTTTGTCATGATACAATTATTATTTGTCGCAATTATGAGAAAAATGTGAAATAGATCAAGTTTTGGACGTTCATTATGTAACAACATATGCCAGATTTATCAGTTACAAAAAATTCATCTGTATGCAGTAGTAAGCTGATAATAAATAAAGAAAATAAAAGGAAAAGTTGCCTGAAAGAGATGTCCTCCAGTGTGAGCATCAACCGCACTGAAGGGATCGTCTAACAAATAAACATCCGAGTTACTATATATAGCTCTTGCGAGCTGAATTCTCTGTTTTTGTCCTCCACTCAAGTTCATGCCTCTTTCTCCAACAACAGTCATGTCGCTATCGACCCATGCTTCCATATCTTTGTCAAGTGCACACCCTTTGATAACCTCATCATACAAACCCCTCTCCATCTTCTTTCCAAACAATACATTTTCCCTGACAGTGCCAGTCTGAATCCAAGCAGTTTGAGGTGCGTACGATCGAGAACCGTACAACTTGATCGCTGCTGCACCGCTGATCCTTGGAATTTCTCCAATTATGCTGCAAAGAAAGCTCGACTTACCTGATCCCACCGACCCACAGACTGCAACCTTTTGTCCTCTATTGATCTTGATCTTAGTTTCAATTTTGATGGTGGGCTTAACTTCCCAACCATATTCCCCTGGCTCTATCTCAACTGCAGCAGCAGTGGCATTGGATGATTTTCTTGTGTTGTTTAAATCAGATAAATATTGTCTTTGTTGGTCATGTTCGACAAACTCCTGTACCCGATTGATAGAAACTTTGGTTTGGGCTATCATGGAGACGAGTTCTGGTAAGTTATATATCGGATCCTGTAGAATTCTGAAAGTGGCCAGAGCTGAAAGAACTGAGCCTGGAGTTAAAGGTGTTTTTGCAGCAATGCACACACCAAAGGTGACAACCGACACCAATGTCGGAGATGCCCAAAACAGGAAAGCAACGGCTGAACAAGTGTACAAGTATCGTCTCACCCAACCCCTCTCGACATCTCTAAGTCGTAGGAGTTTGTTCAAGTAAACATCCTCCCAAGAATGCAACTTTAAAATTCTCATGCATTTCAAAATCTCTATGGTGGCCTTCATCCGTGAGTCCTTCGCCTCCATGATCTTCGAGTGGAGCCTCTCTTGCTTGTTGGCTAGTGGGATGTTGCTTACCATCACAAGAACCGTCACGACAAGTGTGGAAACCGCTGCAGCTGCTCCAAGATTCCGGTAGAGAATTAGCAAGGCTAATATAATCTGGATAGGGAGCAACCACATGTTGTGGAAGTACCAAGCAAAGTCCCCGATCCTCTCAACGTCTACATCGAGAAAATTTATGATTTTACCACTTCCAGAGCTTGAGTACTTCAACGAAAGAGTCTTGTTGTAAATTGATGCTATGAAAGCCGCGGTAACACGAACGCTTATGCATCTCGCACCAAAGTACCATTGCCTCTGCGACAATGACTCCGTCGTCTTAAAGAAAAAGAAGAGGAAAGCAAGCACATATCCGGAACCAAGCCAACTATCAGTTTCTTTTCCCGACAAAAAGTCAACAAAGTTGGTGATCAAGAAAGGACCCATATAGGAAGACAAAGTGTTGATTCCTGCATGCAGAAATTAATTGATTCGAGTAAGTAGAACAAGATTTTTATTTTATTTTAACTCCAACAGGTGTTTGTTAATTGTACCTGCAAAGATGGCGTTAACCGCTAGAGGTTTCCATATAGCATGAATTATGGCTTGGGCAAGTGGGAAACCTTTCGTTTTTCGCCTAGAAAGCGATTCTTGTAGCAAAGCATAACAACTCTCGGCACTTTCCGATACGGGAACTTGAGGAATATGTGACAATTCAAGCTTCTGAATCCGCCCCTTCTCAAAAACTTGGTTTAACCAACGAAATGTCAGCTTGCTCCAAATTCCACCCAATTCATAACCACTAGCAGCATGCCCGACGATTTCTCTTCTTATCAGAGGCTCTTCTATCTCGCTCGGGCTTCTTCTTGATATCATCATGGAACAAATATTGATGCATAAGCAAAATGGAAAGGCGATTAGATCGGCAATGCTGGCTTTCGGGAGGAAATCAGGCAAACAAATAATCTCTCTTCTGCTTAAGTGTTGGATGAAGTAGATTGAAATGGTGAAAGAGTTGTAAAGGCCAGTGGAAGCCCACCACAAAACAAGGAGCACAGACCAGTTGTAATGGTTTCTTTCACCACTTCTTAGCTTAAAATAGTAAGTAAAGAAAGTTGACAAGATCCAACAAGCTGCAAGCAAACCATTTTCCAACTGAAAACCTTCTTGTTTCCAAATCTTGTAGGCCCCCAATACAATATATGATGTGGAAATACAAATGGAACAGTAGACAACAATCGAAGAACAAAGTTTTGCTCTTCTTTTAACTGAAAACCATGCAAGGAGAAGTAAGAAAGAAACTAAGTAGAAAATCAGAATGTACTTCACCAATGGCAACTCAAGAATGTGATGAAGCAAATCTTTCATGGACTCCATGTGTGTGTGAGAGATCCTGCTGAAGTGGAGATATATAGAACAGTGTTTTTCTTAAACCTCTCAACAGTATGTATAATGGACTCAAGGGAGTACCAAAGAGAACTTTGGATAACGAAGATATAATTCTAAAAACCCAAGAAGTTGGAACGTTGTCTTCTGGGATTGTGTTGTTATAGACTTAGGGAAATGTTTGTTGAACGCAGCGCGTCACGGACGCGTTCTACGTGGACATCCATGTCAGCCCTTACGTGGCCAAAGCATGAATGTTTTTTTGTTTTTTCTTCCTGATGTCCACTCAAATCACATTAAATGCGTTTCAACTCAGCACGTTCTCTCTCTCCACCCAAATACAAATATGATGACACTCTTTCTTTCTTCTTCATTCTTTCTCTCCAGAATAAATCACCATTTCGAAGAAGCGTCTGATGCCGACTCCCAGGATTCTTCACAACGTAAGCAGCGTGAATGGGACGGTGCGAAGACTTCCCGATGTTCTTGTCAACGCTCCGTGGTGAAGACTTACGTCTGTTCGGTTTATGTTGTACATCTCTCCGTAATAAATCACCATTTCGAGTAAGATATTACGTCGAAGAAGTGTCTGATGCCGACTCCGAAGGTTCTTGACAACGTAAGCAGCGTGAATGAGACAGTCATGTTTAAGTCTTACATCTTCTTTCCGATTTACTGGGAAAATATATATTATTTTGTAATTTGTGTGTGTTTGTGTTTGTAATAGAAATCTGAGATGCTATTTTTTTCCTAAACGTAATTCTTGTGGGGTAAAATATACAGTGGGAGATTTGTTGAGTTTGTGCGGGGGTGACAGGGGGCGGCAGCCCCTGCGGGGGACGTGAGTCCCCCCCGCAAAGCGAGCGGACAGAGGGAGCGCGCTTTGCGGACGTTTTTTTGTTTCGACATCATATTATTGCATTCCATATATTGATTCGTTTATTCCGACAATAATGAAGCCATATATTATTCCGGACTGCAAATACACTTATTACGGACTGCAAATACACTTATTCCGGACAGCAAATACACTTATTCTGGACAACAAGTCCACTTATTCCGGACAAACTTTATGTTCCGTTTCTGGACACACTTTATTCTTAAACCGGACAACAAATACACTTATTCCGGACTGCAAATACACTTATTCCGGACAAACTTTATGTTCCGTTTCTGGACACACTTTATTCTTAAACCGGACAACAAATACACTTATTCCAGACAACAAATACACTTATTCCGGACAGCAAATACACTTATTCCGGACAAACTTTCTGTTCCGTTTCTGGTCACATTTTCTTCTTATTCCGGACTGCAAATACACTTATTCCGGACTGCAAATACACTTATTCCGGACAGCAAATACACTTATTCCGGACAACAAATCAACTTATTCCGGACAAACTTTATGTTACGTTTCTGGACACACTTTATTCTTAAACCGGACAAAAAATACACTTATTCCGGACAGCAAATACACTTATTCCGGACAAACTTTCTGTTCCGTTTCTGGACACACTTTCTTCTTATTCTAGACAACTACACTTATTTCGGACTGCAAATAAACTTATTCCGGACAGCAAATACACTTATTCCGGACAACAAATCAACTTATTCCGGACAAACTTTCTGTTCCGTTTCTGGACACACTTTCTTCTTATTCTGGACAACTACACTTATTCCGGACTGCAAATAAACTTATTCCGGACAGCAAATACACTTATTCCGGACAACAAATCAACTTATTCCGGACAAACTTTATGTTCCGTTTCTGGACACACTTTATTCTTAAACCGGACAACAAATACACTTATTCCGGACAACAAATACACTTATTCCGGACTGCAAATACACTTATTCCGTACAACAATATACACTTATTCCGGACAGACACATAACGTAAACAGGACAAACACATAATGTAAACTGCACACACACATAAAGTAAGTTAGACAAATTAAGTTGATCCAACGTAAAACTTAAAAACAAATATTTTATTATGATAAGTGTGGGCTCTGCATGAATAATGAGACTGCACGATGTCCTAGGGTCTGCACACTGTCTTATCTGTGTATTGGGAAATGAATCGTTCAACTTAAAGAACCGGCGTTTTTTAAAAAGATCAAAACGCGCGAAGAGAAATTTCGCTGACTGGACGCTGACTCAAAAAAAAATATCTGAGCTGTACAGATCCACGTAAGGCGCGTCCGTGACGCACGCGTCCGTCTATAACTACTCATAGACTTATAGTGGATATGGTTGGTGGTTGGATCCAAATTGCACTTGTCTCTGAAAGGAATGGACAGAACAGACACAAGCATCTTCCCTCAAACTTCTGCCATTGCATGTGTTTATATGTCAGCATTTTAGCGTAATGGTGCTTTGTCACCTATCCAACGACTTCTACATCTTCAAACTTGTCTGTTCATATATGTGCTCACCTTTGGCTTCATTTTTTGTTTTCCGGTTTTGGTGGCTGTGAAATTCTTTGTCGTTTTTGGTGCATATGGAAGTTGATAGATAAATGAAAGGTACCATATTTGTCTAAATTAATTCATTCCCAGTCTTGGGATACCAATTCAAATTTTGAATGCAGTATAAGGACACAAAATCTGCAAATTGATTTGTTTTATTTGTCTTTTATCATAAGTTTATCAAATATTTTTTTCCCATTATGACAACTTATATAGTGACAAATATCAACATTTATAATAAGAAAAAAAAAGAATCTGCCTGCTGTCCTTGACCATTATTCCAATCACCAAGCAAAGATTAAGCATTTACTCAACTTGTGATTTATTGGTCTGGTTGTTGTAAAGAATCAATTTTTCTTTTGGTGCATGCCCATACTGACTGACTGACTGTCTGACTGTCTGACTGACTCTTTTAGTTTAGGATAAGCTAGCTCAACGGAATCAAAGTATCAAACAAATAAAGTGAATTTCTGAGTCCATCCAAACCAAAAGGAAAGGAGACATGATTAGTGGAGGGAAAAGGAATAAAAAAGTGTGTCTGCATGGGGGCATGCAGGCTTGTGTGGGGTGTGAGCAAGCACGAGCAAAATTGTTACAAAACCATGATTTAAGCAAGCCCTTAATGAAACTTATCAGGTTAGATACTTGTTGCACATTCTGATAATTAAACAGAAGTTAATTTTTACAGTAACATTTAAAACATTTGAGTTGGTCCCAAAAATGAATCACCCCAGTTTCAGAAAATTGCAAGAAGTTCTCCAGAAAGCTCCAAACACACAAGTTTTAGGGCCAGATTTGCTTAATAAAACAAAACTAATCCTGTTATGTTTTATTGGGATTTGAAGACAGAAAAGAATAAGAAAATTAGGACCACCACATCACACAGAAGAGGAAACAAAAGACATGTCGACATGATAACTTAAAATGTGGTTTCTCTCCCTCATTTCATTGAAATTGCTTGTGGTCCAACTATATTTTGTTTTCTAACACACATCACAATCATAGAGATCATCTTATTTAATTTATCTCCATGCCACTCACTCAGCAAGGTCGACCAATACAATGAAACATCGACTAGCCTACTACATTTTAAATTGAAGAATCTCTAATTGGAATTAATAATCTAGTTATTCGAAAGTTCTTGTTTGACCTTGTGGCTAACTGCCTATGACAACGATGGTCCACACGACATGATATGATCGGTCGTTTTAAGGATTCCATATATTGGGTGAATAAGGAAGACCGGTGAAATCCCAATACCATCAGGGGTAATCGTGCAAAAAAGACTCATAACTTTTGGGAACTTTTGAATTCATTACAAACAGGTCCTCAACAACTCGATTAGACCTTTTGGAGCACAAAAAAACGAAAAGAGCCGTTTGTTTGGTTTCTCCGCCTTTTCTTTTTGGAAAATGATTAGTGACCGCTGTTTAGGACGTTCATTCATTACAAACATGTCAGCAAAAGAGAAGTGATGAATTATTATTTTCTTTTTTTATTTTCTCTTCCCAATGCGTCTCAAATCACATTAAATGTGTCTCAAATCAGTCCATCCTCCCTCGTTTTGGCGCTCCTACGCAGGATACACATCTGATGGATTTTCTTCTTCCTTTTGTCTCCATTTTGGCGCACTATCAACCATTTTCGTTTTCTTTCCTTCTTTGTACTCAAATGGAGCAGACCTCAAACGTTCTGAAGGAGCGTATGATTTTTCATTCTTTCGAAGACGCCAAAATATTTACGTTGTCTATGCCGATTCATGTGGTTTTGGTGTTAAGATAAGACAATCTCATTACGATCGTAGTGTTGTTATACGGACCACACTGACTTGCTCAAAGGAGGGTCACACTCCAACAAACCAAGGACAAGGGAAACTAAAGCATAGATTATCTAGTAGGGTCCAGTGAACTGCTCGGATCAGGGTCTCTGGAAACCCAGCAAGAGGGTACACATTAACTATGTTGATCTTAAACATAACCACGCCATGCTTGAGGACGATCAAATGTGTTTCCTCTGACAAAAAATGATCCATCCCTGATGCTGCCAGAGCACGCATGATGAGAATTAAATTTATACCGCAAGTGCACGGCGTCAATGAAGACGTGGCAAATACGGGTCGAACACAAGGAGGGAGAGATTTGTTATTTGTGTGATTTACGATTGGGGGAAAGAAGGAGAGAAGAATAAATTTGGGTTTTGAGATTTTTGATTTTAATTATCTAAAGCAAGAAACATGAACAAATAAAACTAAAACAAGAACAAAGATGTGAATTCCGTTGGGTGGAGGTTTAGATTTAGGGTTTAGATTAGAGAATTCAGAAACTTATAATAAATCATGTTAGTTATGAAGCATTACATGATAAATGATTTAACATAAACTCAAGTAATCAAAATAGACTAATCACGACATTAAAATAAGGAAAAAAATTCAAAATAATCAAAAAAAAATAAAAAATTGGAAAAATATGCACTTCAGAAACTTAATTGGCAAAGTATGCACATTGAAAAACGGCACCACATGTGCCGTTTTCATTAAGTAAAAACGGCACTGTAGATGCCGTTTTTACCCTTAATGAAAACGGCATCAGTGATGCCGTTTTTACTTGGGTAAATTTTTTCTTGGTTTCGAGATGTCGTTTTTATTTAATACATGTTGAACTAGAAACGGGTCGGTCGTGGGTCTCGCTCCCCGGTGAGCGAGCGGCGTTCCACCTCGCCGGTGAGGTGGCGGGGGTTGCAAGGGGGCAGCGTCCCCTCGAAATTTTTTGGATCTTCAAATTGTTTGATCTGAAAATTTTTGAATCTTCGTCACTTGTCAAAAAACTCATTGTAATTATTGTGTGTGTGGGGAGGGGGGGGGTTGTAACTCCAACACATTGGTCAGATCACTTTGGAGTTGTGACATATTATCCATTATCAAAAATTGGTTCGAAGATCCAACTGGTAATTTTTTGATAAGTAATGTGGTGTGATAAATTTGTATTATCGTGGTAACGGGTTGGATTACAATGAGTTTTTGGCAAGTGACGAAGATTCAAAAATTTCCAGATCAAACAATTTGAAGATCCAAAAAATTTCCAGGGGACGTTGCCCCCTTGCAACCCCCGCCACCTCACCGGCGAGGTGGAACGCCGCTCGCTCACCGGGGAGCGAGACCCACGACCGACCCGTTTCTAGTTCAACATGTATTAAATAAAAACGACATCTCGAAACCAAGAAAAAATTTACCCAAGTAAAAACGGCATCACTGATGCCGTTTTCATTAAGGGTAAAAACGGCATCTACAGTGCCGTTTTTACTTAATGAAAACGGCACATGTGGTGCCGTTTTTCAATGTGTATACTTTGCCAATTAAGTTTCTGAAGTGCATATTTTTCTAATTTTTTATTTTTTTTTTGATTATTTTGAAAAAAATTCCTTAAAATAATAACATTTATTCATCTTCTCTTCACCCTAAATCCGTCACCTCCACCCTTTGGAAAGAGTTAGAAACTCATAGAGGGAGGAAGAAGGGGTCCTTGAGGCATTACAAAAGAAAACTAAAAGCAAGAAGTAAAAGACAGAATTTTATTACTAAAAAGAAGAATACAAAACTAAGACTAAAAATAAAAACAACAACCAAAGACTAAGGACTAGGACTAGGACCAAGGACCTAAGTATAAAATTGGAAAGTACACGTGTCCAGACACGACTGGACAAAATTGGAGCACACGGATTGCTAAGGGGGCGGCGGAATCGCCGCAGGTTGTAGGTGTTGTGCGGCGGAAACGCCGCATAATCAAGTCAGATTCAATCCGGATTTTTGCTGAGTGTTTAT
This sequence comes from Triglochin maritima, assembly GCA_963682175.1. Taxonomy (NCBI): domain Eukaryota; kingdom Viridiplantae; phylum Streptophyta; class Magnoliopsida; order Alismatales; family Juncaginaceae; genus Triglochin; species Triglochin maritima. Next base: position 35,083,005 of record OY821787.1, read on the forward strand.
GGTATGATTTTATCCTCCTTTGCGCGTCTGGATGATTTCTTTCCATTCTCTTGAGCTCCGAATTATTTCCTTCATATACTTGGAGATCCACATTGATTTTTCTTTAGATTTTCTCCAAGATAATATTTTGGTGCTTTAATTGCAATTAGGTCCTTGGCTTTTCGCAATTAAGTCCTCGGCTACTTTTGTGCTTAAGTCCTTGTTCTTTTTGTAATTAGGTCTTGAATGCTTTTATGTTTGGATGCACTTCCATTTGAAACCCGATAAACTTGAACTTGGTCTTTATGATAGAAATGAGTCTCTTGCACGCGTTTATGCTCGGGATGTGGGTAATTTGCATTCAGGTCCCTGTATTCTGTAAATAAGACTAAACACATACCTTGGTAGCATTTATTGATATAAAAGTAATCTAAATGAAAGTCATATGATGCAATGTATGCAATGTATCAACGCATATCGTGCAATGATTCTGCTGGGATATCGGCTGCTAAGATCATGCAATCTTTTGTGGTCGAGGCCGGAGGTCATGACAAATTGACTTTCAACGAGCGAGACCTAAGGTGTGTGTTATTTTCTGCGTAACTTAATTGAAGTTAAACATTTTGCCCGGTCTTAAACATTGCTTTGTGCAAGAACGTTGTAAACGAAGTCAGAAATTTGAAGATGGGACGAGGCGATGCACAAGCTCTTCAGAATTATTTCATCAGGATGCAGAAAATTGATTCCATGTTTTTTTATGTAATGGATATGGATGACGAAGGAAGAGTACGAAACGTGTTCTGAGCTGACTGTCGTTCTAGAGCTGTGTACTCATACTTTGGAGACGCAATATGTTTCGACACAACTTACATTACCAACAAATATGAAATGTCTTTTGCCCCAGAATAAGTTGTATGTATGTCCGGATTAGGTATTGTGTGTCTGTCCAGATTAAGTCTTGCGTGTCTGTCCTGATTAAGTCTTGTGTGTTTCTGTCCGGAATTAGTTATGTTTCTGTCCGTTTTAAGTTGTATGTATGTCCGGATCAAGTAATATCTGAATAGTCGTTTGTCTGTCCGGATTAAGTCGTGTGTCTGTTCCGAATACTTTGTGGGTTTGTCCAGATTACGTTGTGTGTTTGTCCGGATTAAGTTTTCAAAGTAGTTTTTCGTACCTTTGAATATATGACTCACTCATTTTAAATTGCCCCCGTCCATGCAGATATAAGTTCCCCAGCGATCATAACAGATCAATATGGTGTTATTACTGTTGCTGCGAGGAATGTCTTCCTAGACGCGATGCACATATTTTGTATATGGCACATAATGAACAAAACTCCCGTGAAGTTGCCGACGCAGTATTGGAAACACATGCTATTTGATCTCAAATTGATTGTATTCGATTCCAAAACCCCAGCAGAATTTGAGTGTAATTGGCAGGGTTTTCTTGGTGATTTTGACCTCCATAACCATAGTTGGCTCCAATCGATTTATGCAATCCGAGGGTCCTGGATACCTGCATTTGTTGGAGATTGTTTCTTCACAGGAATGACATCTACTCAGAGAGGCGAGAGTATGAACGCCTTTTTTGACAAGTGCCTGACATCTAAAACCACACTTAAGCAATTCATTACAGATGACACATTCCTTACAAAGTATCTGAACATGTATTTTCTTGTGAGCATCTACTGTTGAAACGTTTCCTAGTACAAATCAGATCTACGAACTTCACATGTGATTGTAGAATGTTTCAGCACGTTGGTCTTCTATGTTGCCACGTTTTTGTTGTCATTTCACGCTTAGATCCTAATGCATTACTCCCGGAGTCTTACATCGTTAATCGATGACGGAAGGATATTCGAAGGAGCTATCGAGACAAGATGTACCAAGACGATGATATAATGGAGAAGGATGCGTTTCGTCGTCACGACGACATAATTGGTCGTCTCGTTTGGATCGCACAGGAAACTTTCATTTTACACATCTTCTCATCGCCCCTTAGTGGACAACCAACCTGTAATTGTCCCCAATGCGGTCATGTCAACATCAGGCCTCGTCGCCCCTAAGTGGACAACCAACCTGTACTTGTCCTCTTCTTTTTCCCCCTTTTTCGTTAGGCTCCTTTGGGCCGTTCTGTCTTTTCTTTTTTGCTTCGCTTCCACCTTCTTCTTCTTAGCCCGCTCTTCATCATCTTTCCTCGAGCGTTGTCTTTTGACACCACAATTTCGTTTCCCCTCTTCCCTCTTCCTCTCTTCCTCTTTCTTCTCCCATCTCTTCTTCTCCTCCCTCTTCCTCTATTCTTCCTTCTCCTCCTTTATCTTCTTCTCCTCCCTCTTCTTCTCTTCTTCCTTCTCCTCCTCTCTCTTCTTCTCCTCCCTTTTCCTCTCTTCTTCCTTCTCCTCCTCTCTCTTCTTCCTTCTCCCTCTTCCTCTCTTCTTCCTTCTCCTCCTCTCTCTTCTTCTCCTCCCTCTTCCTTTCTTCTTCCTTCTCCTCCTCTCTCTTCTTATCCTCCCTCTTCCTTTCTTCTTCTTCCTTCTCCTCCTCTCTCTTCTCCTCCTCCCTCTTCCTCTCTTCTTCCTTCTCCTCTTGTCTCTTCTTCCCCTCCCTCTTCCTCTCTTCTTCCTTCTCGTCTTGTCTCTTCTTCTCCTCCCTTTCCCCCTCTTCTTCCTTCTCCTCCTCTATCTTCTTCTCCTCCCTCTTCCTCTCTTATTCTTTCTGCTTCTCCACTATATTCCTTTCTTCTTCCTTGTCCTCCTCTTTTTTCCTCCTTGTCTTTCCCCTTCCTCTATTTTTTCTTCTCATCCTCTATCTTCTCTTCCTCTTTTCTGCTCTTCTCTATTCTTCTCTTCTCTCTTCCTCCTTCTCCTCTTCCTCATGATCCTCTTTTATATTTACCTCTTGGGTCTTCCCCCCAAAGTGAGTTTCACATGCCCCCGTTCCTCGTAAAGACACAATCTCTTCGCTCAGCCTCCGACACTCTTCGTGGGACATCCTCAGTTCTTCCTCCAGTCTGTTAACCTCTTCAGTCGCCTTCTTAAGGGCTGATTTGGCTTGCAGCCATTTCGTCTTCACCTCACTCAGTTCCAACTCTTGTAGCAGCGGGTCACGTGGAATGATGCAGTCTCTAAGTTGTAGCATTGGCATAATGCATGTTGAAGCTGACCTCTTTGAGGTAGAAAAGTTTGCTCTGCGCGACTCTTGAGCAAGATTTTGATCGGAACTAATCAGTTTCAGCTCCCTTTCACTTAGTGATGGAGGCCCCTTCAGGTCGAATTTGCCGTTGTAAATCTCAGCTAAGGTGATTCCACGTTCCTCCCATTTCCTCAGGGTTAAACGTTTCCCAAATATTTCCGTCCAACTTTTCATATGTGGATATGATCGTCTAGGCTACCCCAATTTGAATTTCTCATAAAGTCACACCTTCAAATGGGAAAGATTAAATGTTAATAAGGACTTCACATAAACTACACTACTTATTCCGGACAGACCAAACTACTTATTCCGGACAGACATACATCGTATTCCGGACAAACACACAACTGATTCCGGACAAACACAACGTATTCCGGACAGAAACCCAACTAAATCTCAACTAATTTCTTTTTGATGTTGTACAAGGGTCCTTTCTTTTTGATCTCTACTACTTTCTCACACTTTCTTCTTCCACTCTGAACTTCTCTTTTCTCTCCAATCTTTATTTGCTGCCAACGATTGAGTCTCGTCTCCACTGGCCTCTACAACTCTGTCCAAAGACATTATCACCCTCAAGGGCTCGGCCGCGATTGTCAATGAATTCTTTGGTACCACAATTTTTTTCTTTTGATTTTCTCTTCAAACCGACGATTTTTTCTTCAAATATCTCCCTTTCATCTCTGACCCATATGTTTTTGCTCTTGTAACAGGTTATGCTGCAAACACGTATCAAACACAGAAATTGCCAACTTTTGAAATGTCGATTGGGTCGTGTAGTGTAGAAATTTCATGATTTTGACTATATTTGTGGGATATAATGTGGGATCCTAACCTAATTGAGTTTTGTGATTGTTGATTAGGTGGTGTTTAGGAGGAGATGAGATGGACGACTGAGATGGAGTGGTGTTGGATGAATGTTTGAGATGAAAGGTGGGGTGCATATAAGGTGGATTTTCTCTCTCACACACATACACACTTCTCTCTTCCACTCTCTCACGCATCTCTCTCTCCCTCTCAGTGTTGTGCCCAGCGAGTGGAGGTGATCTCTGGCGAGGTTGAGGTGGTCGGCGTCTTTTGCTTGTGGAGGTGAGTTGTTCGTTGCTAAACTTATCCCTTGTTTCTTCTTCGTTCTCTCTCTCAACCTACCTCGTTTTCAGTTGTTGTGGTTGGTGTGGAGATTGACGGAGGTGGAGGTGTGGTTGTGAAACAACGAGGAGGTGCGATCGTTGATCGAGCGAGCGTTCGTCGGTGGATTGTGATTTTGGGGAGAAGTGCTCGTGGAAGCGCTGTCGAGGTTCTTTGAAGGTTTCTTCAAACCTCCACGGTATGTCAAACTAGTTGTTGTAGCTCACTTTTGTTGTGTGAGTATTTGGAAGTCGACGGTAGGCCGAAAGGCTCGTCGCAAGCAAACGTGCAACAAATTTTACTACTGGATCGGTCGACCGGTTGGTGCAAACAGTCGACCGTTCGTAGTGAGAATTCGGGTTTCTGCCTCACACCGGTCGAACGATGCCCTTGGGCGGTCGACCAGTTGTGCATTTGAGGCAAGCCTGGTTGGTTTCGGTCGAACAAGGCCCCTTTGTCATTCGACCGTGTGCACTGTTGTAGGTCAGTTGGGGTGTTGACCATCCAAACGGTCGACCGTCTGTTTGACTCGTCTGATCGATGACTTAAGTTAAATAGTGGTTGGGTTCGACCGATTGTGGTTCGGTCGACCGGTGTTGTTTGGACGCATGATTGATTTTACTGGTGAAAATCGGTCGACCGAGAGTGCTCGGGGGTTCAACCAGTGTTGATGTTGAGCGATGGTGGATTTCACTGGTAGGTTTCGGTTGAACGGGTCCACTTTGTCGTTCAACCGATTGGTCGTTATGTTCGTTGAATCTGGGAGGCGATTTCTAAACGGTCGACCGGTTCCTGACTTTGGTTCGACCAAACGTGTGTTGTTGGTGGGAATTGTTCGATCGATGGAGTGCCGATCGAGGCAATTGCCCTATTTTAGTGAGATTCGGTCGACCATGACTCTAGGTTCGGTCGACCGTTTGTGTCCAGTTTTGCACATTGGAGATGCGATTGTTGTGGTCGTCCGTGTGAGGTGAGTTGTGGTGTCGATGTTCTTCCGGCAAGTGTGCTAGTGAGCACGAGTGTTGCGGTGGTTGGGTGAAAGAGCCCTGGAGCCCTGTAACTGTTGTAAGAGTCGCGGTTGGGTGAAAAAGTCATGAAGCCCAGTTAGTCTGTACGGGGTTGGGTGAAAAAGCACTGAAGCTCCGTAGTGCGTTCAGGTTTGGTGAAAGAGCCCTGGAGCCTGAGCATGGACCGCGTGATAAGAGTTGGGTGAAAAAGCCCTGGAGCCCTTAGACGTTCGGGTTGGGTGAAAGAGCCCTAAAGCCCTTGGTCGTGTCGTGGTAGCTGCGGTTGGGTGAAAAAGTTCTGGAACCCCGTAACTGTTTGTGAGTGTGGCGGTAGTTGGGTGAACGAGTTAATAATATAAATTCATGTTGGTAACACATTTAAGCTTGCTTGAGCATTTGACTTTGTGGGTACATATCGTTCAAAACAAAATACCAAGTAAAATCATGCTCTATTTTTTGTCCTAACCATTTAGAAATTGATGGTTTGGTCGATCGTTTTGTAGCATTTTATACAACAGAGGTATCTACCCAGAAGAGAGCTTTGAGCGGGTGAAGAAGTACGGCCTACCGATGCTTCTCTCACAGGACGAGAGCGTCAGGTCCTTCCTCTCGAGTCTCACCTCTCAGTTCTCTGGTAAGGAAATGCCACATTGATTGGAAATTTGATTTTTGAGAAAAAAAAATTCTTCCTTTGATGTCAATTAATGGTATTGGTTTTGGGGTGTAGAGTGGTTGGAATCAGGGATGCTGCAGAGGATCGTTCTTGTGATCATGAGCAAAGCCACTTCTGAGGTCTTGGAGAGGTGGAATTTCAACATTGTGACCGACCCTGACGTCCTCGAGAAAGGGTACATTTTTCCTCATCCTGATTTACCAAATAATATTTTAAAAGAGTGATCATGTTGTTTTGTTTAGTTTGAAAACATATACAAACGTCAGTACTTCTGTAGTAGTTAAGTGAAAGTGAATTGCAGAAAAGTTCTAAACATGCATTTTCATTTGATGTTTACTAGATTAGTATGGTACTTCACTCTACTTATCAGATCTAATGTAAAGTAAAATAATTTTTCATTAGGCCTAGGCCCAATGAATTAGGCAAAGTTGAGGTTGGATAACTTAAACCTGACTTAAGGTGTCTCAAAAATATATCGAAAAAAAGAAATGCTTTAGAATGCCAATAAAGGTTTCGGTTCCAATTTTGAATGACACTTTTCCAGTAAAAGAATGTATGATGAATTGTCGAAAGAATACATAAACACTATTTTCTTGTTGCTATATGTATGATAACTATAACACTAATAAATTCACCATTAACAAGAACTAAAGTCTGTGATAGATAGTTCAGCATCCAACAATGTAGCTGAAAATTGGGTTTCAAACTAATCTTGAGCTGTTGTTCAGGGTGTCTAGGGAGAAGAGCGACAAAGAGATCATGAGAGAAATACAAGCCATCATGCGCCAAATTGCCTCGTGCATTACTTACCTCCCATGTCTCGACGAACCATGTAGGCAGGCCTCTAGACCGACTTTTCAATTCTTCCCTATCGAGTCGATGTAATTATACTGAGTTTTGTTTTGCAGGTGTGATTGATGTGTTAGCTTACACAGACATCGACGCGACGGTACCCTTGACCTGGATCGAAAGTGATGCCAAACTCATAACCAATCCACAGATGGTGAAGCTGCATTCCTTTGACACCAAAGTAAGTTGTTGGCAAATTCAATTACTCATATAACACCATTAGCAACAATAAAGTTAATTCAAGCTGACTTTGTTTTGTTATGTTGATGAACAGATTCACAAGGTGGACACACTAGTTTCTTACAAGAACGATGAGTGGGATGAGGAGTGAGAGTGGCTCAGATTTTTGTGCAGGTAAAAGTGTGAATTGTTCTCATTCACATCTGAATTGAGGAGTGTGAACAGTTCAGTTTAGTTGTTTGTTTTGTGTTTGTTTGGCTGTCTGAACATCTTATCATTAATTGATTGTAATTTTAAGTTAATTGATGTTGGTCTTTTGTTTAGTTGAATTCTATTCCTTTGGCATTTTTAATCACCACTTGATCAACCAAATGAAGATCAACCATGATTTTCATGATTTGTAATCACCACTTGATCACTTGACCAACTAGAAATTGGTCGAAATCAAATGGTCCATATAATGATCTTATTATTAACCATGAGATGTATGTTTCGAACATATGTTAATTGTTTTTTTATGGTTTGGACTGTAAGCTATATATAACGAGACGAACAACTACGGTTTCCCTGCTACTTAGAAAGTTCAATTATGTTTGTTGTTTGGCGCTTTAATTTCATTTTTTATATGTGATGATTAGGATCGTGATTAGTGAAATTAATGATTGTCTTGTTGTTGCTTCGTACATCTATCTACTCTTGATGAGCTATTTCGTCGTGACATCAATTTTCTGATGATGTGATGAGAAGAGCATCTTCCAGTTGATTTTTGTCATATTTTGCTATACAATTTCCGCAGTTCTTATATTTGTTACAGAATTGGACGTCAAGGAGAATAAATTTTACAGTTTTTTGACCTGCCAGATGAAAACTTGAATGAGCAATCCAGAGTAAATTTCTTTATTGGATTGAAAATTTGAATGAGCAATCCAGAGTAAATTGTTGGATTATTGAGTTTGGACTAGACTCATGAATAACTTAAGTGAAAAAATACAATGTTGAAATGAAGATGAGAATTATTGTCCCATGTGTCATGTGCTCACCTCACTTTTAGTCCCACATTGGTGAATCTAACAAGTTAAAAGATGTTGATAAACATCCTATTCATTTGACCCTTTGTAGGTGGAAAGAGATGATGAGAGAATTCTCCACACACACGTGTCTGTCCGTCCGTCCAGGTGTGGTGAGGGTTTTGGGGGAAATTAGAAGCTTTAGCCTCAGAGTGATGAGTGTATTTGATATTTGGATGTCTTTGATAAAGTCACTAATTAAGCGTAATACGTTTGGTTACATAAAAGTAATACTAAATAAAAATAGAAATACCGTTGGATCAAATTAATTCAGCTGGATGTCTGTAGGGCTTGCGAGACTGTGTTCGGCTACCTTGATTTTTTCTATATATCAAGGGAGGTTTCTGTAAAACCTTTGAGTGGAGGATGTATTACACGAAGAAGTCCATCATTGCACGACATCAAGATTCTTGAACTGGATCTTGAATAAATTTGCTGAATTCACATTGTTATGGTAGTTCACGCCCATGACAGTATCCTTCAGTTTCCTAACATCCCTGTTCTGTTCAATTAAATTATTTTGATGAACTTACGTAAATAAGAATAGGATTAATTTTCATTTGCTAGGGTCTGATTGCGGATCTGTAACTAAAATGTAGAGTCAGTGATATAATGGAAGCGATGTTGTAAATTTTGTGATTATAGGTTGGCTAGCCCAAGTACTGCTGTTCTACTTCAATGCTGTTTGAAATTAAACTTAAATAATGAATAATCTGAACAAATTTCTTAAACAGTTAAGTTATAATCTGAAGGAAGTTTTGACTTGCATCCCTCCAAATGTAAAAATTAAGTTGGTGAGTGCATAATGGAAACTTACAGAGGCTATCAAAAAAACTTCGATTATGTAACGTGCAAAGACCACGAGCCTTGGCTTGGCTAGAAAAGAGGTATATATAGAAAGAGAGACGTAGGAACATATATAGTTAATCTGACTGATACACTCAAAATTAAGACATTTTAAAGTTTTTTTTAAATCAAACTTAATCACATATATTGTTATCTCCTAAGCTATAACGTATTAAATTTTTAGGTCAATCAAAATAATTTAACTGTTGATATAAAATGCTCATATTTTAACGACTGAATTTTTTTCTATATTATATATATGAGAATTCAATGCGTGGGTCAGTATTTATTTCAAGAAATAAAATAAGATTTGTAATAGTTTATTTTACATTAAGGAAGTTAGGTTTTGGCGATTGAAGGAGAAGTTAGCTTAATAAATTCTAAGTGTTTCTATTGGTTTCAGGAAAAAGCATTTGAAGATAAGCCCCATGGTATAAATTTGTGTTACTCAAAGAAAGAAAGAAAGAAAGAAAAGAAGCGAAGTGAAGTGTAATTTGTTTTTACCATACTAGAAGAGAAGGAAAATAATAATAATAATAATAATAATAGTAAACCAAAGACTTGCTTTCTCTACTCTATGAGAAAGCAGACGGGTTTCTTGTGTTTTGTGGGCAAATTTAAGAATATCGATTCTGATTTGTCACCTCATCATCAAATGCCACATGGCGTTGGAAAACTAGAATTTGGTTGGTAAACATCTATTTAAGGCAACATTTGAATAATTCTGCTCTACTAATTTTAGAGGTAAAAAACGAGATCCCATATTTTAGAGGTCAGTCAAGTGAGATGTCAGAAGAAATAGAAGATCAACTCCGTAACACCCAAAACTATTCCTCCGAGTCATAATAAAATACTCAAACAAAAAAATGTAATATCCCAAAAAAATAAATAACAATCTAAAAAAATACACCACGTGGAAATAACTTATGTCACATCAACAAAAGACCTACCTACGTGGAAATAACCCTAATCGGATCCATAATCGGATTTCGTATATAAAAAGGAGGTTCCTTCCCTCCTCCGGTTTGGGAAAATTCCATTCCAACCCTTTTCCTTTTCCTTTTCCTCTCCACCGCCGCCGTTTACCGTCACCGCTCGTCCGTCCGGTTAGTGTTAGGGTTAGGGTTAGGGTTTCCCAAACCCGCCCAAATACCCCGATTCTCCCCAGATCCCCTTACCCAGGTTCGAATTCGCCCCAAACCCTAGCCCTGTTAGGGTTCCGATTCCGATCGGATTCCGTTCCCCATGTCGTAGCAAAAAAAAGGAGTGTTTTTTTTGTGGTTTTATGTAGGGAGATAGCAAGGGGGGCTCTGTGACAGTTTGGTGCCTTTATTTTTTCACGGCTTCGTCCAAAATCGAGGGGTTTTCTTGTTTAATCTGCATTTAGGTTAGTGTTGGAGGTGTTTTCTACTGGTTTCATTGTTAAAGTTGGGATCTTTGGCTCGAAAAGGTATAAAAAAATACAAAAAGAAGAAGAAAGAAAAAGGATTTTGATTTGTATTCGTAAGGTTAGAAGAAAGAGTTTTCTTCTTCTTCTTCTTCTTCTTCTTCTTCTTCTTCTTCTTCTTTCGAATGGCGCTTAATTTCTCGCGTCGGCCGATATTCCGTCCGAGGAGTCCGGATGATGGTGAGGAGGTTTTCGGGAGGAATCATTGTGTTGATTCGGTCGAAAGAGATAGAGGAGGAGTCGGCAATGGCGGCTCTTGTGAGCCGGCTTGTACAGATATTGCTGATCTCTTGCCCTCGGATCCGTTCGGGATGAACCTGGAACCTGCGTTGACGGCCGCGTTTGCTTGCTGGATTGGGGACGTCACGACCAATTACGCCGGAAATTCAGGGAAGAAGATTGGTGTATATACTGACTTCATGGCGAGCTTCAACTATGTTTGCGGCACACCACATTTTTTCCCTCCTGGACCTGGATTGCCGAATCCATACTCCAGTGACTCTATGGATGAGGAGCTACCGGAACTCATGGACTTCACGTCCCAAGATGGAGCCTTTGCAGCCATTTCGGATGCGAAATATGGATTCTTTAGAGCAGACGGACCCAAGGAAATGCAGCCTTTTGGTTCTTCTCAATATCAGGAGCAAGTCGATTACCACGACAAACATGCACCTCATGGTTCTGGTTTATCGACTTCGGGTGGATCAGAAGAGTTGCAAACTGCTGGTTTTGATCTGTTGTCCGAACAAGAAGGGAGCCACATTGAGGAATGTAGTACTGGTGGAGAGTCTATGGAGGGTCTACCACCCCATGAGGCCTTGGTCTTTGCTCTGAGGTATCTGGGAATCAAGGATCTCCTAACAGTGGAGAGAGTATGCAAGAGTTTACAGTATGCAGTCCAGACTGATACACTTTTGTGGAGGTGCATCCACATAAGTTGGCCACTAAGTGACAGATTAACTGATGATATTCTCTTCGAGCTGGTACGGAGGGCTGATGGGAAATTGCGATGCTTGGATCTGGTTGAATGTTCTCAGATAACAGATGATGGGTTGAAACGTATTATTGAGAGCAACCCAGAAATCACTAAGGTATGCTTCGTCCATGTTTTTTCTTCTGTTTAAATGCAGAATAATATTGTATGTTGGACGATGTAGGAGTTTACTACTTGACTTGGTGGATTATAGGACATGCTTAACTTTTCTTTCCAATCTTTTTTTTTATCTTTTCTTTCCAATCTTTTTTTTTTGTCATTTCTTTCCAATATTTATGTCCATTTACCAAATCGTAACTCATTAATCATTATGTTGTGGTATACATATACCTGGTTATTCTCTTATTATACTAAGGTAAGCCTCATCCATGTTTTTAAGCAAAATGCAGAATAATCTTGTGCGTTGGATGGGGATTGTAGGTCATACTTAATTGTTTCTTACCAGGTCTTTATATGTTCATTTACCAAGTATTAAGATATCTTGGTGGTGTACCTGATCATTTACTTATTATGCTGCTGGACTTGAACTTCCGTTCATGCTTGAAAGGACATGCACTTTACTCTATATCTTTTACATGTTAGTGGTGAGTTCAGTTTTTATTTCAACAAGTTGCAGCATGAGTCATGCAAATGCCTTCCATCTGTTAATCTCCAAGATACAGTCCCCTGTGCTTCTAAGCATCTGTAATTTATTGAATAAGGTCAAACATCTTGAAAATTTATCAGATGTTATATCTAAATACATGCCTAGAAGCACTCTGAGGCACCTTCAATAAGAACAGATATGAAATGTGGGAATGGAGACAGAGAAGTAATTAGGGTGTAAGCCATTTAATGGTAAAAAATGTGTGTCCTTTGAATATCCGTATGGAGTAAGGACTTCCATTTGCAACATAATAGAGTAAGTTCTTACCATCAAGTTGTATACTCTTGTTAAAGGTTATATATCATGTGAAATGATAGAAGTAAAACATGTCTTACATGATATTTTTACGATATTTCCTTCCAGACTGAGTAAACATTTGTTTCGGCCTTTGGATATTTGTTTTCTTTATGTACTTCCAGGTAATTTCATTAATTAATTTAAGAGTCTTCACTCATGCAGTGTATACATCTATATTTGTATGTTTCTGTACTCTTTAGCGCTTAAGTTTCTTATTTGCATTTGTTTGTGCAGTTAAGCGTTCCTGGCTGTGTAAGGTTGACGATGGATGGTGTTGTGAACACCCTCAAATTGTACAAGTCTCCAAGCATGCCACCCATAGAATATGTAAGAGTCGGTGGAATTTCTGGTACTGTTACAGAAATGCACTATGAAGAACTAAAGTTATTAGTAGGCATGGATAGGCTTCAGAAGCCTAAAGTACATAAACCAAGATTCTTTCACAACGGATATCTATCACCTTCCTGTGTCTATGATTCAACCATTGACATTGAATCCTGTCCTAGATGTGAGAATGTGAGGCTCGTCTACGACTGCCCTGCAGAAGGTTGTCAAGGAAAGAAATCTGACCCATGCAGAGCTTGCAAGTTCTGCATTTCTCGGTGCGTCTGTTGCGGAACATGCATAACAGATGACGAGTACGAGGAGACATTTCTGCTTGATTTGCTCTGCTTGGACTGTCGGATGCATAGTGTCCACTATGACAAGCCAAGCGAGCAACAACCTTAGCATACTTGCAGCTACTCTGGGAGGTTTGGTACATTGCCATCTTTTGAATCTCAGAGTTGGTATATTCCGTCGACTGCGACAAGCTGGAAGTACAGTGCTATTTCATGTTTCTGCTGCTTGCACCAATTATGACCCACATGCTGACTACTGTTTTTTGCTGGATATGCTCAACAGTTGGAACTTTTGCTTGCCAAAAAAGAAAAGGAAAAAAAAAGTGAGAAGATACAATAAAAGGTACGATGATGCCTTAGAGTCGTCCTCTGTCTGATACAAAGTTTTGATGTCTGTTTCAGTATGGTCTAGTTGTTTGAAAGAGAAGGAATGAATCAGTCCAAGGGAGACTAAAACCCTAATATCTTTGATGATGGGCATGGTAGCAGCTCAGAATGTGGGTGAACAGTGAAATCGATTGGTCAGTTGGTAGCAAGAATGCACTCCAAGGACAAAGAAAAGATTAAAAGTTTTTCTTCTTTACATTATTATCATTACGACTATCTTTTTATTCTATCTTTATAGATGTTACCTTTAGACAATGATGATGTTAAACTGGTTATATTGATCTTGAAACTAGAGTGCCGAGATGGTATTTGACATTATCAAACTTAAGCTTTAATAATTTGAAGTTGTCTTATTTGATTGGTTTAGACAGGTATGTTTTGCAGATGAGAGGTCGCCATCTCTTGTGATATAATAAATTGATTTGGAACCTAATGTAGCTTTTATAGTCTTATTATATACCTTTATGGTTGGATATTTAAAATGAAGGTGATTATTTTTTGTTATAATTGGAGTTGTATTATTTCAACTTGGAAACATATATTTAGTGTACTGAACGAGATTATCCTGAAAAGGCTCGTATCTTTGTTCGTCAATAAGTTGCCCGTGTACGTTAAGAATCTCTATTTTACAAAGAATGTATCATTAAATTTGTTCTAACTGTCTTATTTAATAAGAAATTCTCATGTTCTGTACTTTTCGAACACACAATATTTTCATACTAGTAAAAACTTGAGAGAAGATAATGAACCAATCAATATCAAATTTCTGAAACATACTAAAATGGTTACATTTCTGTCTGTGTTCGTGAGATGTGCTAACATGTGTTTGCTACTGCATAGCATTTATTCTGCGTTTTTTTTTTGAATTTATTTCGCTTTGGAATAGAAGAGAAGAGAAGAGAGTCAATTGTTAATCGTAAACACACAGGTTCAACACTTGGTGGTATGTTGAAGAAAACAAAAGACATGTTTAGAAAAAAAGTTTATGGACGACATGTTGAGTAGTTTGACTGAAATCAAATGTTTTGGCCCTGACAATGAGTCCTCTCATTTTCTTTCTCCTCTTCAATGTAAATGTTTCGACAAGTCTTCCTTCTATCAGTTTCTTCATCTCTATCCATAATTTTCTAAAAGAAAAGTTTGTCCTTATGTTTCATAGTGATTGCGATTACGAGATCTTGACTTTCTGTGGTAGATTTGATGGTGGTTATATTGAGTCGGTATTTTAATAGCAAAATTGACTGAAACCAGCAACTAAATATAGCCGACAGCCAGCCTAATAAAGGCATGTTTAAATTCTAATATCAAATATGAGATTGCTTTTCCCCCCCTATAAATTCAATCAAACAGCGAAGCAACGATTAACTTATGCATTTCAATTTATGAGATTGCTTTTTTCGAGACCTTCTTGCGGAGTTTGGGCTAAATCAATGTGAGTGTTTATTGGGCTTAATGTATGGATACATACATCGTCGCTTAATTTTGAATTTTTAAAAATGTGAAAGGTGGAAACTACAAGAATTAATCTTGATGGTGTTTGAACCCTAGTTTAAATGCCATGTAGTCAGTCCTATGATCTTAGCTTAGTTTTAAATTTTAAACTTAACTTCATCTTAATTGCAAATGATCTATTGTATAAGTTCTAAACTGCTATGATGAATTAACAGTTTTTGTTGTTGTTGTTGTTGTCGTCGTTGCTAAAACAACATTAAAAATTAAGAAACCGAAAAGATTTCTTTCCACTTCAAATGTAGTCTATGCCATGCCATGCATGATGCACCATAACTCCTTATCTAAAGGCAAAGTACTTGAAGCTTAAGCCTGAAAACCAAGCTGCCACTCTAAATCACATCTCACATTTCTCTTCTAAATACATGTTTAATGCTATAAAAACACCCCCTGAAAGTTTTACATCACTCAAAAAGGACACCTTCAGAACTATGAATTACACAAGAATCTTATTCATATGATGTTTCAGAAGTGACAATCTTTACCTTACAAAGTGCAATTCTAAAACAAACACGCGCGGTCTGGCGACATTCATATCATACAAACACTAACCTCAATTTTTATATTCTTCATAGAAGTAGTTTCATCTCTGAAAGCTAGTAATAATCTACAGAGAAGGTGGGATCCATATGTAGCCATGAGTTTGAACATAACCCGCCCGGGCAAGTAGATCATCCGCCTCTGCTGGACCACGGCTGCCTGGCTTGTAAGGGAGCGATTTCAGCTTACCATCATCGATTCTGTGCAACAATGGTGTGAAAATCTCCCATGCAGCCTGTTTAGAAGGGGGGTTAAAAATATATAAAGACTATTAGATTCTCTTTTTGAGGGGGGTCTAACAGAGCATCGAATGTGCAACATAATTCATATTTCATACCTTCAGTTCATCCCTTCGAACGAAGTGTTGCTGATCACCTCGTATTCTGCAGAAGAAATTGAATGCACACAGCTCTTTAATCTCAACATACGAATTGTTTCGAGAGTCTAAAGTAGGAGTTTAGTCAAATCAAACATATGTATCCAGAATATATCGCAAGTTTAAGAGTTAAACTTGGAACAAAACACAATTCTGAATTCAAATTGCGAAAGGCACAAGTTCATGGTTCAGAACATACGTATCCAGAATCAAGCGTTCGTATGCCTCCGGAATTTTGACTCCTTGGTATCGTAAACCATATGATAGATCCATCTCGCTTTGTATAGTTGACATGTCCAGACCTGGTTTCTTCACCTACAATAAGACATAACAAATGTCCCATGCTATATATGGTGGAAAATGAAACTGGAAATTTTCAAGAACAAATTAGTATGAACTACATACAACCATGAGTGTTTATGTTGGAGTGTTTGATAGTTAGGTGAATTGCAGATTCTAAGTGTCCATCTGAGCTACACATTATTACATGTTAAGGGCAAACTTACTGTAAGCTTCATGTACATAGCCTCAGATGGCTGCAGCCTTATGACGAATTCATTTCTGCCTTGCTTTTGACCTGCATAAATGGGAACGAGTAATTAGAGTTGAGCGGGATTGAAAATATTGATCCAAAGGACATAGTATTGCTATCTGTGCTTTAGGAAATATTAAGACCAACTGTGTTAAGGGAAATGAGCATCGGATAAGGGGTGTACATCTGAAGATGTCGCCTGGAACTTCCTTGAACTGAACGCGAATCTCTGCTTTCCTCGAATTCAAAGCCTTCCCAGCCTTGAGTATAAAAGGAACACCTGTACAAACGATTAAGTCATCAGTTATCGACACACCTTAAGTGACACTGAAACATACCAACTAGTTTGAGCTATATAAATCTCCCAAAAAAAAATCTTACCTTCCCATCTTTCATTGTGGATCCTGAGAACAACAGTTGCAAAAGTTGGAGTGTTGGACTCTTTCGGAACAGTTGGGTCATCTTTATAGCCATCATACTGCCCAAGAACAACTTCCTCATCTTTTATGGGGATGACAGATTGCAGAACCTAAATTTTTTAACAGAACATATCACTTCAAATGTGAAATTCTCACTTCATCTATTAACACATGGGTTTTCATCTCAAAACGAATCGGTGTCATAGACGAAATACCCATAATTTTTAAGTCATCAAATAGTCTAATGTGAGACTATTCCAACACTTCACAGAATGAACAACCAAGAATGTACTTCATATTCATGCATGAGGAAGTACAGATATGAGTGCACTCCTACATGTCGAATGATATATCCTTAAACTATTCCAAATTTGGTTAATCTATCAGATTTTTTAATTCAAGTAAACTATCTTAAAGGGAGATTCTGAAATATGCTATGTACTTTTCATATCGAACAATATGTACTTTTCGTACAGAACAATATGAGACTATTCCATCATTTACTACTCAAAAGGTTAAATAAGGCAACAAGATTCTGAAATTTCTGTAAGATTCTCATCAAAATGAGTTTTCTACCTTGACTTTCTCGTCCCTTATGTGTTCTGGCTTGAGGGAAACCGGCTTCTCCATGGCAACCAGACACAGAACCTGCAAGATATACGGTGATGTACACCAATTTTCATTTTATGTTACAATAAGTGACCCTGAACGAGTTCTTTAAACAATATACTTTTATAATGATTAAAAAACAACAGAATTTCAATATACCTGTAGCAAGTGATTTTGAATAATATCACGGATGATCCTGCAACAAAGTACCCAGCAAGTTTATAATTACTTCCATGGAAAATAAAGAATTTAAATGGTCGAATAAGGGATCACAAATTCATTGAAACTTCTATGTGCAATTGCATAGAATGATTAGCATGACAACATAAACCTCACTATTCATACCCATATTCATCAAAATAGCCACCACGACCTTCGGTCCCGAAATCCTCTCGGAAGACGATCTGCAAATATAAAACAAAAGCTGATGATCGGCTGATCTTTGTTGAACAAGGGATGAATTAGTTTTCAAATTCCACGTAATAAATAAAAACCATGGTGGAATCAAATTCGATTCCTTAAATAAGTGTTGGTAATTTTCTTTCCACCAAATAGACAAATGAAATAAGAACTCATACTCAAGAATATCACCTGAATATTGTCAATGTTATCACGGTTCCAGAGTGGTAAGAAAAAACGATTTGCAAAGCGAAGCACCAACTATCAAAACAAAGCAAAAACAGGTATAACTGTATAAGGGTGAGCATTTGGCAGCGATTGAAATGAAAATGGTAGATGTATTCACATCTTTGAAGACATAATTACCAAGTTTTGAACTAATTCCTTGCCAAGGTAGTGATCAATACGGTAAATTTGAGGTTCGTCAAAGAGCTGCCCGAGCTGGGAACTGAGCTCCTCTGCAGAGGCCAAATCTTTACCGAAAGGCTTTTCAACGATGATGCGAGTCCAACCACCAAGATCGGCTTATGAAACAAAAACATTCGAAGGATTATCCTATAATCATGAACTGCATATTTCGAAGGATTATCCTATAATTATATAACATAAGAATCTTACATTGATTCATGCAACATTTTCTGATCATCTTAGAAACTGAAGGGT
This sequence comes from Triglochin maritima, assembly GCA_963682175.1. NCBI lineage: Eukaryota > Viridiplantae > Streptophyta > Magnoliopsida > Alismatales > Juncaginaceae > Triglochin > Triglochin maritima. The sequence goes on from OY821787.1 coordinate 35,101,360, forward strand.
AAACCGACGGAGGCAGCGCAAGATAAAAGAGTCTACGTGAAGTTCCTGCTTGGGTGTTTTTTGCAGACTCGTGTAGAGAAATTTCGTCATTTAGCAATAGGAAACCTTCCTCGTTATCATAAGAACCACTGACATATTTGATCTGCAAACAATGCACAAGTATTAGTTTCTCGTTACTTTCTAACACCACTTCTAATTTCTAATATTTCAAATACTTAAATGGCATATCAAAGTAAAATATTGCTGTTACCAGTGATAAAAAGCTTGCAAGATTTCTCGACTGCTCTTCTGATGCCCCCTTGACATTGCTAAGGTAACTGGGAAGAGGAGCTAAAGTTTATCTACCATAAAATGCAAAAACAAGAAACAAAAAAATACCAACTAATTTAGACTTTGCGAGCTGACACGATATGTCACGAAAACATCAGTAGGAACTGAAAAGGCACAAAGCGATAAAGCATTATAAACACAACTGACCTACGAATGCGTTCTCTTAAACCATCGTCTGTGATTTTTGATCTGGCATAGCCAAATATATGAACTTCATTGGATTGTAAGAATCCCTGCATATTTCCCATGTTTACATAACTAATTAAGAAGTGCACTGTTATGAACTGAAAAACAATGAAGTGGACGATTCATAACAAGGCTTGATTCCTATACGATCCTGTGGAAACAAACCTGCTGGAAGAGATGGAAAAGTGCAGGGAACGTCTTTTTCTTAGCAAGATCACCAGAAGCACCAAGAACAACGATAGAAAGGCATCCTCTCTCGACAACACCATCGAAATCCTTTTCATCTGAAAATGAGAGACTCCTGAGTCCATTCCCATCCAAGACGGAGTCCTTTCCCGCCAGCACCGCCGACGAATTCGACATGCTTAGAGAAACCTACTGTAGCACTTAACTCTGTTAACTAAAGCCTAAAAAAAACTTTTACTCCACAACCATAACAACTGTCAAAATAAATAAGAAACACTAATATGTTATAGCTCCTAACTATAATCATATCATATTATCATGTGAAAAGAAAATTCCAAAGAATTCAGTAGACCTAAGAAACTCACGTTTTGTCATGAATTCACAACTTATTTTGTTTAGTTATCTCTAGTAACAGATTTGGCTCTATTGTTGTAGGACAATAGAGTGAAAACAAATTTAACCAAAAAATACCGATAATCTGAAACATAGAGATTACCAAAACTTACTTTTTTACTAAATAAAATAAAATGAGAATCTAGAAAAACAATTAAAATACGAAAAAGCCAAATAAAGCCTTTTATAACGAAGCCCAAAAAACCCATAACAGCACAATTGATTTAAAAACCTGTAAGAAAAAAACAAATCCGAAGACAAAATCTATACTGACGGGCTTGTAAGAACAAACATAAAAATCAAAACTGAGATAAAAGGCTAATAAAACCTTTACAATAAGTCCATAATCAACACAACAACTAACCAGAAAAGATAAAATCTTTACCAACTCAGAAATCTTAGCAATCAAAGATCTACCAAAAAAACTACAAACAAACTCCATCAAAACAGAATTTGGCACTAAAAAGAACCATTAAAAGAGCAAAGATTGGAATTTTTACAAGTACCCAAAACGAGAAAGTGGAGAAAAACAAGAAGAGATGGAAACTTGCCGGATCAAAATGAAGAAGAAGAAGAAGGGTTTGTTTGTTGATAGCTTATGGTTTGGGTTTATATGTATGTAAGATTGGGATCGTCGCCTACTCCTCCCTTCTCATCACCTTCACCTACCAAAAACCACCTCTCTCTCTCTCTCTCTCTCTCTCTCTCTTCAATTGTTTTTGTTGTCTTGGGATGTCAAACTTTTTTTGGTTTATAATAATATTATCACCAGTCAGTCACTACCTTCCGAATATATTTGACATGTTCGAATTCATCCATCATATTCAACGTCAAGTTGAAAAAACGGACATGTTCGAATTCATCCATCATAATTGAATATGGTATATTCAATTATACCATATTCTTGGCAAATTTAGTCAATATAATCTAAAGCACGTTCAGAAATCGACGCCATAAAGACAAAAGTAGAGTTGAAAGTTTAGTTTGAATAAGCTGCTGGTGTCAAAGATATTATGAGATTGCTTGCTGGTAATATATTAGCTGAAGAATCATATGATGCCATTCGCATATTTACACCTGTATTCATCATTATGGTATCGCCAGTGAACTAATATGAGATTTGCACCTTCATTATTAGTCCTTTGACGAATTTATAGAATAAAGCCTTTTTTCTTCTTCTTCTTCTTCTATTAAAGCTATTTTGACTGACCATCGAAAAACAAATCTCTGCTAGGAAAAGAATGAATGATTATATGCCATCCATCCATCCACCCACTGATGATTTGTAAGTGTTGGAAGGTTGGTGGTGCATCTATAGCTACTACCAATCCACCAACCCTCTAATCTCACCAATATCATCATCATTCCACCTTCACACATCACCACCAAACATAAAATGTAATAAGTTAACTACATTATTAGTCACAACATCAAGACCAAGAAATTCAGTTTCATGTTGCTCATGGTTCAGCTAATTCTATAGCAAGTAGAGTCTGTGATAAAGAGTTTATGGAATTAGAAAGCTCTGGGCTTAGCCCAAACACAATCCTAATTAGGGTTGGCCTTTTGGGTGACAATAATGCTAATAGTTAGTGATACCATCATCACATCACTTTCATATTCTATACATAGCGTTGACCAAATCATAAATTTATTTGATTAGGTAGGATCCATTTGGATTAAAACTTCGTTCTAGGCCTTAGTTTCTACGTAAGTTTTCTGTTGACCAAAACATATTCATATTATTATTAACAACATTTTACCATTAAAAAGGGGTTTGAGATGAAAGAAATAATTCTTGTCAAAACATATTTTGATTGGGAGAGAGAGAGAGAGAGATATATGTTTGATTTTTTAGTCTAAGAATCGGAAGATTGGGAGTTGGAACGAAGATTTAAGGGTTTGATTAATGGAATTTGTGGGTCCTCATAATCCATTTAAGAAAGAAAGCAACATGAAAAGGAAATATGAAATAAAAGAGAATAGGTGGAAGAAGATGATTTATAAGAGTTATGAATTAAAAACAATGCACAATACAAGATGATAGCTTTGAAGGGAAATCACAATACACACATAATTCAACATCTAACCAAACTTTATTCAACATCCCATTAATACACAAACCAAACCAAACCAAACCAAACAAAAACATAGACTTCGAAATCATGCAAACCAACACAAACAATTAATACAGTGCACAAATCACACATAAATCATAATATATATGGTCATCTACATGAAGATGGAGATGAAGAGTAATCCCACACCAGCCAAGAAAGTGGTCGGAAATGCGAGGGCGATCGAGCCTCCAGTCTCGGGTGCTCCAGCTGGAGCATCGCCGTGGTGGTGACCGGCGTGAGCAGAGGCCAAAGACAAGATGCACGACCAAACGACCAACAACAACAAAATTGCTGAAGATCCTCTCATTGACATTGTTGTTGTAATTAAGATAAATATCTTATCTTAACAACAAAGAATTTTCTCTTCTTCTCTCTTCTTGGTACGTAGCTCTGGCGTTTTATATATAGAGGAAAAAGATTGTGTTTTGGGCAGCTCCTACTTGGTTGTTGCCCGCTGTCCAATTCAAATTATTGGGGTTTTATTATTTTGGAGTTATATTTTAATTTTCTTAATTTGAGATAATCATGGGTGTTCGTATATGCAATGCACGAAATCATGTCCATTTATATCAAAATTTATTATTGATTAGAATGGATATCTCTTTTAATAATTCTGTTATTAAATTGATAATGACATCCTATCTAGACTAATTAATATTTCCTAGAAGCTATTATTAATTTATCAAAAGGATTCTTTATTTTTCATCTACATTCATATATATTAATTATCAGTTAATGATAAGATAATAATTAAATTCATGTTGTCATATAACCGAGGATTTAGTTGATTTGCATCAAAGTCAAATTTGTACTGGATTGTACTCTTGTTGTACTACCAACAAATCTCACTACTTCAACTACTAAAACGTATTTTCATGTTTCACTTAATCGTTAATCACGCTGGTTATATAGTTTATATCAAGGAATAAAAATTAATATTGGTACCAAAAACAATTATCTGATGAAGACTCTCTTTGAAGCTGTAATTGTAAATATGTCGTGAAAATTAAAAGAAGAAAAAAATTCTATGACGTTCCCACATAGCAAAGACTATTAGAAAACGAGGGTTGAGCAATTCTATAGATGCTTTGCAGTTTGATTTGTTTTGCAAAGTCTATATATCTTTCATACGGCATGCAAAGAAATTACAAGATTTGGAAAAGTAAAGTCTTCATGTCTTAATTATATTTGGGAACTACTAAACATCGCCCCAAAACTACTTAAATCGTCCATTGAAATTACCAAATTACCCTTAACCATATATTTAATACACATATCGTCCTGTGTCTTTAAACAAGGTTTTTGACTCAGTTTTACTAACATTCCTAGTACCAACATCACGAAAATGTATGGCGAAACACCTAGACCATGCGAAGTAACAGAGACGGATTTTTTTTTCCGACTCGGGCGTCTGGCAAAGACGCCTGTACCATCGTGGAGGCGTCTGGCTAAGACGCCTCCACCATGGTTGAGGCGTCTTAGCGAGACGCTTAGACTATGGTAGAGGCGTCTGGCTAAGACGCCTGTACCATCGTGGAGGCGTCTGGCTAAGACGCCTCAACCATGGTGGAGGCGTCTTAGCCAGACGTCTCCACCATGGTACAGACGTCTTAGCCAGACGTTCCGTTTTTTTTAATTTTTTTGTCAAATTAAAATTATACGGTGTGTTATCTCAAATTATTTGACGTTTCTTTGCAAGTTTTCGGTGGTAACCGGTCGGATTACAATGAGTTTTTTTTGCAAGTGATGAAGATTCAAAAAAATTCCAGATCCAACATTTTTTAAGTTCCAAAATCCCCCGGTGGTAAAACATCCTGACTTACAAATACCCGATCGACATGTCGTTCGGGGGTATCGGTCATCCGAATATAGTAATTATTAACTTATTAATTAATAAAATAATAAAAAATAATAAAAAATTACGGGCGTCCGACGAAGCCTCCCCCAAGTAGGAGGGGGCGTCTGGATAAGACGCCTCCCCCATGGGGGAGGCGTCTTACACAGACACTTGTCCCATGGGCGGAGCGTCTGGGTAAAACGTCTCCCCGATGGGTAAGGCGTCTGGGTAAAACGCCTCCCCCATGGGGAGGCGTCTTAGCCAGACGCCCCCTCCTACGTGGGGGCGGCTCCGTCGGACGTCCGTAATTTTTTATTATTTTTTATTAAAAAGATGTTAGATATTTTACCAGATTCGAGTACACTGGGGCGTCCGTTGGTTCATTACTGACCTCCAAAACATTATTTTTTATGATTATAAGAGGAATATGAAGAGAGATGTGTGATAGGAGGGTAAAATGTCGCGTTATAGCAGTAGAAATCTCTGTTTTAAAAACCGGACCGAACCGGCGGTTGGACCGTGAACCGGTAGCAAACCGGTCGGTTCGGTCAAAAACCGGTTTCTCTCGTGAACCGGAGCGAACCGAAAAAACCGATCGAACCGATCAGTTTTTTCGGTTTGGTCGAACCGAAAAAACCGGTTTTTTTCAATTTCAACAAAATTTAGTTTTTATTGTTTTATTTTTTGTTCAATTTTGACCCAAATTCTAAGATTTTTACTTTTTACTACTCCTTCCCCAACCCCTCACCACACCTCCACCCTCGCGATCTCCACCGGTCCACCCCTCATCGCACCGCCACCGCTCGCGATCTCCACCAAGGCCGGCAGACCGGCGGATCTCTAGGACAGTCTACCACCCCTACTGCTTTAGATGTTGAAGTAAATGTTTGTTCATTTGTTAGAAGAAAGACTAATATTACTTTGTTACATGTTTGTTCATTTTTTTACTGATTTTAATTAAGTTATTTTACAAATGGATAATTTTTGTTGAATTGTTCATAGTTTAGGTACTTGGTTATTACTTATTAGTTAAAAAATAATAGGAAAAATCGGTTCAATCGGTCCGACCGTCGGTTGGACCGCCGCTACGGAGTCGGTTCGGTTCAACCATCGGTTCACAAAATGCTGATGTCATGCTGACGTCATCATCGGTTGGACCAGGTTGAACCATTGGTTCGACCACTTTGAACCAAACTGAGATGTTTTCGGTTCACTCTTCGGTTCGGTTTTTAAAACATTGGTAGAAATGAGAGAAGGGCAAAATGGTAATTTCAGGGGACGATTTAAGTAATTTTTATGGCGATGTTTAGCAATTCAGTTATATTTTGAGAAGAAGAAAAAATGCTTCACTTTCTACCAGCATCCAAGTGGACCCTGGATTTTTAAAGCTTGAGTTTCCATTTAATTCCCAAGCAAAATTATTCATAACAACATACAATGCATGATCACAACTTCGAAAAAAATTATAACAAGTTGAGATATATAACTCCACTGATCACTTTACGATATTACAATAGACGACGCATAAACAAACCAAATGAAAGACATACATATGAAATGAAATGAAACCAAGCAAGCAAGCAACACAAACAATACACTTCATAATATGCTCATTCATCTACATGAACATGGAAATGAAGAATAATCCCACACCGCCCAACAAGGCAGTTGGGGATCCGAGGATGGTGGGGCCTCCAGCCGTAGGCGCTCCAACAGGCTCATTGCCATGATGGTGGTGACCTGCACCAACCGGAACCTCGCCGTGGTGGTGACCAGAATGAGGTGATGGGGCGGGCGCTTGGATGTGGTGGTGACCAGAATGAGGTGATGGGGCAGGCACTTGACTGTGGTGGTGACCAGAATGAGCAGAGGCCCAAGCCAAGACGCACGACACGACCAACACAAACAACAGAATTGTTGAGGATCCTCCCATTGTTGTTGTAAGATAAAAATAAAAATCCAAAATAAGAAAAATCAAAAGTTCTCTTTATTTTCCTTTTTGTTGTTGTTGGTATGCAGTTTTTTGTCATCCGAGTTTTATAGCGGAAAAACGTTGCGATTCGTGCCGCTTCTAGTTGTTGCCTGTTGTTCAATCAAAATTACTTATATATATTTTTTGACATGATCTTTTGGGTGTCATAGCCTCTTTTTATCCAAATTTATTATTGACTTGCATTGAGATCTGTATTTTATATTTTCTGTTTAAAATTACCAATGCATTATGCATCCAGAGAAAAAAGGACAAAAAATAATGATATTAAATCTATACTAATATTTCATAAAAGATATTAATTGATCAAAAGGATTTTTTTGTTTTTCCTCTGCATCCATATTATCATATTCATAATCAGTTTATGATAAGATGATAATTAAATTCATGCTGTCATATTAACCCAAGTTTTAGTTGATATGTATCAAATTCAAACTTGTACTCTGTGGCACCACCAACAAATCTCACATCTCAAGTTTTCCATTTTAATGAACCCCAACTTGAAGAAATATTTTCAAGGTTTGGCTAATCGTTTATACAGTAGATACGAAAGAAAGAAAGAAAACTAATGCCTCTCCCAAATATATCTTCTGATAATAAAAAAGTTCGAAGATATAGTTATCAATGTTTCTTGCAAAGAAGGAAAAAAAAATCTTTCAGCAAAAGCAAAGACTTCATGTGCTGGGTTAATTATTACAAAATAAGGGTTTAGTAAGTCAATGGATGCTAAAGATTTAGTAGTTTAATTTGTTACGTGTTGTATTATAAATATAAATTCGGATGCAAGGGCTGTAGTTTGGAATTTAGTAATATATTTTATATGTTCTCGAACTATATTTAACAGTATATAATAGATGTGGTCATACTAACCACCACCATGCACGTTGCTGGAATTCTAATACCTGTCTATTTCAACATGTTAAACAAATAAGGTCAAATATGGTTTGGAATGTTAAACATTACATTATCTCTCTCTTGATCAATAATAATTGAACAAATTTATGGTAGGGTGGCAACAAATATATTTCCAAAAAAAAAAAGTCTTTGGTCCGAACACAATAATGAATTAATGTTGGAATATTGACTTTTGGTCCTCATTTCCAGGCTTCATATCTTCAATGATCAACTCTGGAATGATGCGGGAATTCAACTTCTACTCGCAGTTTGTTTGTAATCTAAACGGGTTGCAGGTTTCTCCATGACATTCTTCTCATATGCCCACGCTTTCGGGGTTTAATTTTCGATCCTGAAATATGGAAGTAATTTACAATGCTAGTGACATTCGGAAAACATTGCTGTTGTGATCTTAACGACGAATTTGAAGTTAATTGAGCAGCATTCATAATAAGAAACATCGAGGAACCAACCTTTTAACCTTGCATCATTTAATCTTCCAGCTTTATACAAAGCTTCTTCTGCAAAAGGCCGCCACTGTTCAGCACATGAATAGTTGATGCCCATTCCGACGCTTAGTCCTCTTAAAAGTTGTACTGTGCGGAGCACGCAGAACAGCTCCTCTGGAAAACTCTGAAAAGAACACAACAAGATAGCGACGGATAAATTATAAGAACTTAACTTGTGTTCGAAATACAAAGCAGATGGCCAAAGATATCTTCAAGCAAGAAAGCAGAACTAACGAGTTTGTATTACTAACAAATTTTAATAATGTCACCATGTTTTGCAATTAGCCTTACAACCCATTATAAACAACAAAAGATAGGGTTGACTGATTAAAATTAATTTTACCGGAACAGAAACTTTGTTTAATGAGGAATCTTCTGCGAACGGAGACAAGACAGAAACTCCAGGTGGAAGCTTGGTGTCGAACATCGTTGCAGCCAATTTGAACAGTTCCTTCCGTTCGTCAACACAACTGCTCGAGGTTTCAATACCCAACTCCCTGCAAAATGGTTTCCACATAAATAACTTAAACCTTTGAAAAATCAGTCCACAGAAACAAATATTATAGATCATCCATTTAATACATTGTTGAACTTAATCCTACACAGATATCAATAATCAGCTTTTAACCTACTTAAAGCTCTGTGAAGCTCTTGAAGGATCATTATCGGCGATTGCGAGGACTAGATTGGCATATCCAAGCCTAAGATTGTCGGGAAGACGTTTGACTTGTCCGTAGTCTAGTAAAGCAACCTGAGACAAATACAGGAAAAAGAGTTGTCAACCATAAAATTGAAATTATTAAGAAGTTAAAGGCAAAACTGTAGATAATTGAATAGACATTCTAGATCCTATTGTCTATAATGCATGGTACAATCATAAGTTTCAGATGCTCCTTCTGATTGACATAAGTCAAAATATTCCAGGTGGGTGAAAATACATTTTTGCCTTTATTATTGAAGACTAAGACCTAACAAAACTAAAAATAGATCTTATGGAATATTCCGTGGTTTATTTATTTGAAATTTTGAAGTGCTACATACAAAAATATATAGAAGCATGCTTTTGAATATAATGCAGTACATGCATGGCATGCAATTGAAAGAAATGTTAACAGAAAATGACAAAAGACGCACAAACTATCAGAATAAAAACTTGCCTCTGAGTTCTTACAGATCAGAATGTTTCCAGGATGAGGATCGGCATGGAAAAAACCACTCTTCAAGATCATTTGACCGTAAGCATAAGCCAATTTTTTTAAAATATTCCTGCAAGAATCTAAGTGTCACATGCTGTCTCATTAATGAATGCTTTTGAAGAAAATGCAGGATAACATAAAAGTTGACAACTACCGTTTAATAAAACACCCCACTACACACACACAAAAATGCGAACAAACAGAATCCCAGTCATAATTTTTTATCCAAGACTTCTGTTTTCTGTTAAGATGTGAAACCATTACAAACTGTTAGCCTTCTGTTTTCCGTTAAGATGAAACCATTACAAACTGTAAGCCTGATATTCCACATGACCGTCATCTTCAAGAGATGAGTTAAAACATTTTATATCTACATCAGAATTATCATTCATTAAGTTTTATATTTTTTGTAATCTTTGGGAAATCATTATGCCTAAATTTTCAATAAGATGTGAACAGAAACTCAAATAGAGTGGTAGATTAGTAAGGGTGGTAACAACATAAAACAGGTTTTGGTTCCTGTTTCTGTAACTGCAGAACCTACTTTTTTGCTGTCTCCGCTATTTTGCCTGTAGGATTTATCCCTCGCTTGGCCATTTCATTACCAAGATTAATAATAGGAATGCCTTCAATGAAGTCCATTACCAAGACCCGCCTGTCAAAAGATCAAAAAAAAAAAAAGAACATAAAGAAAGATAAAATTGGTTTACAGAAACCAGAAACAAGCCCAATACATGACACTATTCATAAAGAGAGAATGACATCTAAAGTCAGATATATTAACCACCTGAAGATTGAAGTTGAATAAATACTTCAAACAAACTTCCAAAGCACATATAATTCAGGTATCCATATATTGTTAATAGTAATATATGGCATCACAAATAGCAGGACAGTCAGCAAGGGATGAGGTTTTATCTTTCACGAAGCATATATAACCCTTATATTATTATATACCTCAAACCACTACCTTTTAATTTATATTACTTTCTCTTTAGATATGTAAATGCCATTAAGGTGCTTTAAAAATTGCGGAAGAATGGAGATGACATCATTCCTATTGTTCTATTCCTCATTTTGAACAAGTCTGATTTTTTTAAGGAATCTCACTTCGAACTTATCTTGGAGATAAATCTTCCTCATATGTGTATTTTCGTATTTCAGCACTTATTTGGCCGCTTTGACATCATGAACATGGAATATTTACCAACCAAGAGACAATTATTAAAGCTATAGAAGCATCAAATAACCTAAAATACCATAGCAAAGATGAGCTAAAGAAGATACATGAAATTATATAGTTACACCATACTTCAGGATTTTTTTACAAGTTAAACATAATACCTGATTATCATACCTCGTCACCATTTCACGGATTACGCGGGGCACCTTAACAGGAGACCTTTTGTTGTTGGCTTGAAGAAAGTGATGGATATTTTGCATTGCTTCAGCTTCTCGTGAAAAATCAAATTCATAGCAAATCTGCAAAGCAAACAGCACTTAGAAAATAAACAAATCAATGAGTCACGTGGGATTAGAATTCAGAAGAAAAATATATTACAAGTTCTTGTGTTTGCCAATTGACACTATGTATTGTGCGAATAACCGAAAACATTGAGCAACTTCTGCAAGTTCATACGGAAAATGACTAACTGTGACTGGTTACAGTGGCGATTGCAGTGAAGAATTGAAGGTTCAATCTCGGAAGCAATTTCCAAAATTAGCAAAACAAACTTTTCAGTGTTTCAAGGTACTAACCTGCTTTTCTATCTCTTTTGTAAGAGAGAACAGATCAAATTTGATGTCTGTCTTTTGCAAAAACAAAACAAAAGCATGCAGGTTGTGGATGTCTGTCATCATCAAGCGATAAACTCCAGGATGTTGCACCTATCAAGGATACTTGTAACGGATGTATGATTTAAATTCTTAAATATTTAAGAAAAATGCAGTTGCTTGTATTTTCATTTTTTACCTTGACGGCAACATCAGTTTTAGTGCCCTTAATTCGTGCCCGATGGACCTGCGCAATTGATGCTGAGCCGACAGGATGAGAATCGAACTTTTCGAAGATCAGACTCAAATTTTGACCTAATTCGGCTTCAAGAATATCCTTGACCACTTCAAAGTTGGTTGCAGGAGCCTGATCGCACAAAGTGACCAGCCTTCTAACCCAGGCTTGCGGGGCTAGATCGGGTTTGCCGATAAGTTGAGCACCCTAATAGAATTTCCACAACCAAGTAAGTTACATTCATCGAGCATTTTCACAGAATCTTTACAGCATTACCGAAAACAGAAAGTTCTCAAATACCCAACATTGGACGAACGCCGCTATTGTACACAAGGAAACATATCGCATATGCAAAAAAATGATACACATTCATACACTGCCCACAAAGGCTCAAAGAGAACACCATCTTCAAGGTAAGACATCGGTAAATGCTCCATGGAGGCCGTGGTATGTTGGGTCCGACGGGGTCTTAGTGACCGACATACATGTCTGGTGCCTTGGACGTGTTAATTGCCCAGAAGTTTTGTTTGTTTGCCTTTTCTTGTTTTACATATATTAGCATACATAGCATAGCCTGTTGGTTTGCTAGTCTAAAATTGGTACACACAACTTGTAAAAATTATTTAAAATCAATATATCTGGAGGTTTGACCCCCCATCTTCAAGGCATTCTACACAAACAAAATAACATGTAAAAAATTCAGAATTGGATCAAGCCCTGCAATCAACATTAAAATAAGTAGATTTGGTACAAGAAAGCCCATTTTTCAGGAGAAACTTCAGATAACATCCCAAACAATCAAAATGGATACGAACAAAATCCTGACTTTAATGCATGTCCAGAAACAGATAGCATGCAACACGCACTTGGACAAAAAAGCAAATTTTTAGCAACAAATTGAAAAACAAAAACCCCAAACAAACAATACGCCACTTTGGAGACATCTCCACAAACACATAGGAAGCAAGACCTTGAATTGGATGAAAGCATGCAAGCACCCAAACAGACACCATGTACCAGCAGCCACAACACAAACCACATAAAATCTCAAATTAAACAAAATGGGCAAAATCAAAATCCCACATTTAAGCCATTTCCACAAACAGATAGCATGCAACCACAGAAACCAAAAAAAAAATAAAAATCCCACCTTTAGCCTTAAAGAAAGGAAGGCGGTTAGCTTAGGTTACCTTTAGGAAGAGACCACCGAGATTGTAACAGAGGGAATATATCTTGTCGGCGGCGAGCTCGTGCTGGGCCTCCCATATGGCGGCGTGGTGGGGTTTGGAGAGGAAGAAAGTGGTCCGGAGTTGGCAGAGTTTGTAACCGGTGTAGATGTCGACGACTCTGACCCAGAATTGGACGGAGCGCTGCCATGCGTGCAGTCTTTCGCCGACGGATTCCAACACCGAAGACATAATAGATAGAAGCAACAGAAGTGGATGTGGATGTGGAGTGTGGTCTGTGGATGGATGGATGGATCGTGGATGGATGGATGAGTTTAAAACTTTTAACTATTTCTTTCTTTATTTTAAAATATAATATAATATAACGTGTTGGGTTTGTTTTTCGTGGTCCAAAAAAAAAAAACATTACAAATACGGATATACTTATTATATACAACATCGACCCTTATATCTAGGGGTGCACATGGGTCGGGTTGGGTCGGGTTGGGACTGAAACCCGACCCAACCCGAAATTTTCGGGTTAGGGAAATACCCAACCCGAACCCGAACCGATTCTGGTTGAACCCAACCCGACCCGAAATTTTCGGGTTGGGTCGGGTTGTACACAACAAAAATTCATACCAAATCCTATCTCTTCCCACCGCTGAACACAACCTACACATTCCAACATCATACTAAAAACTCAAATCCTTCTAACACCACAACTTCCACCAACAATAACAACTAAATTAACAACTTCTAACATAAAATACGAAAACATGTCCGAAATTCACCTTCGCAGTCTGGCTTGACCGGATCATCGCTATTTCGGACGAAATCGCCCCCAACCTCGGCCTCCCCTTCCATCTCCGCTTCCGTCCCCCGTTGTTGCTGCTCCATTCTAGGGTTTGAAGAAGAGGAGCAGTTGGGTACCAGTGAAGGCGAGGATGGGACGAGGGATTCGGTGACGATGGATGCCCGACAGTGGAGATGGCTCAATCTTCGGTGAACCTTCAACCCGGCGCCGATCGAGAGAGCGTGAGGGAGAGGAGGAAGAGGAACGAGAGAGGGTTAGGGTTAGGGATTTCGCGAGAGAGGGTGCGGCTGTGCGGGTTAGGGATTTCGCGAGAGAGGGTGCGGTTGTGCGGGTTAGGGATTTCGCGAGTTTCAGGGGTCGGGTGTTCTTGAAATGGTTGAGAACAATCTTCGTCTGGTAGAGGATTCGGTTTTCGGGTTCGGGTAGCGGGGCAGGGGTTGGGGTAATCGGGTAGGAGGGGTCGGGTAATCGGGTGGGCCTAATTAGGGGCCTGGTTTCACCGGTTTCGGGTCGGGTTGGGTCAACCCGACCCCTACAACCCGAACCCGACCCTAAAATTCGGGTTTCAGAATTTTTCAACCCAACCCAACTCGAACCACTTACCAACCCGACCCGACCAGTCGGGTTCGGGTCGGTTTTCGGGTTCAACCCGAGTCGTGTGCACCGACTACTAATATCCACAACTAAGATTTAGTTATAACATAATCCACAATTAATCCACAATCCCGACCCGACTGGCCTACCTGGGCCTGGTATGCAAATGCAAGAGCTTCTCGAGCAATGTTTGAGTTTTATAAACAAATTCTAAAATTAACTAAAAGACCTTGTTATTTTCCTAAAAGGGATTTTTTTTCTTCCAAATTACACCTCTACTTAATGACAACCACAACAAGATAACACTACAAAATAATTACATAATAATAATAATAACAACACATATCTGAAAGCGGGAGTTAATCGCTCGAGTCCTCTGTTTCCTTTTCTGTGTTTCTCAAAAACACAGAACAGAAGACAGAAAAACAAAACCCGACCCATCACTCGATGATTCCCCAATCCCACCTTTTTCCATCCCAACCCTAAAAAGATCCAATCTTTCGATCCGGATAACCAACTCAAGCATGAACAAGGATCCCAATCGGCGGCGCCACCGCTTCGCCGGAGAGGCAGAGGTCGTCGTTGCCGTGTCAAAGCCCAAGGCCGTAACGGTTTCCGTTTCGTCGGGCTCTTTTAAGGCCTCGTTTTGGCGGAAGTTGTTTGTGGTTGTGTTCTGTTGCCTCGTCTCCGTCGCTTCCTTCTCTGCTTTCCACATCTTTGGAGGTAACAACAACTAAAAACTTGCTTTTTACGCCTTTTTGGGTGTTTTTTGGAGTTTGGGTCTGTTGGGTTCGTAGATCTGAGTGTTATTTTGGTTGTTTGTGTTGTTGTTTTTATGGGTTTTTTGAGTTTTGAATTCTGTTGGGTTTGTTTGTTTGATTGGGGTTTTTTTTTTTGGGGGGGGGGGGGGGGGGGGGATTTGATATGATTTTTTTCCGGGTTGTTTTAGTGTTTTGAAGGTGAATTGTTCTGATATGTGTTGGTTTGTGATGGATTTCAGGTTTTGATATGGTTTAAGTTGTCTTTTGAAGCGTTTACTTTCTGCTTTTTTTCTTTTTTCTTTGTTGGTGTGGGGATTGGGTTTGGTGGATTCGAGGTTTGTTTTGGATTTGGTTGTTTAATTGGTTTTTTTTTTGGGGGGGGGGGGTACCTGAACTTTTGTTTGAGGTTGTTTTTTAGTGGTTTTGGTGGTGAAATTTTCAGATACGTGTTGGTTTCTGACGATTTTTTAAAAATTTGATTTAGTTATTTTCTACAGTGTTTTGAAGTTTAATTATTGTGTTGCAAATTGTTTTTCTCCCAAAACGTGTGTAAAACCTGTTTTTTATTGTTGTTTTTGTGGTTTGGGGCTGAATCTGTGAATTCGTATGTAACTAAATGTAATGATTTTTTCTCAGTTTATGAATCCGAATTGTTTCTATATATTTTTTCTTGTTCAGTTCACCAAATCCCGACATTGATTTGGTTGTGTTTTGTATGTTGGTTATCAACAAAACAGTAAAAGAACATGTTTTTTTATTAGTTTTCCCCTCAACAATATTTGAACTCAAGACAAATCTGACTCAGTTTCTATTGAATTATTCAAAATCAGAGTCCATCAAGCCAGTGTTGATCACCTCATGGCAGCAGCAGAATTCCACACCTCTCAATTCCGTCTCCAGCGACTTCTCCGGTGAAGACTTCCAGTCCAATAACCTCACCATTCAACACACAATCACTTTCCCTGACCAACTACTTGTGTTATTAAAAAACTACCATTCCAATTCCTTCCAATTAACCACCACCAACCACCTCCAATGCCTCTACTTCCCACCCTCCTCCACCACTCCCTCTCTCTCCCTCCTACCAATCTCCTCCCACTTAGACGAAACCTCCCATCGTCTCCTCCTTTGGTGCCCTCTCCCTCCAAGGGGCTTCCTTGTCTCGGCTGGAGATAACTCACATCATCCCCTGCCGACCCAGGACACCCACATGTGGAATTTCCTCACCTACACTGCCCTTCTTGATCGGTCGGATAACTCCACAATTGCCTTTGTTAAGGGACTTAATCTCCGGCCCGAGCGCCTCTCGGATCCCACACGATTCGAATGCATGTTTGGGTGGTCCTTTCACAGCCCCAAGCACCTTATTGCCGCTCCGATTTTGAGCATCGCTCAAGAAATTGTCCGGTGTAAGACTCCTTTGTCAGTCGTCAATCGGGCAATTGGGAATTTGGGCGATCCAAGCAACCCTGTGATGGTTTCTGTGAGGATTAAGGGTAAAACTGGAGGTTTAGCGCCGACTGTGGCTTCTCCGATGGCAGTGGACTCACTCCCAGTTTTGGGCCAAAAGCGGCATTTGATGTGTGTTTGTACCATGGTCCGCAACCAGGCCCGCTTTCTGAAGGAGTGGATCACTTATCATTCCAAAATTGGCGTGGAGCGTTGGTTCATCTATGACAACAACAGCAATGATACATTGGCAGACGATGTCCATTCGATCCATCAGGAAGGTTTCAATGTTAGCCACCATTTTTGGCCTTGGGTCAAGACTCAAGAAGCCGGTTTTGCCCATTGTGCCCATCGCACCCGAAGCTCCTGTCAGTGGGTTGGATTCATTGATGTAGATGAATTCCTCTACTTGCCCGCCGCCCCAAAAATGACCCTAAACGACATCTTGTACAACCACTCAATAAATTACCCATCGGTGGCGGAATTGAGAACACCTTGCCATAGCTTTGGCCCGTCTGGCCACCGAACTGCCCCTTTGGATGGTGTAATGGTTGGTTACACTTGTCGTGTGGCCACGCCCGAACGACACAAATCCATTGTCCGGCCGGAAGCATTGAGCCCATCTCTGGTCAATGTTGTTCACCACTTCCACCTAAGAGACGGTTTTGAGTTTGTAAACATGGACCGGAGCAAGATGGTAATCAACCACTACAAGTACCAAGTTTGGGATGTGTTCAAAGAGAAATTTTACAGAAGAGTTGCAACTTATGTGGCTGACTGGCAAGACGAGGAGAATGTGGGTTCCAAGGATAGGGCCCCTGGTCTCGGAACAAAGGCGGTTGAGCCGCCGGATTGGCCCGATCGGTTCTGCGAGGTCATCGATACCGGTCTGCGAGATTGGGTGGTTGGAACCTTTGCTGATCCAACCACTGGTTTGCTTCCATGGTCTCAGGAACAGCTGAATGTTGTCCAACCGAAATTTTCCTGATTCAGTTTATAGTTTTCATAATTTATTATAGATTAAAAGGGAAGAACAGAGAAATAGAGTTATTATTGTCACTTGGCTAGAGCTGAACTCTTCATTCATTTTTTTTGGATTTTGGTTTTAATCTGTAATTATAGGCGTAGGGAGAGAAACCAAATCATTCTTTGTAGATAGATATAGACAAGTTGATGTTATACTTTCACAGATTTTGTGACCGAATTTATTTAAAGTTTGGATTTTGGAGCACTTCCAATTTTGTGTGATCATGAGTCGTAACTTGTGGTCTCTGACATGGATGTCCAACAACTATCTTTGCTGTATTCTTTTCTCTCACTACCATGGACAGATAAAACATCCTTGCTTTCTACTGCATTCTATTTTTCATTGATAAAATAATATCAAGAGCATGATGTGGGTATATATGCTGAAGTGGTGTTTGAATTGATTGCCACCGACCAATAGATGTTGACTGTTGGGTCAAATTGACCACCGCTATGCTTTCCATTTGGTGCTGTTTTGTTTGTGTTGATGACTTGATTCGAATGAGATGTGGACAGAACAGTGATGTAGAGAAATTCTTTCTTCCTTTTTTCCAACAAATGGATGCTGTCGAAGGGTGGTTGTGCTAAACAATAAGATTTTTCAACAAATGGATGTTGTTGAAGGGTGGTTGTGCTAAACAATAAGATTGTTAACTAAGAAACAGAATCTTATTTGATCGGTGTGCATGGTTTACAGGAAGAGTAGTTATATACGGACGCGAGCGTCCGTGACGCGTCCTACGTGGAATAACACGTCAGCTGCCAGTTCAGCGTCCAGTCAGCCAAAACTTCTGCGCGGGGAAATGTAAATTACGAATTGTTGGGTGCGACGGTTCATTTCCGTGCGACGGTTCATTTCCCTAAATCACGATTAGACGGTTCGACTTCACGTACATCATTAGCTGCGGTACAGCATTCGAGTAACTTTCCCCATTTCACCCCGAGTTCCTTTCCATACGCTCATCCAAAACCTTCATTGCTCCAAAACCTTTCCATTCCAGTTCCGAAAACCAAGACAAGGCGAAAATGGATCCTTCTCTACCTGAAACCTCCATTGATCCTGAAATTGTAGCCGCGCAGGTGTTTTGTCAACCATGTTCTTTCTGGTTCATTTTAAGGTTCATTATTGGCCTCTAACAATTTTTTTGTGTGGTTTAAGGGAAGCACGTACTACTTCCGCGAAACCAAGTGCGGTTTCGCGGCCCTTCACAAGCAGTTCGACCGGATGAAGGAGGAGGAGAAAAATGTCTTCCAACGGACGCCTTTCGGTCACTTCCTCAGCTTTCCTCACGTCACAACTGACAACGAGATACTGGGTTGGTTCGTCGAACACTTCGACGCCAATGAAGTCGGTCTGAGAATAGCCACTGGGGTGGTCCCATTTACGGTAGAAGACGTCGCCCTTCTACTTGGACTAAGAGTACATGGGCAGAGAGTGGATATGGATGCCATGTACGTAGCGAAACGTGACGGGGTTAACCTCGACAACACCCAGCTACTGGGTCATCTTACCGCCACGAGCAAGATGGGCGAGGAGGAGGAGCACGTCCGACTCCTTATTTCTATGATTTTCAATCATTTTTTGTTCTTCGATGGATCACTGCGAACTAAAGCGTGGTACACGAAACACCTTAAGAACCTCAAGCGCCTCAAGAGATATGCGTGGGCAAATGCGGTTCACACTTTCTTGGTTGAAGGCCTGGAGGAAGCCCAACGGGACCTCTCGAGGAGGAGATCGTCAGCGAACTTCTCTATGAAGCAGGGCTACGTGTCTGGTTGCGTTGCCGTATTACAAGTAAGCATCTTGGTCCGGAATGAGTGTTGTGTCAGTCCGGAATAGTGTCGGTTTATGTCCGGAATAAGTGTGTTGCCTGTCCGGAATAGTCCTGTATGTGTCCGGAATTACTGTCTTGCGTGTCCGGAATACGTCTTCTGTCTGTCCTGAATAGTGTTGTCTCTGTCCGGAATAAGTGTCTTGAGGTTTTCCGGAATAAGTGTCTTGTGGTTGTCCGGAATGAGTGTTGTGTCAGTCCGGAGTAGTGTTGGTTTATGTCCGGAATAAGTGTGTTGCCTGTCCGGAATAGTCCTGTATGTGTCTGGAATGATTGTCTTGTCTGTCCGGAATAAGTCTTGTGTCTGTCCGGGATAAGTTTTGTGTCTGTCCTCAATAGTGTTCTCTGTCCGGAATAAGTGTGTTGCCTGTCCGGAATAGGAGTGTTGGCAGTCCGGAATAGTCCTGTATGTGTCCGGAATGAGTGTCTTGTCTGTCCGGAATACGTCTTGTGTCTGTCCGGAATAAGTAATTTGTATGTCCGGAATACGTCTTTGTCTGTCCGGAATAAGAGTTGTGTCTGTCCGGAATAAGAGTTGTGTCTGTCCGGAATAAGAGTTGTGTCTGTCCGGAATAAGAGTTGTGTCTGTCCGGAATTAGTGTTTGGTCTTTCTGATTAACGTTATGAGACTGTCCTGGGGATGTTATGTTTCTGTTTTTTAACTTATTCCTGTTTTCAGGTGTGGCTTTGCGAGAAGTTCAAATTGGGGGATCCCCGGTCAGCATTTCCACGGTTCAAGTGTTGGACCGAAATGTTTAGCAGACGCCAAATCCTGAGAAAATGGGAAGATCGAGGCATCAACTTGTCCCGGATATACTCGGGCCAATTTGAGTTGAAGGGCACCCCAAAACTCAGTGCACGGGAGCATTCACTGTTGTCAGAGGAACAATTTCCTCCTGCAGCAGCAACTCCCGCAGCGAAGGAAACACCTTCAACTCCTGCAGAAGCAACGGTCGCCTCGAAGGAAACACCTTCAACATCCACTCTACCAAGGATACAACTCAGTGAATGCAGCATTCCATGTGACCCACTGCTACAAGAGTTGGAACTTAGTGAGGTGAAGACGAAATGGCTGCGAGCCGAAGCAGCACTTAGGGAGGCGACCCTTAAAATTAACAACCTGGAGGAAGAACTGCGGATCTCTCAAGAAGAGTGTCGTCAGCTGAGAGTCCGTGGGGAGGAGGAAGAGAGGGAAAAGAGGGAGGAGGAAGAGAGAAATAAGAGGGAGGCGGAGGAGAGGGAAGAGAGGGAAGAGAGGGAGGAGGAAGAGAGAAATAAGAGGGAGGCGGAGGAGGAAGAGAGGGAAAAGAGGGAGGAGGAAGAGAGAAATAAGAGGGAGGCGGAGGAGAGGGAAGAGAGGGAAAAGAGGGAGGCGGAGGAGAGAAATAAGAGGGAGGCGGAGGAGAGGGAAGAGAGGGAAAAGAGGGAGGAGGAAGAGAGAAATAAGAGGGAGGAGGAGGAGAGGGAAGAGAGGGAAAAGAGGGAGGAGGAAGCGAGAAATAAGAGGGAGGAGGAGGAGAGGGAAGAGAGGGAAAAGAGGGAGGAGGAAGAGAGAAATAAGAGGGAGGAGGAGGAGAGGGAAGAGAGGGAAAAGAGGGAGGAGGAAGAGAGAAATAAGAGGGAGGAGGAGGAGAGGGAAGAGAGGGAAAAGAGGGAGGAGGAGGAGAGGGAAGAGAGGGAAAAGAGGGAGGAGGAAGCGAGAAAAAAGGTGAAAATCCTAACCGTTTCGTCGGAACTCATGAATGCACCGCGTCTAAGATAGCGGGATTCTGGCGAGCGTTTTTGGGGGTCGAATGGCCACTTAGAGTTGACAGGAAGGGTAGCCAACGACAGCTAGCGGGGAGTAACGACTGCGGGCCATACGTTTTGTACTGGATCAAGCGTTTGATGGAGAATGCTGATCCGACGAAGCCGAAGCAGAGCAAGGTTCTTCACCGTTTTAGAGGCGATTTGGCCAATTTCTTACTCGAAGACCCTGGGATGTGCGATCAACAATAAACGACCGGAAAATGTTTCAATTTTTTTCCCCATAGTTATACATGTATACATGTTAAAATTACATAGAATATTTGAATGATTGATCAATACAAGGACATTTGGTGTTGGTTTTTTATATATAAATGATTTTCTTTTTTCCGGACATACATGATACGTCATCCGGACAGACAAACAATGTAATCCGGACTGCCTAATTACTTATTCCGGACAGAAATTAACGTAATCCGGACAGACAAACAATGTAATTCGTACAGCCTAAGTACGAATTCCGGACATACTGGTTACTTAATCCGGACATAAATAAAACATAAACCGGACATACTGTTAACTTAATCCGGACTGAAATAAAACTTATTCCGGACGGACATATAACGTAATCCGGACAGATAAAAATGTAATCCGGACGGCCGAATTACGTATTCCGGACATACTGTTAACTTAATCCGGACATAAATAAAACTTATTCCGGACGGACGTATAACGTAATCCGGACAGAAAACCAATGTAATCCGGACTGCTTAATTACGTATTCCGGACGTACTGGTCACTTAATCCGGACTGCCTAATTACGTAATCCGGACATACTGGTAACTTAATCCGGACATAAATACAACTTATTCCGGACAGATATTAACGTAATCCGGAAAGACAAACAATGTAATTCGTACAGCCTAAGTACGTCTTCCGGACATACGGGTCAATTAATCCGGACATAAATAAAACATAAACCGGACATACTGTTAACTTAATCCGGACTTAAATAAAACTTATTCCGGACGGACATATAACGTAATCCGGACAGATAAAAATGTAATCCGGACGGCCGAATTACGTATTCCGGACATACTGTTAACTTAATCCGGACATAAATAAAACTTATTCCGGACGGACGTATAACGTAATCCGGACAGAAAACCAATGTAATCCGGACTGCTTAATTACGTATTCCGGACGTACTGGTCACTTAATCCGGACTGCCTAATTACGTAATCCGGACATACTGGTAACTTAATCCGGACATAAATACAACTTATTCCGGACAGATATTAACGTAATCCGGAAAGACAAACAATGTAATTCGTACAGCCTAAGTACGTCTTCCGGACATACGGGTCAATTAATCCGGACATAAATAAAACATAAACCGGACATACTGTTAACTTAATCCGGACTTAAATAAAACTTATTCCGGACGGACATATAACGTAATCCGGACAGACGATCAAGCAAAGAAAGGGTTGAATGTTATGCAATAATACAATGACTTTCAACAAAATTACATACAATGACTTTCACCAAAATTACATACAATGACTTTCAACAAAATTACATACAATGACTTTCAACAAAATTACATACAATGACTTTCAACAAGATTACATAGGAATAATTCGAACCAAGGACAAATACAATAATCAAGGAGGAACTCCCTCGTAATGCAAATTCATGTCCCAGTCATCGAAATCGTGATCCCCCGGTTTGGGTGCTGCAGGGTGTAACGGGGGTAGAACCTTCTTCCTGTTGATTTTCTTAACGTTACTTTTAATTATTTTCTCAGACAAAGAAATCCGTCGTTTGCTCGGCGGTCTGCCTTTCCGTATTGTCTTATCCGGATTGAGAACGGATGTACCAGCGAACACAGGATCAGGTCGTTGCATACGTTCCTTAAGCAACTCAAGTGCCTCTACCGCCTGAAGATATCTGTCGTTTGAGTCGAAAGCGGCCTCGGCGATCCAAAGCGCACGACCCATTATGTCGTCGTGGCGACGAAGCGCATCGTTCCCCGTTATGCCGCTTTGAAGAGGAAACTTGACTCCATAGCTCCTTCGGATATCCTTCCTCCATCGGTGGACGATGTAAGACTCGGGGAGCAACGCGTTTGGACGTATTCGGGCAATAACAACATAAACGTGACAACATAGGATGCCGACGTGATCAAACATCCTGCAATCGCATACCCACTTCTCATCTCTAATTTGCACTGTGAACCGTTTCGACAATGGGAGGATATGTGTCAATACATGTTCGGTCACGTTGAAGTGCAATGTGTCGTCCTCGTTGAACTCATCCTTGATGTCGCAGTACATCATCTTCCCAATTTCTAACTGCACCTTCTTGAAGACACCCACCGTATACAACTCGCTCAATTGCCTCTCGAATGGATATTTCGAAATCAATTGTGGAGCCTTATGCTGACAATCGAAATCAGACTGAGCTTCCTTCTCATACTTGTGGCGTAGTGCGAGTTCGTATTGTTGAACGAACTGCTTAAGTGTCGTCCTTGATGTGAGGTACTTATCGAAGAAGGCGTTCATACCCTCACTTCTCTGGGTTGATGCCATTCCGGCGGAAAAACAATCCCGCGAAAATGCAGGTACCCAGTGCTCTCGAATTGCATAAATGGATCGGAGCCAATTATTGTCGTGCAACTCGAAATCATCTAGAAATCCCTGCCAATTCCGCTCGAATTCTGCCGGAGTCTTGGAATCGAATACACAGTTGTTGAGGTCAAACAACGTATGCTCCCGGTACTTCTTGGGCAGCTTCACAGGGGCCTTATTCATTATGTGCCATATACAAAATCTGTGCCGCGCTTCAGGGAACACAGTCCTCACAGCCGAAGCTATGGCGCCACATTGGTCTGTTATGATCGCCGGGGGGCTTGTATCTGCACACAAAGCGATCAAGATAAAAACATATGTTAATCCGGACAGAAATAACGTAAACCGGACAGACGTCAAGGGTAAACCGGACGAGCAAAAGACGTAAACCGGACAGACGTAAGGGATAAACCGGACGAGCAAAAGACATAAACCGGACAGGCGTCAAGGGTAAACCGGACAGACGTAAGGGATAAACCGGACGCGAAAAAAACGTAAACCGGACTTACGTAAGGGATAAACCGGACGAGCAAAATACGTAAACCGGACAGACGTAAGGGATAAAACGGACGAGCAAAATACGTAAACCGGACAGACGTAAGGGGTAAACAGGACGAGCAAAAGACGTAAACAGGACAGACGTAAGGGATAAACCGGACGAGCAAAATACGTAAACCGGACAGACGTAAAGGATAAACCGGACGAGCAAAAGACGTAAAACGGACAGACGTAAGGGAGTAACCGGACAGGCACACAACGTAAAATGGACAAAGCCGGACAAAATAAAACACGTACCGTTCATGCACGTCAACCATGTTTGGAACAACCAAATGTAATTTTGTGTCGTCTCGGAAGAGAGGAGTGCGCAACCGAGTAGGACGGACTGGTAGTGGTGATTTACCCCCACAAATGGGGCAAAAGGCATGTCATACTTGTTTGTTATGTATGTTGTGTCGAAACATATTGCATCTCCAAAGTAAGAGTAAGCAGCTCGAGACCGACTGTCGGCCCAGAACACATTTCGTAGTCTGCCTTCGTCGTCCATATCCATTACGTAAAAGAAGCGGGAATCATTCTTCTGCATCCTGATGAAATAATCTTGGATAGCTTGCGCATCTCCTGGTCCCATTTTGAGGTTTCTAACCTCGTTCACAACATTCCTGCGAAACATAATTTTTATGACAAAGCTAAATGCGTAACTTCAAGCAGGTTAAGTGGAGAATAAATAACCTTAGGTCCCGCTCGTTGAAAGACAATTTATCGTGACCTCCAGCTTCGACCACAAAAGATTGCATGGTCTTGGCGGCAGATATACCGGCAGCATCATTGCACGAAATGCGTGCTCTGGCGGACTCCGGGACGGATCGTTTTTGTCGGAGGAAGCGCATCTGGTCTTCCGACAGCATGGCGTGATTATGTTCGAGATCTACGTAGTTAATTACGTAGCCTCTGGATGGATTACCGGAGACCCTAATCCGCGCAGTGCATTCGACCCTACCGGATAACCTATGTTTCGGTCTACCTTCACCTTGGTTTCCGGGAGCATTACCTTCCTTTGAGCAAGTAAGAGTGGCCCGTATAACAACACCACGATCGTAATGAGATTGCCTTATCTTCACACCAAAACCACAGGAATCGGCGTATGAAACGTAAAATGCTTTGGCTTCTTCGAAGGAAGGAAAATTCATCATCACTTGAGGGACGTTGGAGGCAGGAGCCGGCTGTGAGGACACATTTACGAGTGCCATTACAGTACAACAAAAATGGAGGAAGGAGAGAAGAAGGAATGGTTCGTAGGATCGGAATGGTACGTAGGATCGGAATGACCGAGACACTCATATTTGTATCTCCGTGAAGCGCCAAACAATAAGAAAGAAGACGGAGGACGTGCTGATTTGAAAAGCATTAAATGCGATGGTGGACGCATCGGGAAAATAAAACAACATCAACAAAAAATCAGGAGTAAGTAGTTCGTCTGTCCGGAATAAGTGTTCCGTCTGTCCGGAATAAGTAGTTCGTCTGTCCGGAATAAGTGTTCCGTCTGTCCGGAATAAGTATTCCAACTATCCGCAATAAATACTCACTAAAGAAAATGAATGATGTGTGTGTCCGGAAAAAAATGAATTTAATAAAGAGAAGGGAGGGAAATAGGACGAAAGAATGGAGTGATTTGAGACGCATTAATGAGGGATGGCGAGGGATGGCGAAATTGGTACGAAACGAGGAATAAACTAAACAAAGAAATTGTTTCTGGGGAGAGAGCGAAGTCAGCCGCGTCTGCTGACTGGGTTGCCCACATCAGCCATTCTGCTGACTGGGTATGCAGCGTCCGTGACGCGAAGCGTTCAACAAACATTTCCCTTACAGGAATGGTGTTGGTAGATTTGATCAAAGAATTAAAAATATGATAATAATTCTGTAATCATTGTCTGGTGGTGGTCCAAATTCTATTCCTTCCATGCTGTCATGGCTTGTCCTTGAAGCAAGGTATCAGTTACATGGATGATTAGAATATTACAGAATTTGCATTTGAAAAATGGTGATTACAGTCAAGAAACATTGGCTCAACTGCTCAAGCCGCCTCAAACTCCGTAGAGAATGTCTTTTCGGTTTTCGGTCCACATGTTTTGTGTTTATTATTCACACCAGGTAGAAACATATTAACATGCATGTACCTTCAACAAAAACTAAAACGCATGTACCAATTTAAGGCATGACGTAAATTTGGGTGATGATGATCATAAAACTCACACACCAAATAAAGCCCCCTGTTAGAAAACATACGAATGAGACCGATGATTGTTTGAAGTGTTATTTGTTCTTATTGTATTATTTGTGATACTGAGAATATATATATATATATATGAGACTGCATAGAGCCGTGTGTCTATGTTTACTATTGGGTAGAGATGATTGGGATCACAAGTGTAATCTTGATGATTCTTTGTGAGGAAAATGCAAGTTCTTGATTGGCGATGATGAAGCTTGAGTCAAATCTAGGATTAGAGAGCCGTTGGGGTGTATTTCAACACTCCCCCTCAAGTTGGTTCGGAACAAATTAAAAGATCTCAACTTGTGGAGAATGTTTTGGAAGTGCGTGTTGTCCAAAGCTTTGGTAATTATGTCAGTAAGTTGATCCTTGCGGTTAACATAAGAAAATTCAATTTCTTTTGCTTGTAGTTTTTCATGGATGAAGTGACAGTCGATTTCGATGTGCTTTGTTCTCTCATGGAAGACCGGATTGGATGCTATGTGTCGGGCAGCTTGGTTGTCATAGAACATGGGCACCGGTTATTGGTGGGGCATCTTCATTTCACGGAGGAGTTTCTTAAGCCATATGAGTTCGCTTGTAGTGGAAGTCATGCCATGGTATTCAACCTCGACACTTGATCGAGCTATCACCTTTTGTTTTTCACTCCTCCATGTAACTAGATTTCCTCCAACAAATGTACAGAATCCAGTGGTGGATTTCCTGTCAAAGCTTCCTGCCCAGTCTGCATCAGAATAACCGACGATGTCGTTAGATTTGTTCAGTTTCATCCATAATCCTTGACCAGAAGAATTCTTTAGATATCTAAGTATGCGGTCTACAATTTCAAGATGATGAGTGTGAGGTGCATGCATGAACTGACTGATGGTGCTAATAGCATATGTAATGTGAGGGTGTGTGACAGTGATATATATAAGTTTTCCTACTAGTCTTTGAAATTGTCCTATATCCTCTAGAGGAGTGCCATCAGTGGGACCAACTTTTCGGTTTGATTCCATCGGGGTTTTGGCCGGTTTGGCTCCTAGTTTCCTTGTTTCTTGAAGGAGATCTAGGACATATTTACGTTGAGACATATATAGACTTTTTTAGAGTATGCAATTTCTATGCCTAAAAAATATTTTAGATGTCCTAGGTCCTTGATATCAAATTTTCTTTTTAGATAGTCTTTCACAATGTTAATTTCATGATCGTTATTACCAGTTATTATGATGTCGTCAACATAAACTAAGATGATGAGAGTCGTATGTGCATAATGTTTGATGAACATGGATGCATCTGCAGAACATTTGAAAAAACCATAAGTAATGAGGGCGTTGCTAAGCTTGGCATACCAGGCGCGAAGTGATTGTTTTAACCTATAAATAGTTTTGTGAAGCTTACAGACCTGGTTTTGGGTATGATTTCCCTGATAACCTGGAGGAGGTGTCATATATAAAAGCATTGTCATGGAGAAAAGCATTTTTGGCATCCATCTGAAATAGATTTCATCCATGATTAACAGCAACATAAAGTAAAACTCAAACAGTGTTCATTTTTGCGACTGGAGCAAATGTTTCTTGGTAGTCTATTCCATATGTTTGAGTATATCATTTAGCTACTAATCTAGCTTTGTATCTTTCAATAGTTTCATTGCTATTATATTTTATTTTGTAGATCCATTTACAGCCCACAGGTTTTATTCCGGGGAGTTTGGGAACAAGAGTCCAAGTTTTGTTACTTTCTAGTGCTTTGATTTCATCTTTCATGGCTTGGGCCCATTCAGGAATACTTATTGCTTCCTAAAAATTACTTGGTTCCTTATAGTTTGCTATATTAGTAAGAAAAACACGATGGTTAGGAGATATGTTACCATAGCTCACATGCTTTTGGATGGGATATGTTACATTGTATGTGACGTAGTCTTGTAGCCTGGTAGGAGGTCGGCTGTTTTTGTGTGACCTTCTCTGAGGTTCTTCGGTTTGCTGTTCGTTGTGGTGGTCGTGTTCTGTGTCTTCTCCCACTGCATTTCTCTCCCCCTCTTCTTGAGGAGTGGGACATTCGTCGAGGAAGCTTACTTCAGGTAGTGGAATGTTTTGACCTGGAGAAGATAAAGTGTTGCAAGATTCTTTGAAATATGGTTCATTTTCAAAAAAGTAACATCTCTAGAAATATAAAGTTTATGACCTTTTGGGTCAAAGTATTTATAACTTTTTTTTCTGAAATGAATAACCAAGAAAGATTGTTTTAATAGAACTAGAATCAAGTTTATCATGTCGTTTTTTTATGAACAAAGCATGTGCATCCAAAAATACGAATGTGGTGAAGATTCATCTTTCTGTTGTTCAAAATTTCGAGAGGTTGTTGGTTATGAATAGTGGGGCTAGGGAGCCGATTGATTAGGTAAACAATCGTTAGAATAACATCATACCAATAAATTTTGGGAACATTATTTTTAAAAGGTAAAGATCTGGTAACATTTAGAAGGTGTCGATTTTTCCTTTCTGAAACCCCATTTTGTTCTGGTGTATTTATACAAGTGGTCTGATGAAAAATTCATTTTTGTTTCAAAACATTTTGAAAATTGTGACTAGTGTATTTGAAAGGAATGTGTTCTAAAAGTTCTACTTTTATATATCAATTATTATGAATTGAATGTACAAACATTTTGTTCCTTGATTATGATATTCGTCTTTTGGAAGTGTTAAGGAAGAGGCGCTTGGTCCTTAACCGTAGAGCTCTAAAAGATAATGTTTTGCATAAATCAAAATATATTCACAATCATGGTAATTAACATGGAACATTAATTACCGAGATAAGATTGTCGTGTTGGTCATCGATTGTTGTAGCTCTACAAATAATTGACGACACGAGTATATAAAAGAGAAAAATATTACTTTTATATATTGAATAGACCTAATAAGTAAGACATTGTGGAATTGTGTTTCGTGTCATTAATGTCTTACTGTGTCTTGGATCCTAAGATATGAGACTTATATCTTTTCACTCAAGAAGTGCTTAATTTGATTATTGTCAAAAACTATCAATGAGTGTAGTGATAAAGACAATAGTTGGTTAAGCACGACTTGTGCTGGAAAAGATAGCTGGTTAAACGATTATCATTGCCCCTCTTAATTGAGTGATGATATTAGTGGGCCCCTTGATAAAGCAAAATTATAATGTGCACAATGTGACTTGAGTTAAGTCACATAGTTATAATTAGCTTAAAGAGATCAAGAAATGAATATAATACAAAAATGACACATTTCTACTTTCTATATATTCTTAATATCACGAGGCAAATGACGGACACAAGTGATGCACTTACATCACTAAATGGATCATGTTTTGGTTCGGGTTGAACAAAGACATTTATGCTAATTAGGTGACTATAATGTGTAGCTAGATACCGCTTATAGTCTGAGATATTAAGTGTTTAATATCACTACCAATTTGGCTTAGATTCTCCTATAGGTCACACCACAAAACTGGGAAACAAGAGGGTTGATTTTAAGATTCATAAGATGTGTCGGGTTTCATGTGAAAATGGGACACATGTGGTGAATTAATTAAAATCAATATGTTATGAAAATTAACATAATTAGAATCATAATAAAATCATATGAGGTGCATATATTATGGGGTGTAATAATTAAATATTACATAGGATAATATTACATAAGATATGAATTTGCTAAAACCCCCAAAAGATCAAATTTTGTTGGAAATAAATCCAAAATTTGACAAAGGCAAAATCAGGGTCAAACACGGTGAACCGTTCATGGTTCGGTCGACCAGGGAATCTTTGGATCGGTTAACCGAATAAGGATCGGGTAAGCGCAATTGGTTGACCGAGATTGCCCAGAATGCCTAGACAATCGGGTTCGGTTAACCAATTGGAAACTGTCAACCGAGAAATAGTATTTTCGGTAGACCGAAGGTGACCTGGTCATCCGATGACTATGTCCTAGGAGCGATTTTGGTGGGTCAACGGTAGACCGATTAAAAGATGTGGTTCGTCTGAATTCTTCCCGAGAATTTTTCTCATACCGATTCGGTCGACCGTCTAGCTCACGGTGCACCGAACACGTGTTATAACCGAATGGTTCGGTTGACCGAATAATACTCAGTCTACCGAATAAGAACGATTCTGCCTGAATTATTAAGAGATTAATTAAATCATGGGTGAAATAATTCCAGATTTAATTAAAACGTTTTTTGTGGGTGATTATGTGGAATTTAGAGATTAATTTTAGGAGAGAAAAACAAGGGATCATGGCTAAATAATAGCTCTTGATAAGGATGTTTTGGGAGCCTATAAAAGGACACCTATTCCTACTTGTTTTAATTCTAATGCAAAATTCTTTCTCTCATTAATCTCTGTCTAATCACCACGAAAATCTCTTAGTAAATTTAAGTTTTAGAGATAAGATTCACATGAACTTAAAGAGGGGTAATTAGCTTTATTCTAAACCTTGTTATAGATTGATTGACTAGCTCCTTTCTCTCTAACCTTGTTTAGAGTTTGGTGAACATTCGGAGGCAATTCCGTGAACGATTCAGCGGGCAACGCGACTCCGGATCATCAAAAAAGTTTTAGAGAACCTTTAGGTATGATTCTATCTTTGTGGATTATTTTAATAAATGTAGGTTGCATGTTATTAGAATAAAACACAAATAGATGTACATAAAATTGCTGAAAAATTGGTTAAAATCGATCTTGTATGTTGTATTAAAATTTTAAAATATATACATACATAGTGACACGAAATCCTACAGTATTCAACGCCATTGTCAGATCTGAAAATTTTAATTTTTGAATTGTACATATTTTCGACTAAATTAACAAATTCAATAAAAACGGAAGGAGCATCAGACTTGGCTTTAAGAAGAAATAGTCAAGTTGTACGAGAAAAAACATCAATAAAGGAAATAAAATATTTGAACCCATTGTAGGATTCGAGAGGGACTGGATCCCAAATGTCGGAATGAACCAACTCAAGAGGAGCACATGTTCTGCTGTCAGAATTTGTAAAAGGTAACCTGGTTTGTTTTGCTAAGCGACATACATCACAACAAAGAGAATTTAAAATAATGTTTGGGAACAAAGTTTTCAAAACTAAATTTGACGAATGACCCATCCGTTTATGCCAGAGATTTTGGTCTTCAAGAGAGACCTTATTAGCACTAACCGTTTCATGATTAAGAATGTAAAGACCATTCACGAGAGAGCCGCTACCAATCGTTCTCCCTGTGTATTCGATCATGAAAGATCACACCATAAGGTGAGAAAGTCACATTACAGTTTAAATTTCTAGTGAGTCTAGCAACCGAGAGAAGATTAGTATTAAAATCAGGGATATATAAAAGGAAAATTTTTCAAAATAATCAAAAAAAATAAAAAAATTGTAAAAATATGCACTTCAGAAACTTATTTGGCAAAATATGCACATTAAAAACGGCACCTGAGATGCCATTTTTTGTAACTAAAAACGGTATCTCCAATGCGGTTTTTTAGCCAAGTAAAAACGGCACTACAGTAATTTGTTAAAAACGACACCAGTAATTTGTTTACTTGGTTAAAAACAACACCATTTTTACTTGGTTAAAAACAACACCAGTAATTTGTTTAAAAACGGCATCACTAGTGCCGTTTTTATCCTATAAAAAACGGCATCTGAGATGTCGTTTTTAAGCTAGGGTTTAAGTCCTGGCCAGGCACTTAAACTTCATTTTTTCACTTCCAAAAATCCCCCACTCCCCATTAGTCTCTCTCTCCGACGACCAACAGTGTTGAGGTTAGGTTTTTATTTTGTTTTTGGTTTTTTTTGATTTTGACATGAAATACAATGCATGTATAGTTAATGTATTTGTTTTTATGTTCATGTATGTGTGAAATGTAGATTTTCTACACTCGAAGTAATGAGCTCCGGTACCGGATTGGTTATGGTTTTTTTCGATGGAATTCTTACATTCGTAGATGAGGTACTAGAATATGAAGGTGGTAACAGACGAATGCTTAATGTTAACACACATATGCGATATGATGATCTGTGTGAATCAGTTTGTCAAGTTTGTGGTTTCCAAGAAGGAGAGTTTGATCTAAAGTTAACATGCAAATGGCCACCGTATGAAAAGTATACATATGCTCAAGTTTTTGATGATCAGAGCACGGCTACAATGCTATCTCTATTTAACTACATGAATACAGTTGTATTGTTTGTTGAGAAACAACCCAAGCCCTATATTACTGTCCACCACAGTCAGTTGAATGAGGATTATCAACAAATGACACAAACATATAGCCAATATGAAGCAGGTCCTTCTTCGGCAGTTCCTCAGTCCTATTTTGGATCGTATGAGCACACACCAATGAATATTGGTAATTATGAAGCAGACGTAGTTCAATCACATTCTCAAGGAAGACAGGTTGAAGATGCAGATAGTGATGAGACAGATGATGATGAGGCAGATGGTCAGATGGATGG
The DNA here is from genome assembly GCA_963682175.1 of Triglochin maritima. Lineage (NCBI taxonomy): Eukaryota > Viridiplantae > Streptophyta > Magnoliopsida > Alismatales > Juncaginaceae > Triglochin > Triglochin maritima. The sequence continues at coordinate 35,134,267 of OY821787.1, forward strand.
TGATGAGATAGACATTGTTGATGTAGATTCAACCCCACTTCCGGAGCTGCAGAACATGTTTCATCATATGGCAGACGCTGTGAATCGAGAGCCTGATAGCTACGTACATGAAGCCATCGTTAGTAATGAATTGCCACCATTACCAGTACTACCATATTTGAGGCATTTGCCAGACATAGAGCCTGACGAGAACTGGATTGAAAATTCAGTGATTGGAAATGTCGATGAGCGTATTGCTGCGTACACTGAATACGATAACTTAGAAGATGGACGGAGTTATTGGTTGCATAGGATTTTCTCAACAAAAAAAGATTTGTTGCATCAGTTGAAGGAATGACATTTGCGAAAAAGTGTCAAATTCAAAGTGTTAACGTCTGGGCCAAAAAGATTTTCAGCTGCTTGTTTGAAAAAAGAGTGTGAATGGAAGATACATGCCTCTTACAGTCAGAGCAAAGAATGTTTCCAAGTTAAGAAGTACAAGTCTGAACACACCTGTAGTAACGAGGGACTTTTGCATGACCACGTGCAATGTGACGCCGGTTTAATTTCTAACATGATTCTTGCCACCATTCGAACAAACATAACCATTACTCCTGCAGAAATTCAGGCTTTAGTGAAGACTCATTACTTCATAGATATCAAGTATGACAAAGCTTGGTACGCCCGCAAGAAAGCATTGGAACAAGTATACGGAGTTGATGAAGCTTCTTATCGTAACTTAAGACGTTTTATGTCTAATATTTGCACCACCAATCCTGACACCGTGGTCGAGATTCAGACACAGAGGATAAGTCACAACATTGAGCAGTTTCAAAGAGTATTTTGGTCATTCGCAGCCTCAATTGAAGGTTTTCAGTACTGTAGACCTGTGTTGAGCATTGATGGGACTCATTTGTTTGGCAAGTTTGAGGGGACTCTTTTAATTGCTATGGGTACGGACGCGAACTCTGGTTTGTTTCCTTTGGCGTTTGCTGTCGTTGAAAAAGAATCGGGCAGCTCATGACAGTGGTTTGTTTCCTTCTAACAGTTTCAATGACGGATCTACACTCTTAAAGCACGCCATCATTTCCTTGATCTTTTTCTTTAATTTCGCCATTAATGACTGAGTGGGCCTATGTGAAGCATGCATCCCTTCAAGATGATGAATATCTTCATGTAAACTGTGTAACCCATGAAGCTGCCATAAAAACACATTTACGATTACAAATGCAAATTAAAACCTTAATCAAAATTATAATTTTCTGATCATTTCTTACCAAGTATCGATCTCTAGCAGCTGGAGGCCTATAATTCGGTAATTCAGCATCGTCAACTCTTCGGGTCAACCATCGAATCGTAATCTGCCAGTACCACTCCATGTAAATTCGTCTACAAGCAGCAAAATCTTCTGAGAGTGATGGTGCCTCGAACTGCACAAAATCTCGTCGACGTGACCAGGCTTGAATGTATAACTGTTGCTCTTGCAACCAATTTACTCTTGGTTTCCCCTGAGCCTTCTTCATCTTGCACATCTCCATTATTTCTGGAATATGTTGCCGCAATCCAAACTGACGCATCACCCTGTCTGGCACGTGCATTGCGGCAACTCCGAAACAAACAATCCATGTTCTGCTCATCCAAACCTCATGTCATTGGCGGCAATCAACAGGTAACGCCATCAGATCTACTTCTTCGTATGGGTTCCAACAAACTTGACTTTCATCTTGAACGTCAAACTCATTTCTGTAAAATTCAATCTGAGCCGTCTTGACATTGTTCGCCTACGACCTAGGAGTCCGCCATCGTGAACCTAAAGGACACAATGGAAGTTGCACACCGGGAATTCTAGATGGTCGTCCCACATGAAGATGTTCCCAACACCATATCTGTAACAATGTAAGGAAACCAGCTAATTGTTTCCCTTTTTTCAGACATGCCTGATCCAAATATTGATACAAAACAGCTAAGGATGCAGCTCCCCAACTGTAGTTTCCACATTCAAATATGTTCTCCAGCAACAATAAATATCTCAGGTGGACTTTGTTTCCACTCTTATCGCCCACTATCCCGGATCCTAACTGAAACAAAATGTACGCTCTCGTGTGCTGCATAACCTGCTCATCTGTTGCATCTTGCTCAACAACCTGAAAATTTTGCTGCAACCACTGCAATGACACGTATCCACCTTTCACTGCAGTTCTCGCTTCTTCTTCTTCAACACCCAACAGATTCATGCAAACCTGAGTCCAATCGTGATCTAATGTTGCACACACTGCCAAACCGTCAACACGAAGACCACTAAGCATAGCTACGTCTTGTAGCGTGATGGTCATCTCCCCGTGTCTAAAATGGAAGGTGTGTGTCTCAGGCCTCCACCTCTCCACAACAGCACGAATCAGATTCCAATCCAGTTGCAGTCGTTGCAATCGAGACACAGTGCCAAATCCCGCAATCTCTAACAAATCCCACATCCTTTCATCTAGCACATTCCACGTGTTGAACTGAGTGGCGTGTTCGACGCATTTAATATCCGTCAAAGGCTCCTGGAAATTAAATTTAATTATTTTACGTCAAATAAAAACCAATACCGATACACAAAAATTTAAATTTAAATTTAAATTTCATAACACTTACATTTTCCAGAATCGAAGATGATCTATGATCTTTCTGTAGTACTAACACTGAATGGTCAACAAGACCGGGACAATCATGTGAAGTCGACATTTGGGAAACTGTAAAACATAATTAACAAAAAATAATATTACATACTATTCAGTTCAAATAATACAATCTAAACAGATTCAATACATTATCCACAATAAATCTAATTTCAACAACTACAACATTGATTATTCAATTTAATTGGTTTAACACAAATCCAAACAATGTAAATTTATTATATTTGGACTTTTGTGATTAATTGATCTATTAATCAAATCACCAAATCCGCACAAGATTATTAATCATAACAATATAACATCATCCACACAAGATTAATTAAACAAAGTATGGTAAACTCATCAACCAAATATCAATCAATCGAATCCATTTTAAATCAAACAATCCACACACATCCTAACCAAACCAATCAAATGTACATAAATACAAACTAATAAGGCAAAATCTTAACAAAAAATGATGTAAAAATACCTGAAATCGCAGGAGAGAGGGAGAGGAAGAAACACCAAAAATTTTGGGAAGATTGGAGAAAATGGGGCCTTGGTGCCGTTTTTAACCCTAGGCTAAAAACGGCATCTCGGATGCCGTTTTTATATAGGGTAAAAACGGCACCCATAGTGCCGTTTTCTAAGCAAGTAAAAAACGTCACTACTGGTACCGTTTTTCACCTCGGGTAAAAAACGGCACTAGTAGTGCCGTTTTTTACTTGGTTAAAAATCGACATTCGAGATACCGTTTTTACTTAATGAAAACGGTATCTCAGGTGCCGTTTTTCAATGTGCATATTTTGCCAAATAAGTTTCTGGAGTGCATATTTTTACAATTTTTTTATTTTTTTTTTTGATTATTTTGAAATTTTTTCCTATATAAAACATCTTGATTTATTTTTTTCAACAAACCTATGTGTCCTGCTCCTTTGATATTGACATGCTGACCATTAGCAACAATTACTGATTTATTGGAATTTGTTTTAAGTTGCATGTTAGAATTGGATTATTAGTCATGTGATCTGTAGCACCCGAATCAATTATCCATACATTAGGATTAGAAGAATTGACAAAGAAGGAGGTAGGACCCATACCCGAAGCACTACCTGTGTTCTGATGTTGCAAGATATGGTTGAGTTGATGCAAAGTTTGGGTTAATTGGGGATTGGTGCAGTCTGGAGATGATTGGGCTCGCGCTGCGAATGGGTTTGGCACTAGGTGCTGGTACTGAGCTCGAGCACCATGGGAGTCTGATGTTGGTTGGTTATGTGGATCGGTTAAATGGATCGGGTTGTGCACTTGTCCATCGGTTACTCCTACAAAAACCCGATTACTCGAATCTGACCCGTCTTGCCCCCATTTCTCACCACATTCTCCTGATCTAGGGTTTCTTCCTTTGGGTGGCGGCCGGAGGTGTGGGTACATGAACCAACAACGGCTTTGGTTATGACCTTGTTTCTTGCAGTTGTCGCAAAACTCCTCCTTCCGGTTCCCATATTCCTTCTTTGACGTTTTGTGGTTTGTTCCTCGGGTTGAAACAAACGCATGGCTCTCTTTCTCTGCAGGTTGGTGGTTCATCGTGTTGCGTCTGGTTTCCTCTCGGTGGACCATCGCCACGATGCTGGAGAATGACGGGAGCTCAGGTTCCAGAAGGATCTGCGACTTGACCGGCTCGAAACTTGAGTTGAGTTCGATCAAAAATTGGTACACCCGGTCCTGCTCGATCCTTTGTTGTATGGTTTTGAGGTCGACGCTTGGTGGTTCATACACCCCGAGCTCGTCCCATTTGCTTTTGAGTGATCTGAGGTAGTCGGTCACGGTTTTGTCCCCTTGTTTTGTTTGTGCAATTTCTTGTTTGAGTTTGAACACATGGGCGAATTTTTTTTTGGTTTCCATACATCGTTTCAATCAATTCCTAGAGCTCCTTTGCGGAGTTCGAGAATATGAAGAGTTCTGCGATTTGGGGTGTCATGGAGTTGAGGATCCATGACATGATGAGATGATATGAGTTTTGCCATGCTTGGTGTTGGCTTCTTGGACGGTGTTGCCGGTGTTGCCTTCGTCTGTCATTGTGAGGGTTTGGAGGTTGTGCAAGCTCCAACCCTCTCCACCTTGGTTTTGAGGATGACGGTCACAGCCAGTGAGGAGATCACTAGATTTCCGAGGCACTGATCGATGAGGAGGAGTTTAAGCTCGTCTGAGATCAGGATCTACGCTCTGATACCATATTAGAAAACATACGAATGTGACAGAGGATTGTTTGAAGTGTTATTTGTTCTTATTGTATTATTTGTGATACTGAGAATACATATATATTAGGCTGCATATAGCTGTTTGTACATGTTTCCTATTGGGTAGAGATGCTTGGGATGACAAGTGTAATCTTGATGATTCTTTGTGAGGAAAAGACAAGTCCTTGATTGACGATGATGAAACTTGAGCCAAATCTAGGATTAGAGAGCCGTTGAGGTGTATTTCAACACCCCCCACCTTTGAGCATTATATGACTGGGGTCCGTATGATGAGGCTAAGTTTCTTCCAGAAACATACTTGTCTAAATTTCTACAAAAAAACCCAAAGAGTCGGGGCAAGTTTCTTGAGATTTGGAAAGTATAAACCCAATGTGAGGAATGTATAAACTCAGGGTTACTGGCTGAACTCATCGGTCGGTCATTGAGCAATTTACTTTCATGGAATACGGCTTTCCACAGACACACACTACACCTACACTTTACCTTTTGAATATGCCCTCACAGGTTGCATGTCAATTGAACTTAGTTAAGAATGTTGTAGTTTCATTCTACAATTGTCAATTGAACAAGTCCAAGATTCATTCCATAATGGAATCCCAAGAAAATTTTAGTGGACAACACGAAAAATACAAAACTCGAGACGTGAAGGTAAATTTCTAATTGGCCAAGTAGTTTAGGAGGTAAATTTCAATTTACCCACCCAGATCTCAAACAAGCCAAGCCAATCCAATCCAACAGTAGTAGATCTTATTTTCGATTCTGTTGAAGCAAGTGGTGTTGTTTTGTTGGTTCCAAAACATGTCTGTTTTCTACAAATCACTGCGTCACATATGTGTCTCCTCTACTCCTCCAAAACTAACCAAATTCACACTTCACCCTCCCAAATCTGTATGCCTCTTTTCTTATTGCCCACTTTTTCTTTTTTACTCTTGCATGTATGCAGATATGGAATTTTCTTGTTATGGTCTTTCAGTTTCTTAAATGCACCCACATTTTTGTTAGTTCATCACTTACTAACCGTTAAGAATTTGATATTTGATTGTTTTGTTTTTGTGGGCTTTTGTGGTTTGTTCTTGGATGGAAGCTGTTCGAGGAAATGCCCCTATGAAAGAGTTTGAGCGAGTAAGATAGTAGTGTTTTGTAGTTCAAGTGATTGAATTGTGTGCTGATGGCAGGTAGAGGTGGAATTCAGTGATGGGAGTTTGTTCAACTTATCGTCTGAGTTTCTGAGAGTGCAGAGTCCTGCTGCTGACAGCAAGATTAGATCTGTAAATGGTGAAAAGGTCGAGTTTTTCTTTCGGTACTTCCAGTTAACTCATGTTAGTGTCTTCAAAGTAATCCACACGTATATATCTATATGTATATTAGTGTCAGTTGGAACCTAGCTATCTGTATAAGTCAGTTTGATATGATGTTGGAAGTCATCTTAACTGCCTTCATAATTCATGAATAGGTTATATTCGGGAGACGACATGTCGGTATTATGTCGGCGGAGCCTGTGGGAAACTATGGAATCAGGTCCGTTTTGCTCATCATTTTCATTTCATGTTGGTCAGAACTACAAGATGTTAACTTATCATGATTTATTTCTTAACATTGTTGTTGCCCATCACCACCAGACTTGTTTTCGATGACTTGCATAAAACTGGAATCTACACATGGGATTATTTCTATCATTTAGGAGCAAACAAGTTCTCACTCATGAAGAATTACATCAAGACCTTGAAAAAACATGGACTGCACAGAGATCCTCGGAAAAGGCGATGATTAGAGTTTGATGCTAGTCTTGCAGGTGTGAAGTCAAGAATTTTCGGTTCCTTCGAAAGAAATGTAATGTTGAACAGTTTGGAATTCGTCCTGAGTGCCTACATGTTATGCTGATTTTTACGTTCTTCAACATGACGAATACTTTGACACGGGTATTTGGTTTTATTAGACGCGGAAAAGATCACATTTTGTATCTGCATTTACGTTTACAAGACGCAGAGAATTCACCATCATCTGAAAAAACAAAACATAACATTTGTGAAGACAAACAATAATATGCTCATATAGATTTGCAAGACATGCTTCTCAGTTAGGTGTGTAAGTGAGACGAGTTTTTGCTCCACCACTATTCATCTGTTTAAGTTAAGCAGGTAAGCAGAACGGGATGAGACCAAAAAAACTGCTATCCACCCCGCCTAAGGGTAGATAATTTACCCTTAGGCGGGGTAAGCAGAATGGGATGAGACCTTGAAAAAACATGGACAGCTATTCATCCGTCTAAGGATGCATAATTTACTCTATAGATAACTAGTTGTTCATTTCATAAGTAAGTAATCACCTAATGATAAGATCATGCTCAAACTCACACTTAAATATCAAAAAGAACTAAATAATAATAACAAACTCTAACATGAAACATTGAAAACATTGGGTTATGCGGGTAAAGAGTTATGAGGAGCGGGTTGCAGTTTGCGGGTTCCGCTTATTGTGCAGGTGACAAGTTTTTTTTTTTGTCCACAACCCGCATTAGGCAGGGGCGGTGGGTCAAACCCACCCCCATTTGCAGCCCTATTCTTAGTACAATCTGGCAACAATATTTCAAGTATCATTAACAATCATGTTAAAATGAGGTATTATTAATGACCAGATTTCTCGTTGATATATCACAGAAACTTGACCAAATCAGCAGCAGCTTTACGTCTCTCTTCTGGAGCAATAATATCATTTCATTTACAAAACAAGAATCCCTTGGAATCTGAGATTATTCATTCAGTCCCGAAGTAACGATCTCCGAATTCGCCCAAGCCAGGGATGACCCGAAATTCATCATTCAACCCAGCATCAATCTCAGACGTTACTATCTTTACTGATGGAAAGCGCTTGCAAACACAATGGATACCTTCAGGTGCCTGAACAAAGACATAAAATTAGATGTGTTAAAATCATAGAATTACTTCTGCTCCATCTCATCTATAAGATTTCACCCTTCCAAGAACTTACTGAAATAAGGTTGAGGAAAATAATCCGGTTCTCTGGAACTCCTTTCTGCATAAGTAGATCTATTGCCTGGTTCGCAGAGTTACCTTACCATAACAAAATTACAAGTTTTTCATCTTTGACATATCAAACAATAGCATACAAGATTGGCATGCATGTCATTAAAAAAAAACCAAACTGAGTTGATTGTATGATCGAGAACAAAATATGATATTGATCAGTAAAAACATCACTGGTAGAAAGCAACATTACAAACCTGTTCCAAGAACTGGGTCAAGGAGCAATACATGCCTTTCTGAAATGTCGTTTGGCAGCTTCTCATATATAAGCTGGTATTCAGAAGGCGTAAGTTCAAGAAATTTATAACATCTATCACCTCAATATTTTTGAGAATTTAGAAAACATAAAGCTCACCTGTTTACCATTGTCACCATCACGGTGAATCAAAATTTTACCAATTTTGATCCCCTTGCAACAAGCACGAAGTGCATTCTCCATGCTCTCTCCACTATACAACGAACAAAATATTAAAATGAATCATTCTTTTTTAGATGCATTCATCATTCACGTGTGAAAAGACAAGTTGAAGAAACTCAATCATCCTGAATCTATTTCTACCTAATTTATTATAAACGATGGGAAAGGTTTATCAAAGCACCAAAATGTCATGAAATCTTGAAGAAATAAACTAAACATGAAACTTAACTGCAAAAAGGAGGCGTGTAAGTACACATCCAGAATCCTTGAGTTTTGACTTCAAATACAAATTGAAGCCGACAAAATCATAACAATATAACATATACCTAAATTATGTGGTTTGTCCTTTTTTTATTGATTGGTATGTGGTTTGTTATTTTTGCTCTTAAAAATTGATGGTTTTCTGAGATAGCTGTATTAAGATGTGAGATGCTGGAAAAACAGAAAGACAAGATCACTTGCCTTCTTATGATGGATATTCCACAAAGCTTCTTGCAAAAGTCAACTCCAGTATAGGTTGACTCTGAACCAATAGTGAAAATTAAATTCGATAAGCTCATAGTAGATAAAAGTTATAGAAGTTACTTCAAAAAAAAAAGTCCATTACGTGTGGGAGTGATGACTTGTTTTTCAGTGAATGGTAAATGGCCAAGACCATGCTCCACAACCTGGTAATTACATGCACACGGTGAGACAGGCTGAAGTTTTCCAAGTGGTTCCTAATATTTATGTTAATTTAACTCAATCATAGTATCATACCAGTCGAATAAGCCTATCAGAATAGAAAACAAAGTCTGGTGTTGCTATTGTCTTGTCACGAATAAGTGTGTGCATCCCTCGAATCTGTTCACATTAGCTTTAGAAGCATTACTCTAGAACTTAAGAAACGGATTGGAGAAGTAGACGAACATCTGGTTGAAATGTTGAATAATACCTGGAAGGTGGATTGGATGACATATACGTTGGGATATATCTTGCATAAATCATGCTGGCCAAGCTTTGTGCGAATATGTTGTACAATCAAATCAATCGCCACATGATTATCACCTCCTCGTGGTATGATGACATCCGCATATTTTTTTGATGGTAAAACAAAATCATCAAAAGCAGGTTTGACGAACTTGGCGTACTGCAAAACCGGTATACATAAAACAATTTCACAAAGCTTATAAAACATATCGAAACTGCATTGATTTTAACTTCTCATTAGAGTTTGTCAATGGAGGCATTACTGTTCTTTCTTATCTGAAATTCAAATTAGATGGTAGACAACCCAAGAACTATTTGTATCATGACTTCCGCTACATTCTCAGGCTCATGCATCCTTCAACTAGAAAAATTATGCATAGAGAAAACATTTTAAAGGTCACCTGTTCAAGAACAGAGTTTACATCTCTACCCCTCTCAATGGTATCACGCCCAATTCTTCGAGCAAGCCTGATATCAGCATCTACAAAGGAGGGGGCAAAAATGAAATCAAGAGGGCAGATTAAAGTTACTTTTCTTTTATCTGTAAAGTTACTATTATACCATGATCATTTTATCATTGCCTCATTCTTTCAGTTCCTAAGCTCATGTAAAAAAAGATAACACAGAAAATGCTTCAAACGGAATGGAATTAAGGTGTTGTGGCAAACCTGTGTCAACAAAAATCTTCATATCCATCAATTCACGAACTCGAGAATCATGAAAAACTAAAATGCCCTCCAGAATAATGACATCAGAAACATTAACCTGTACCAATGTATGACACATGACTTGTAAGATTTCTTAAAGTTGTCCGATAAACTTCTGAGAAGTGAGGAATATGTTGAAATCCCAATCAGCATCATGACAAACCTTTCGGTAACTTTCGGAACATCGCCGGTGGTTTTTGAAATCATATATAGGAACGTTAACGGATAGCCCACGTTTGAGCTTTCCAATACACTCCAGAAGTTGCTCCGTGTCGAAGGCATCTATATAGGAACTACTTAGGATTTAATAACATATTGAAGGAGGATTGCACGAAGTAACATCTAATGAGAAACATATAATAATAGCAAAGAAAATTCGTGCTGCAAGATATAACTGATCATATGGTAGCTACCTGGGTGGTCAAAGTTATATTCATGCGCACGTGCTGATTCTTCAGCCGTCAGACCACGATAAAATGAATCCTGACGAAGTAAACACTACATTATTATGCATATGAGGGAAACCAAAAACTGAAGTCATTTGAGCAAGTGAAGAGCTTGTGTCTGGGAGATACATATAAACACTCTAGATTGCAATCAGAGATGTATTGTCTAGGAGAAACTTGAAGGGAAAAATTCTCAGCTTAAATCATCAAAAACTCAAACTTTCAAAAAAAACTTTTTTATTCTCCTAAAGCATTTTGAAAATGGACAATCACAACATGAATTGAAGAAAGGACCAACAACAACTCCTAAGACACCAATTTGAGGCTGTAAATGTAAAAGAGTCTTATTGACTAACAGTATCTTCAATTCCAGAAGCAATTCCAATGGCCAAAAAGATAAAACAGTAAAAAAATGATAACCTGATTGACGAGAACAACCCGATGATCATGTAGCTGCTGGATGATCATATCACAAACTGTAGTCTTCCCTGATGCAGTCCCACCCGAAACCCCTGACCATCCACAACAGCAATACAATAAAATTCAACCAACAAATCCATCCACAAGCTCGAAAAGATTCAATCTTTTTTGAACAAAAAAAAAAGGGGGGGGTACCAATGAGGAAGGGTTGGCTTGCGTCTTCGTCGGTGAAGGGGGTGGGAGCAGCGGAAGAAGAAGAGGGAGTGGGAGGTGAAGACGGTGGCATGGAGAGGCGGAGTCCACTGAAATGTGCGCGAGAGGAAGCCTCCATCACGTAATCCATCGGCATCTCTTCTATCTATCTATCTATCTAACTCTAACTCTAACTCTAACTCTTAACTCTTAACTCTATAACTCTTCTGTTCTGTTTTGTCTCACCAAATGTGCTTCTGTTGTGTCGTGATAGTAACGGTTCCAAATAGTAAATGACTAATGACCACTCTTTCTACCTTTTGGCTCATTTCTTTAAGCATTAAACATTTATCATCAACAGTTTAATTTAGGGAAATGTTTGTTGAACGCTCGCGTCACGGACGCTGCTAACCCAGTCAGCACACTGGCTGATGTGGGCAACCCAGTCAGCAGACGCGGCTGAGTGCGCACTCTCCCCAGAAACAATTTCTTTGTTTAGTTTATTTCTCGTTTCGTACAAATTTCTCCATCCCTCATTAATGCGTTTCAAATCACTCACTTCATTTTGGCGCTCCTACACAGACTGAAGACTAGTTACTCAACATTCGTCCTCCTATTTCTTCCATTCTCTTTATTAATAAATTCATTTTTTTCCGGACACACACATCAGTCATTTTCTTTAGTTTCTGGACAAGCGCATAACTTATTCCGGACACAGTTACTATTTATGTCGGACAGTTGGAACACTTATTCCGGACAGACGTACTACTTACTCCTGAATTTTTTTGCTGTTGTTTTATTTTCCCGATGCGTCCACCATCGCATTTAATGCTTTTCAAATCAGCACGTCCTCCGTCTTCTTTCTTATTCTTTGGCGCTTCACGGAGATACAAATATGAGTGTCTAGGTTATTCCGATCCTACGAACCATTCCTTCTTCTCTCCTTCCTCCATTTTTGTTGTACTGTAATGGCACTCGTAAATGTGTCCTCACAGCCGGCTCATGCCTCCAACGTCCCTCAAGTGATGATGAATTTTCCTTCCTTCGAAGAAGCCAAAGCATTTTACGTTTCATACGCCGATTCCTGTTGTTTTGGTGTGAAGATAAGACAATCTCATTACGGTCATGGTGTTGTAATACGGGCCACTCTTACTTGCTCAAAGGAGGGTAATGCTCCCGGAAACCAAGGTGAAGGTAGACCGAAACATAGGTTATCCGGTAGGGTCGAATGCACTGCTCGGATTAGGGTCTCCGGTAATCCATCCAGAGGCTACGTAATTAACTACGTAGATCTCAAACATAATCACGCCATGCTGTCGGAAGACCAGATGCGCTTCCTCCGACAAAAACGATCAGTCCCGGAGTCCGCCAGAGCACGCATTTCGTGCAATGATGCTGCCAGTATATCTGCCGCCAAGACCATGCAATCTTTTGTGGTCGAAGCTGGAGGTCACGATAAATTGTCTTTCAACGAGCGAGACCTAAGGTTATTTATTCTCCACTTAACCTGGTTGAAGTTACGCATTTAGCTTTGTCATAAAAATTATGTTTCGCAGGAATGTTGTGAACGAGGTTAGAAACCTCAAAATGGGACCAGGAGATGCGCAAACTATCCAAGATTATTTCATCAGGATGCAGAAGAATGATTCCCGCTTCTTTTACGTAATGGATATGGACGACGAATGCAGACTACGAAATGTGTTCTGGGCCGACAGTCGTTCTCGAGCTGCTTACTCTTACTTTGGAGATGCAATATGTTTCGACACAACATACATAACAAACAAGTATGACATGCCTTTTGCCCCATTTGTGGGGGTAAATCACCACTACCAGTCCGTCCTACTCGGTTGCGCACTCCTCTCTTCCGAGACGACACAAAATTACATTTGGTTGTTACAAACATGGTTGACGTGCATGAACGGTACGTGTTTTATTTTGTCCGGCTTTGTCCGTTTTACGTTATGTGCCTGTTCGGTTACCCTTTACGTCTGTCCGGTTTACGTCTTTTGCTCGTCCGGTTTATCCCTTACGTCTGTCCGGTTTACGTTTTTTGCTCGTCCGGTTTACCCTTGACGTCTGTCCGGTTTACGTTATTTCTGTCCGGATTAACATATGTTTTTATCTTGATCGCGTTGTGTGCAGATACAAGCCTCCCGGCGATCATAACAGACCAATGTGGCGCCATAGCTGCGGCTGTGAGGACTGTGTTCCCTGAAGCGCGGCACAGATTTTGTATATGGCACATAATGAATAAGGCCCCTGTGAAGCTGCCCACGAAGTACCGGGAGCATACGTTGTTTGACCTCAACAACTGTGTATTCGATTCCAAGACTCCGGCAGAATTCGAGCGGAATTGGCAGGGTTTTCTAGATGATTTCGAGTTCCACGACAATAATTGGCTCCGATCCATTTATGCAATTCGAGAGCACTGGGTACCTGCATTTTGGCGGGATTGTTTTTCCGCAGGAATGACATCAACCCAGAGAAGTGAGGGTATGAACGCCAGATATCTTCAGGCAGTAGATGCACTTGAGTTGCTTAAGGAACGTATGCAACGACCTGATCCTGTGTTCGATGGTACATCCGTTCTCAATCCGGATAAGACAAGACGGAAAGGCAGACCGCCGAGCAAACGACGGATTTCTTTGTCTGAGAAAATAATTAAAAGTAACGTTAAGAAAATCATCAGGAAGAAGGTTCTACCCCCGTTACACCCTGTAGCACCCAAACCGGGGGATCACGATTTCGATGACTGGGACATGAATTTGCATTACGAGGGAGTTCTTCCTTGATTATTGTATTTGTCCTTGGTTGGAATTATTCCTATGTAATTTTGTTGAAAGTCATTGTATGTCTGTCCGTATTATTGCATAAGATTCAACCCTTTCTTTGCTTGTTCTTTTGTGAATTAATTTCTGATGGCGACAAATATATTTAAGTAATTTTGGTTTGTTGTATGTCTGTCCTGATTACGTTATATGTCGGTCCGGATTACGATTCATCAATGTCCGGTTTATGTTTTATTTATGTCCGGATTAAGTGACCAGTATGTCCGGAAGACGTACTTAGGCTGTCCGAATTACATTGTTTGTCTGTCCGGATTACGTTAATTTCTGTCCGGAATAAGTTTTATTTATGTCCGGATTAAGTTTTATTTATGTCCGGATTAAGTGACCAGTATGTCCGGAATACGTAATTAGGTCGTCCGGATTACATTGTTTGTCTGTCCGGATTACGTTATATGTCCGTCCGGAATAAGTTTTATTTATGTCCGGATTAAGTTACCAGTATGTCCGGATTACGTTATATGTCCGTCCGGATTACGATTCATCAATGTCCGGATTACGTTTTATTTATGTCCGGATTAAGTGACCAGTATGTCCGGAATACGTAATTAGGCTGTCCAGATTACATTGTTTGTCTGTCCGGATTACGTTGTATGTTCGTCCGGAATAAATTTTATTTATGTCCGGATTAAGTTACCAGTATGTCCGGTTTACGTTTTATTTATGTCCGGATTAAGTGACCAGTATGTCCGGAAGACGTACTTAGGATGTCCGAATTACATTGTTTGTCTGTCCGGATTACGTTAATTTCTGTCCGGAATAAGTTTTATTTATGTCCGGATTAAGTTACCAGTATGTCCGGATTACGTTATATGTCCGTCCGGATTACGATTCATCAATGTCCGGATTACGTTTTATTTATGTCCGGATTAAGTGACCAGTATGTCCGGAAGACGTACTTAGGCTGTCCGGATTACATTGTTTGTCTGTCCGGATTACGTTAATTTCTGTCCGGAATAAGTTTTATTTATGTCCGGATTAAGTTACCAGTATGTCCGGATTACGTTATATGTCCGTCCGGATTACGATTCATCAATGTCCGGATTACGTTTTATTTATGTCCGGATTAAGTGACCAATATGTCCGGAATACGTAATTATGCTGTCTGGATTACATTGTATGTCCGGTTTACGTTTTATTTCTGTCCGGATTACATTGTATGTCTGTCCGGATTACGTTAATGGTCTGTCCGGATTACGTTATATGTCCGTCCGGATTACGTATCATGTATGTCCGGAAACAAGAAAATAATTTTATAAAAACCCAACACCAAATGTCCTTGTATTGATAAATCATTCAAATAGTCTATGTAATTTTAACATGTATACATGTATAACTTTGGAAAAAAATTGTTGAGTGTGCAATGGTGCAAAGTAAATTAAAACATTTTCAGGGCGTTTATTGTTGATCGCACATCCCAGAGTCTTTGAGTAAGAAATTGGCCAAATCGCCTCTAAAACGGTGAATAACCTTGCTCTGCTTCGGCTTCGTCGGATCAGCATTCTCCATCAAACGCTTCATCCAGTACAAAACGTATGGCCCGCAGTCGTTACTCCCCGGTAGCTGTCGTTGGCTACCCTTCCTCTCAACTCTCAGCGGCCACTCGACCTTCAACAACCCTCACCAGAATCCCGTTATCTTAGACGCAGTGCATTCATGAGTTCCGACAAAACGGTTAGGATTGTCACCTTTTTTAAGTGTGCGGGAGAGGTTGTTGTACTGAATGAACTCTGATCGAGGTCCGTGGGCAACGAACAGAGTCCAGTGGCCGGCCAAACAGCATGGATGTGCGATGATGACTTCCTCCACATTTAGTCCTTCAATTTTTGGGAGTAAATAATCTTTCCTTATATCTTCTCCCTGTCCCTCCACAATCATTTCCGATTCGAAGGATGATAAGCATACCACCTTTTGTTGCCCTCCTCTTCTGAGGAGTACCTCAATTAGGCCGTCAAGAGTTTCGTTGGTGAATTCTGTTTTTGGCAAAATTATTTCCTTGAGATCACCCCTGGTGATATTGCTCAGAACCCCCCTCCAGATAATATCTTTTGCTTCTCGTTCGGGAGCCGTTGCATTCAATAAACGACGTACCTCATCATTGGTCAGCGTTCTAAAGGCGGTCGCATCCACATCGGGCCTCGTGGACGAAACATGGGCGGCCAGTTCATCTTTCGCTGTTTCGTCGGCCTCGTATATTTCTTCACTGGCTTCTTCGGCCCCTTTTGTTTTTGTGGTGGCTTCTTCGGCCTCTTTTATTTCTTCTTGTTTTTCTGCGGCATTCTTCTGTGCCTCATCTTGGCCAGATTTGCTTTGCGCTTCGTCTATATGTTCTGTGCGCAAGCGTGGTTTAATGGTCCGTATTTTTTGAGGGTGCAAAAGCGGTAGCGCTACCACAGCCTTCCTCTTTCTTTCCTGTTGTCTCCTCATATCTTCCTCCTTCTTCTTCTCATCCTCCTTCCTCTTCTTCCTCCTCCCTCTTCTTCCTCTCTTCCTCCTCCTTCTTATTCCTCTCATCCTCCTCTCTCCTCTTCTTCTCATCCTCCTCCCTCCTCTTCTTCTCTTCCTCCTCCCTCTTATTCCTCTCATCCTCCTCCCTCTTCTTCTTCTTCTTCTCTTGCTCCTCCCTCTTCTTCCTCTCTTCCTCCTCCCTCTTCTTCCTCTCTTCCTCCCTCCGCTTTTTTCTCTCTTCCTCCTCCCTCCTCTTCTTCTCATCCTCCTCCCTCCTCTTCCTCGCATCCTCCTCCATCTTATTCCTCTCATCCTCCTCCCTCCTCTTCTTCTCATCCTCCTCCCTCTTATTCCTCTCATCCTCCTCCCTCCTCTTCTTCTCATCCTCCTCCTCCCTCTTCTTCTTCTCTTGCTCCACCCTCTTCTTCCTTTCTTCCTCCTCTCTCTTCTCCCTCTCTTCCTCCTCTCTCTTCTTCCTCTCTTCCTCCGCCTCCCTCTTATTTCTCTCTTCCTCCCTCTTCTCCGCCTCCCTCTTATTTCTCTCTTCCTCCTCCCTCTTTTCCCTCTCTTCCTCCTCCCCACGGACTCTCAGCCTACGACACTCTTCTTGAGAGATCCGGAGTTCTTCCTCCAGGTTGTTAATTTTAACGGTCGCCTCCCTAAGTGCTGCTTTGGCTCGCAGCCAATTCGTCTTCACCTCACTAAGTTCCAACTCTTGTAGCAGTGGGTCACATGGAATGCTGCATTCACTGAGTTGTACCCTTGGTAGAGTGGATGTTGAAGGTGTTTCCTTCGAGGCGACCTTTGCTGCGGGAGTTGCTTTTGCAGGAGGAAATTGATCCTCTGACAACAGTGAATGCTCCCGTTCACTGAGTTTTGGGGTGCCCTTCAACTCAAATTGGCCCGAGTAAATCCGGGACAAGTTGATGCCTCGATCTTCCCATTTTCTAAGGATTTGGCGTCTGCTAAACATTTCCGTCCAACACTTGAACCGTGGAAATGCTGACCGGGGATCCCCCAATTTGAACTTCTCGCAAAGTCACACCTGAAAATAGGAATGAGTTAACAAAAAACCAGAAACATAACTTCCCCAGGACAGACACAACTCTTATTCCGGACAGACGCAACACTATTCCGGACAGACAAAACTCTTATTCCGGACAGACGCAACACTATTCCGGACAGACGAAATACTTATTCCGGAAAGACACAATACGTATTCCGGACAGACAGGACAATCATTCTGGACATATACAGGACTATTCCGGACAGACAAAATACTTATTCCGGACAGACACAATACGTATTCCGGACAAACAAAACTCTTATTCCGGACAGACGCAACACTATTCCAGACAGACAAAATACTTATTCCGGACAGACACAATACGTATTCCGGACAGACAAAACTCTTATTCCGGACAGACGCAACACTATTCCGGACAGACAAAACTCTTATTCCGGACAGACAAAACTCTTATTCCGGACATACAAAATACTTATTCCGGACAGACACAATACGTATTCCGGACAGACAAGACAATTATTCCGGACATATACAGGACTATTCCGGACAGACAACACACTTATTCCAGACAGACAAAACACTATTCCGGACATACGTAATACTTTTCCCGGATAACCTCAAGACACTTATTCCGGACAGAGACAACACTATTCCGGACAGACACAAGACTTATCCCGGACAGACAAAACACTTATTCCGGACATAAACCAACATTACTCCGGACTGACACAACACTACCGCAAATGGGACCACCCCAGTGGCTATTCTCAGACCGACTTCATTGGCGTCGAAGTGTTCGACGAACCAACCCAGTATCTCGTTGTCAGTTGTGACGTGAGGAAAGGAGAGGAAGTGACCGAAAGGCGTCCGTTGGAAGACATTTTTCTCCTCATCCTTCATCCGGTCGAACTGCTTGTGAAGGGCCGTGAAACCGCACTTGGTTTCGCGGAAGTAGTACGTGCTTCCCTTAAACCACCAAAAAAATTGTTAGCGGCCAATAATGAACCTTAAAATGAACCAGAAAGAACGTGGTTGACACAACACCTGCGCGGCTACAATTTCAGGAGCGATGGAGGTTTCAGGTAGAGAAGGATCCATTTTCGCCTGGTTATAATTTTCGTTCGACTAAAACAAGAATGAAGGTTTTGGATGAGCGTATGGAAAGGAACTCCGGGTGAAATGGGGAATGGAAAAGGAGAAGACTTGGGAGGAAAGTTACTCGAATGTTGTACCGCCGTTACTGATGTACGTGAAGTCTAACCGTCTAATCGTGATTTCGGGAAATGAACTGTCGCACCCAAAAATTCGTAATTTACTTTTCCCCGCGCAGAAGTTTTGGCTGACTGGACGCTGAACTGGCAGCTGAACTGGTCCGTCCACGTAGGAAGCGTCACGGACGCGCGCGTCCGTGTATAACGACTCTTTAATTTAAGAGTTTTTTTACTGGTGATTCACCAGACATCAATTTGCTTTGCTTCTTCATCATCAGTAAATTAGATAGATACCTTGTCTTAGCTCATTAAATCTCATTTTAAAGTTAAAAACGAAAAATAGAATATTTTGGGAAACGTGAAAAGTAGTGTCAGTGGTTTGGTGACTGATGACTGGTAGTTTAGTTTCTTAACCAAAGAAGTTGTGAGATGGGTAGAGTTGGTATTAATTGGATATTCATTTAAAGGAACCCTTTTTATTGGTTGAAACTTGAAAAGTCAAAATTACTAAAATAAATAGACTCCTAATCCTTCTTCTTTTTGTATATTTCCCGTATTATAAAATTCACATGACAGAATATATACTTGACTGCAGATCATAGTCTTATTTTTTTAATCTAATATATTATCCGCTTTTCAAAATTAAAAAAAGAAGACAGAATATAATAAGGAAAATGTTTTATGAACGCAGCGCGTCACGGACGCGCTCTACGTGGACATCCATGTGCAGCCCTTACGTGGCCAAAGCATGAATGTTTTTTTGTTTTTTCTTCCTGATGTCCACTCAAATCACATTAAATGCGTTTCAACTCAGCATGTTCTCTCTCTCCACCCAAATACAAATATGATGACACTCTTTCTTTCTTCTTCATTCTTTCTCTCCAGAATAAATCATCATTTCTAGCAAGATATTATGTCGAAGAAGCGTCTGATGCCGACTCTCAGGATTCTTCACAATGTAAGCAGCGTGAATGAGACGGTGCGAAGACTTCCCGATGTTCTTGTGAGCGTTAGCATCGTGAATGTGACGATCCGGTGGTGAAGACTTCGCACCACAACATCTTTGCTGCATTGTTGGAGTGCCCGTGACAGAAAAAGAAAGAAGAAGAAAGAAAGAGTGTCATCGACCGTCCCATTCACGCTGCTTACGTTGTGAAGAACCCTGGGAGTCGGCATCAGACGCTTCTTCGAAATAATATCTTGCTCGAAATGGTGATTTATTCCGGAGAGAGGTACAACGCTCCGTGGTGAAGACTTACGTCTGTTCGGTTTATGTCGTACATCTCTCCGTAAAAAATCACCATTTCGAGTAAGATATTACGTCGAAGAAGCGTCTGATGTCGACTCCCAAGGTTCTTCACAACGTAAGCAGCGTGAATGAGACGATCATGTTTAAGTCTTACATCTTCTTTCCGATTTACTGGGAAAATATATATTATCTTTGTAATTTGTGTGTGTTTGTATTGTTTGTTTGTGTGTGATTTACTGGGAGAAGATATACTATTTTTGTAATTTTTGTGTATTTGTGTTTGTGCTTGTATTGTTTGTTTGTCTTTGTGCTCTCATTGTATCTTATTGTGTAATAGTTATCATCAATAATATGTACCATCAATATCTCATTGTGCTCTCATTGTATCTACATAAAACATGACAAACTTTCTACATAAACAGGACAAACATTCTACATAAACATGACAAACTTTCTACATAAACAGGACAAACTTTGTACATAGTACAAACTTTCTACATAAACTGGACAAACATTCTACATAAAGAAGACAAACTTTCTACATAAACAGGACAAACTTTCTACATAAACAGGACAAAACAGGACAAGCTTTCTACATAAACAGGACAAACTTTCTACATAAACAGGACAAACTTTCTACATAAACATGACAAAACATGACAAACTTTCTACATAAACAGGACAAACTTTCTACATAAACAGGACAAACTTTCTTCCTAAACCGGACAGGAACTACACTTATTCCGGACAGCAAATACACTTATTCCGGACAAACTTTCTGTTTCGTTTCTGAACACACTTTCTTCTTATTCTGGACAACTACACTTATTCCGGACTGCAAATACACTTATTCCGGACAGCAAATACACTTATTCCGATTCCGGACAGCAAATACACTTATTCCGGACAGCAAATACACTTATTCCGGACAAACTTTATGTTCCGTTTCTGGACACACTTTATTCTTAAACCGGACAACAAATACACTTATTCCGGACTGCAAATACACTTATTCCGGACAACAAATACACTTATTCCGGACAAACTTTATGTTCCGTTTCTGGACACACTTTATTCTTAAACCGGACAACAAATACACTTATTCCGGACTGCAAATACACTTATTCCGGACAGACACATAACGTAAACATGACAAACGCATAATGTAAACTGCACACACACATAAAGTAAGCTAGACAAATTAAGTTGATTCAACGTAAAACTTAAAAACAAATATTTTATTATGATAAGTGTGGGCTCTGCACGAATAATGAGACTGCACGATGTCCTAGGGTCTGCACACTGTCTTATCTGTGTATTGGGAAATGAATCGTTCAACTTAAAGAACCGGTGTTTTTTAAAAAGACCAAAACGCGCGAAGAGAAATTTCGCTGACTGGACGCTGACTCAAAGAAAATATTTGAGCTGTACAGATCCACGTAAGGCGCGTCCGTCTATCACGGCCCATATATTAAATACTTAGTTAATACTTAATGCTATTGAAAATCAAACCATAATTTCTTTTCACCCAAACCAAAATGCTGCTAAAGTCTTCAACACTTCAACCCCTACTTGCGCTCAAAAAACGACTCTCACCAACAAGCCCAAAACCTGTTCGACCAAATGCCTCACTCACCTTCGCCGCCCCCTCGCCACCTCCGGCGACCTCCGCCTACGTCCACCTCCCCTTCTGCCGGAAGCGCTGCCACTACTGTGACTTTCCCATCGTCGCCCTCGGCTCCTCTTTTTCCTCCTCCCCCAACCCAAGAATCCAAAACTACGCCTCCCTCCTCCTCCGCGAAATCCACGCCACCAAACCCCAATCCGACGACGACCCATTTCTAAAAACCGTGTTTTTCGGTGGGGGCACGCCTTCTTTGGTGCCCCCGAATGTTGTATCTGATGTTCTTCGTGCTCTTCAGTCGAGGTTCGGAGTGGAGGATGGGGCGGAGGTGTCGATGGAGATGGATCCTGGGACTTTTGGGTGGGAGAAGATTGAGGCTTTGGTGGGGTTGGGTGTCAACAGGGTGTCTCTGGGCGTTCAGGTGAATATATTATATGATATAACATGTGTTTGCTTTCATGACTAGAGTCTGGTTTTGTTTAGGTCAGTAATTAACATGAATATTTGGTTTCAGTGTAGTTACCGAAGTGATCATTCAGTGTTTGTTATATATGTTCACGAGTAAGATCGTGTTCAGGTCTTTAATTAACACGTGTTATGTCTATGTAGTTTTAGAATGAAGTGATAACTAATAAATGTTTGTTTGTTACTTATTTTTGTTTCTGTGAGTTTGATTATGTTGATATTAACATGTATACGTCTTTATGTATGATTGACGTATTGGTAGCTGGTTTCAAAATAGAAGTACGGAAATTCAACTGATCTTAAAGTGGAGGTGAAATAATTCATTTCATGTATAAACTTGTAAGTCCACAGCTTCCTGCAAACCAATTGTACATTGTTATCATTGAAATCAAATTTCTCAAATTTAGACCATTTTCTTGCAAACTAACAGTGTCGTGCTCCAAATCTAGAAGTGTCTGGTTCATCTGTATGCTTGTTTTTCGATGATAAAATGTAACAATCTTTTGTGTCATGTACTATTTAGTTAATAGCTAGTAGACGTATCTTTGTTGTTTCAGGAATACTACCATCATGTATCTAACTCATGTACAGTAAACGAATTTCTTGCTTTAATTGCTCATTTATGACCAAGATGTTGCATACTATCGTGAAGTTTTGATATCAAACAATTTCTTAGTAAATGTTTTAATATGTGATTGTCACGTGGAAACTAGTACAGATAGCCTTTTTCTCACTGAATTCCATGGGTCACAGTTGGTTTCCGTCCTGTAGTTTCTCTGCTGATTTGTGAAGCTTGAATTAGTAAGTAAGCTTAATCTTCGTAATTTAGTAGGAACTTACATTAACCTTTTTGCATCTCTAGATATCATGTGGAATCTGTAAAATTGTCACATTGTGAGCTTATGTTATTTATACTAAATGGGTGTGATAAACCTATCATGAGCTTGTATGTTATAACTAGTTTAGAATGTCTGATACTTGGTCGCACCAAAGATGACTACACTCTTTCCTGCGAAAATTTAGAATGTCTGATGATTATGACTTGTGGTTGGAAATTGATGATTATAATATCTAAGTGCAGGCATTCCAGGATGAGCTACTCCGTACATGCGGAAGAGCTCATGGGCTGAGAGAGGTGGAAGAGGCAATCGAGATTGTTAGGTCGGTCGATGGGTTAGTGAATTGGAGTGTGGATCATCTTTGCCTCACCAAAGTTTGGAGATGTGGGAGGAGACTTTGAGGCTTGCTGTTGATGCTGCTCCTACTCATGTTTCTGTCTATGATCTTCAGGTGGAACAAGGCACCAAGTTTGGCCAGCTGTAAGTTTTGCTGTGCTCTAAATTTTGCATCATTAAGAGAAGTTTGGACTTTGGATTACCCAAACAAACTAAATGAGTTGGTTCATAATTGCTGATTAGTATTATTCACATACAAAGCAGTTGGTATCATGTTATTGTTGCTATGTTGGTGTGTATTTTTTATATTTATCGTAAGTGCTGGGTAGTTATGATCTAAATGAAACATGATTTGTGTAGTTTTTTATGTGCATGTTATGGTATTTAGATTTCGATCCGAGACATGTTGTGTTGGGTGGATTGCAGGTACACACCGGGAGAGTTTCCATTACCCAGTGAAAACCAATCAGCAGATTTCTACAAGAAGGCAGTTGAAGTGCTAACGGAAGCAGGCTATGAGCACTACGAGATCAGCAGCTACTGCAAGAAAGGGTTCGAATGCAAACACAACCTAACCTACTGGCAGAATAAACCATTCTATGCCTTTGGTCTCGGTGCCACCAGCTTCATCAACGGAAAGAGATTATCAAGGCCTAGGAAGATGGGTGAGTACACGAGTTATGTGCAAAATTTAGACAACAGATTGGGTGACCAACAAAGTGATGGTACCGACCAAGTGGAAGCCAAGGATGTTGCAATGGATGTTGTGATGTTGTCTTTGAGAACTGCAAAAGGGTTAGATGTGAAGAGTTTTGCTGCCAACTTTGGTTTGGATTTGGCAGTGTCTTTGGGGAAAGCATTTGAGCCTTATGTAGAGAATGGTCATGTGGTTTTACTTGATGAAATGAGAAGGCCATTATCAAAAACAGAGTTTGAGCTGCAGTTGCTCGATGGCTTCAGTACCTGCACTGATCCTGCATTTATAAGACTTAGTGATCCTGAGGGTTTTCTCCTGTCAAATGAGTTGATTTCCACTGCATTTCGGGTTATGTCCCCATAATTTTTTCGAAGAGAAGAAAGTGTAAATAAGGCAGCTCATGTATACTGTTCTTGAACATGTTCCTTGTTTTTATGAGATTCATTGTAGTTTTGTGGTAGGAATGGGGTAAGATTTCTTCAGCATCAGCAAATTAACAAATATCTTCAGATGGAACTTCAAGTTTTAGTCTTTTCAGTACACAGAAACTGTAAAATTCAATTTGACAGTATGAAATGAAATTGTACAATCCAGACCAAAACATGTCCAACAAACTATGTTCTTTCAAAGATTGAGAAACAACTATTTCTTTAGAAAAATTGTGCCTTTGATCCCGAAAGTCAACAACTCTTGTTGAATCCATAGTACAAGGAAAGTAATGCTAAAACTAGCTCCGTCCGTCATCTTCACTTCTTCACCACCTTGACCTTAAATATCACAGTCTTGAGGAGCACTATTAACCTAACAAACCAAATTGCCAACATTCAGATTTATGGATTTCAAAGGTGATATCAGTTACTTAAAATCAGTGAATGGGCCAATATAGTAATTAGGAGAGCAATGTCGGTTCTCAACTAATTTCTTTTTAGTCATTAGGGAACAGTTGAAAACCTTTACACTTTCAAAGGATGATTAAAAAGTTTATATTGCCTAAAACCGTAACACCTAGAACAGGAAGCGTACTTCATGTCATAAACATCTTTACGGTTATGAGGGCTTCGGCTTGCGGCCGGTTTTAGATATTCGCTTCAGATTTTGGATGCCTTTCCTCATCTCTCTGCAAAAGGCGTAACAAATGGCAAACTGTCACAGGAAGCGCCACAAAGAGAAGTAAATCTATAGCCAAAACAAGAAATAAGTTATACCTCTTGTGCAAGTATACAATGAGATAGAACAAAGGCAGCAACAACACTATCAATATGCAAACGGCAAGATAAAATATACTGGTCTCCTTCTGCAGAGATGAGGTAAAAGCATTAGATGACACTTCACGTTTGACCATAGATAATAGGAATGAATCAGCAATTTCTATACGAATAAGAAGTTACTAAAACACAGCCACTATATACAGTAAACCAATTCCAGTGTTATTGTCGACTTTCTACCAACCAGTTAATGAACTTATTCATCGTGTCATTCAACGCCAAAGTAAATAGTTAGTACTGTGGACTATTTTCGTTTGTCAATTGCTAAGGCCTAAGGCATTGTGAACTTCAAAAAGATAACTAAAATGGAAGACAATGTGACAAAAAATCTGTTTGGTGACCTTACCCTGCTACCTCTGGAGAAGGGCTTATGTCTCCCAGTACAAGTGTGTGCGTCACAGAACTGGCGTAAGAAAAATTCTGCAAAATAAGGGAGGGTATTGCCCATCAAAACATCAGGCTTTGTTCACCTGGTTATCTATATGTTATACATACAGTTCCTGCAAATCCGTACAGCACAACCACGAAAAATTCAGGCATTTTCAGTAGGGGGAAATAGAAAGGACGGCTTACCATGTAAACGGCTCGCTGAGTGTCCCTGAATGATGGGAAAACAGTCATCAGCAAGGCCCTGCATTTCATTATAAGAGGCATTTTCAGTAAACTTTGGAGCAAGCTGAAAGACATAATGGTAGCTGAAAAATGCTCCATGACTAGGATCGATTCACAAGGGTTGTTTTAATTAGAAGGCTGGTCCAAACATTGCCAAATTTGGTCCCGAGGATAATACACCTTTGACTATGGTAATGTGATGCCATTGTGATGTTTGTAGACAAAACATTTTTACCCATTTCCTGCTCCTTTTTATGAAAAAGAAAAAGAAAAAAAAACTCTATGACTGATATCGATCACGAGTATTTCTGATAATAATTGCTTGAATTCCCGTCTATACAGTATATGACCAAAATGCAGCCAACACATTTTGGCAGATCAAACCTCAGTTAAAGTTTAAAAACACATAAAGCTCAATGTAACAAATCAAATCTGATCACAATATGACCAATGGAGGATGGTAAGAGATGACCTCACAGATGTGATGATTTCGTGCGGCAGCTGCAGGATTGCACTTAGCTTTGGGCTTCTTGGACTCTATCACCTGATCACAATGTAGTGCACCACAGAGATCTGCCAAGCATCGGCCTTTAGTCTGGACTTAAGCAAAAAAATTCAGAAGGATCAGAAAAGCCTCTTTCACCATCCATACAAAAGTACAAATGATACAATGAGGGGAAGGGAGCAATAGAAATCTTAAAGTAAACTTACATTATTCAGAAGATTATAGTGTCTGTTGTCAAAATGCTGATCAAGGTATTTCTCAGCCCGAAAACTTTTTTTACAAAACCCACAACGCCAATCCTGGACATCCAAGACAACTTTGTGCTGTTCTTGCTCTCTGAACATGTCATTATCAGGGTGAAGTTTACATTTGCTTGAGAGTTTGTATTCCTCTTTATCCACAAAAGGCATCAAGTACTACATCATGTGGAAATCTCATTAGACATGGGCATATGGAAATTATGGGTTTAAGAGCAACACTGAAGAAAATCAAAATTTCTGCTCATACATCTTCAATGATTTTCCAGGCTGCTCTGCTTCTTTCCCTAGAACAATGGACTTCATAATCTTCATTATACTCCTGCTCCAGGATTCTGAACAGCAACAAGTTGGATGTTTAGCGTGTCTTTTTGTCACTTGTACAGCCATAATAGGGTGCATAGTGTGCAAGCAGCAAGTATAATCACATAGATCATGTTTTATATTATAACTCAAGTGAGCTTCCATACATTAGCACAATTCTATTTAACTTATAACTCTTTATGTTGTATGCGTAGAAACATCAAAGGGAACAACCCTCATGCAATGATATATCAAGCCCAGCCACCCCCTTGCCTCCTAGGATTAGCTTAAATCAAATGCTTGCAATCTTCACAAAAATCACACACTTCAATGTTCAGCCAGTTGACTAAGCAATTAATGAATGACATTAGGATGTGCGACATTAGATAAGATATGTAAGAATTCTTGAGAAACATCCAAAGAAAAAGAAGAGTAACTAATTTTAAAAATACAAAAATCAGAAATTACCTTCTTCGTGGAGCTTCCAGAAACCCCTAAAGAAAAAAAGGAAACAGAAATTTAGGGCAGAACTAATATTACAACTGCGACAGAGTAACCATGAAATAAAGATATAATTTCAGGGAGAAGTAGCATGAAACTCGATATATTATAATAACATTTTAAAGCTCCAACGTAAAATATTTTTGTGGAGGTGCTAGGGAACAAAATTCTGATACAAAAACAACAAAATAAAACTAATGTACGTGACGCAAACATGATTCGTAGTTAATAAATGTGAAATCACAACATGACGGAGTGACGGACCTCCTAAATAGATGAAAAACCATGCATCAAAGTAACCACAAATTTCAGGTAAAAAATCCATCTTTCTGTGATTTTTTTCTTCTTATTCTTACATCATCTAACAAAAAATACAAACTTTTAGCAACACAACTACCAGCTGAACACAATTAGGCCAGAGAAATCAAACTAAACATACCCTAACAGATCAAACTTTTAACCAATTCCGCATTATGGTCAACATAGTCCGATTTTTTCACATCTAGATCGTACCAAACCCTAGAAAAGCAGAATCCCCAACCCAAGGAGCACGAATTCGGGGTAAAAATCTCGCCTTTATTCCTAGAAAAGCACAATCCCCAACTCCAAAACCCATAAAAATCCCACCTTTCTTCGATTTTTCGACTCTTCCTGAGTAATTCAAGAGTTCTACTCGGTTTTAGCCTCAAATCAACAGGAAACACAAGAGTTGGAATTCCAGAGAATATCGTGGAAGTAGTATAGTAGGAGTACCTGAGAGGTTTGGATCCGAAGAAGGAAGAGGAGGAGAAGAAGAAGAAGGAGAGGAATCGAGAAGATGGTGTAGTGGTTTTTGCTCTCCATTTTTGTGGGGTTTTTTTTTTCCAACGAAAAAACAAGAAGAGAGAAAACAGTAGACATACATAATAAACCATCAAATGACATGAGATCCCAAACTTATAATAATAATAACAACCGTTTAAAGATGATTAGCAGCCCAGTTTGGCAATTTTGCCCCTCCTTGTAATTTTTTTTTCCAAACGCCACCTGAAGTGGTCAGATTAGGAGTAGAGGTTTTCATTCTACCAAGAATCAAGAATTTTCAAACTAAAGTTAAGATGTGTTTGGGAACTGATGATGAGATTAGTTAATTCTGGTGATCAAAATATGATTCCAAACGAACCGTAAGAGAGAGTTTTATATTCTTAGTTGATTGTTGAATAGAGATACCATACAACAAATGATACCTCAGGCCTGATTCAATCAATCCGATCATGATGGAGATGCTACAATTTTCTGTCTAAGCAAATGATTTCGACTGAAAATTCTACCTAACACAGCGACAACTTGAGAAATGACAGACTAAGGTATGAGATTAGAAACATAGCTGCTTCTGCTCCTATTAGTTATGATATGCAGATTTATATCAAACCACATTTCTGCAATCCAACCGACATTCTTGGATGAGTCTGAAATTCTTGATCACTTGGTTTGTCAGCGAAGATGTGTCAGCATGGTATGGTGTTTTCTCATTCTTCGTTCAAAATATGATGGATCGGGTTATGCACTCATCAAAACAAGGAAAATCCGCAGGTGAATAAACTAAAATGATACTCGTGCAAGATCAAAGTTCTGAAGGGGCTTCTGCATCATTCAAGTGTTTCTCAAGAAGTTGATTGCTGCCACCGGAGGCTCCAGAATAAGTTCCCCTCTTGTTCCGCTTTGTTTTAATTTTATTTCCCTCTCCTCTGCGACCCGAAAGGATAATTGATATAACTGCTAAGAAACCCAGAACTGAGAATGCCCACAGAATAACAAGCCAGAACCGCATTGACCTCAACGCTCGGTTTGGCATCACCGAAGATGTTGTGTTAAAAGGCGAGATGGGGACTCGGGTCCTCTTCAATATATTTAGTCTCGACGATGCAATTTTCTTCTTCAATGTTGTAGGTTTCTCATCTTTAAGTGTCGCTGTGCTAATTTTCGCCTGCGGCGTTCGACACTTCCTCTCGTGGTGCAAGAGAAGTGCTTTATTTAAAGTTGCAATGCATTCAATGCTTAATAAATCTCTTTGACGTTCGTCTTCATTTAGGGAAGAGAGAGTAGATGGAGCTGGAGGGTCAGGAAATGTCATCCAACAGGTATTTACAACATCTGTATCTCTCCATTTAGCTTTGTCAAAACTCCAGTTGCCAATTCCGAACTCGAGTCCATAATGTAGTACCCTGGGTCTGGTGCCGGGCATAGGAACATAACCTGGGTAAAGCAGTATCTCCCGGTTCACAACGTGCTTCAGACCAATCTGCGCGAAGAACAAAGAATTACACCTCTATGTTGATCAGAGGGACATGCAAGTGGTCTGCTACAGTTAGGGATTTTTCACGAACAAAGTAAAGAAATTTCAAAAAATCTGCAAACCATGTTGTTCATGAGATTCATCAAATATAATAAATTATCCAACTTAGAAGACATTGACATATTACGGGGATCTTCTCGATTAGTTGGAAAGAATGCAGAAGTTGTTATCTCAGCATTTTTTTTTCTTTTACCTCAGCTGCACCAAAGGAGTAACCGTACATCTCGCTGATCCAACCGGTGCTGGAAACATCACCGCTGAAATTAGTAGCATAGTGCTCTTTGTCTGCACGAACCTCCTCTGTTTTGTGCAACCAATACAAAGCAAACTTCCGTAGATCCTCTATGTGCATAATTATAACACCACCAACTTTGTCGCAAGCTTCGGGGTGCCGTGTATGTAGTTTTGCAAGAACATTGTCACAGCCAATAAGGTACCTAATTTGAATGATATTCTTTACAAATTGACAGAAGAAGATAAAAGAATAGGTCAAATAGAGGTAGATGGATACATGATCCATGTCTTACTCATAGGGAGTTGAAACAGGACGGCCACGCTCGGCATGAAACTCCCATGGTGTGATTGGACCTCTCAATATCATATCTGCGTCCAGAATAACTATGAACTCTGCATCAACTTCTGCATGGTTTAACCAGTGAAGAACAGCAGCTGGCTTGTTGATTGCTGGGTACCTACAAATTATGGATATATACAGCATTTTGATGAGGAAAAGGAGCAAATCTTCTCATGGAAAGATTGACATGCCAATATGCCATCAGATAGTGGATCAACACCACTGTAAAGAAAAAGTCGAATGGAGGTGTCCTTCATAATGTATTCAACACCGCTGCAAGTGCTTATCCATGGCGTAAAATGTACGCAAGACCATAACTTGTGTTAGGTGATTAAACCAATCCCAAATACGCAGCGGAATCGAAATAGTAAATCCAATTGACGGAAATTAAGAACAAATGCAAAATCCAAAATCCAAAATCCAAACCACACAAAACACGCAAGATTTAACGTGGAAACCTAATGCGGGAAAAACCACGGACGACACAACTCCAAATCCACTATAGAGAAACGTATTACAAAGAAAGATTTACAGGAGACACGAACGAACCGACGAAGATACCTGGCTCAAATTCTCCCAATGAATCAACAAGAATGCTCTCTCTCTCTTTTCTCTCAAAAACACAAAGTAGACTAATAGGAATTACCCTTAAGCAAAGGGGGACGAAATTGCATTTATATATTATGCCTAAACAAGTATTAATTGGACCAAAATCGCGTGGAGAAATGTGCAAAACGTGGGCAGAAAATAGGTTCAACGTTCGGTCGACCGATCCTCTAACTGTATCGCGAACCAGCTTTTACCGGTCGATCAAAACTAAAGTACTGGTCGACCGAAAAGCAACAGTAACTTTTCTTCCTTGTTCGAGTGCATACTCGGTCGACCGAATCACTTAAGTTGCGGTCGACCGAAAACCGACAGACACTTTTGCACAACTCCTCGTATGTGCCCGGTCGACCGAATCCTAAGTTCCGGTCGACCGAATAACGACAGACACTTTTGCCCAGCTCCTCGTGTGTGCCCGGTCAACCGAATCCTAAATTCCGGTCGACCGAAAATGGACAGACACTTTTGCTGGACAAATCAAAACACACATCTGGTCGACCGAAACACTCCTTCCGGTCGACCGATCGTCTATTTTATCCCACAAATACTTTAATCACATATTCAAGGTAAACAACAACACCTTGAATACTTAAAAGTGATAGGAGTGTTAATCCATTTTCCGATATAATATTAAAGCACATTAAAAATCACAAAATCTTTGAGATATTATCAGTGTCGAATAAAGGCTGAAAAAAATTAAAAACCAACCTTATAAGAGCTAATTAAGATTACAAAAATAGAGAGGGAGGATTACCAATCTCCGGTTAGTGGATGTCTACTCATTGAGGGTACGTAATGTGTAGGAGCAAGATCATGTCCCTTGTAGTGTTGGAGATCTTCATCTGTGCAACTGAGAAGGCGTGTTATGTTTCCAGGTTGGCCACTTAAACGGAAACTGCGCATCAGCCCGACGGTTTGCCAATCAAAATACGTCGAACATTCTGTGGAGAAGACCGTGTGGATCTTTGGGTGTGGCTTTTCTGATATACGGGTGGAAATCTGCTCTTGTTGCACAGCCTCCTGTCTCGTGTGATCATGATCCAGATACTTTGGCTTTGTGAGCTCTGTGAATGCCTTGCTCTTTAGGAAACTTAAGTACTTTGACCACTGAGGCTTTGGACAGCCGGACCGTGCATGATGTAAAAGTAATCCTTCGTTTAGTGTGTCCATGCATTCAATACTCAATAACAGACCTCTCCTTTTGTTTTTGTCAAATTCCAAATCTCGAACCTGTAAACTACAGAACGTTAGAGGATGAAAATATTGAACAGAATGGTCACATAATCACATAGAAATTTGTGAAAGATGCACATGAGGGGTAAGGAAGATATTAGAAACATCTGCATTACGTGTGACAGTCAGTATTCAAAAGTAAAGGGAATATGAACTCGTGTGATGAAGATAATACCTCTTTAGGAAAAGGAGGAGGGGGGAAAAGGCGGTTGCACTCGTAAACAATGTGATCCTCATGGTGATCCAGCTTGCTGAAGGACCAATTTCCAACTGAAAACCGTAGACCATAATGCATAAGAATCGGTTCGACGCCTGGTCTTGGAATATAACCTGGATAGATCATCAAATCATCACTTATCTTGTGCCGGAGGCCCACCTGCCCATTGATATCAAAACAAGGATAACATGAAAATGCTGAGGTGTAAGGAATTGTGATTCCCATTAAAATTTAGAAGACTGTACGCTTTGACAGTGGCACATATTATTTACCTCTGCTGCACCAAAGGAGTACCCATACATCTCACTGATCCATCCTTTCCCATAAATATCACCGGTTAAATTCGTTGACCAATGCTCCCTGTCAGCTCGCACCTCCTCTGTCTTTGAGAGCCACATTGGTGCCAAGGCTCTAAGGTCATCTATATGCATAGCTAAAAGACCACCAACCTTGTCACAAAGCTCAGGGTGTTTGGTGTGCAATTTAGCAAGGAGATTGTCGCATCCCACCAAATATCTGAAAACATCATGTGTAATAACATTTACGAGATGACCTATTACATGGAATCACAAACAATAATAACTGGATAGAAATGGAGCGAAATCTGGAACATGATAAATTTGATGAGTTTGTTAAGTATCCAAAAAACGTATAGCATTGCATTTTCAGCCATAAACATTTAAAATAATTTAATTAGATGACGGAAACAACATTGAGTGGTATAAAAATTCATTAGTCCTTGCGACTCTTGTAAATCAGTTTTTTTCCAGCTTACCCGTAATATGCAGCAACAGGCTTCCCTCTCTCGGCACCAAGTTCCCAAGGGATAATTGGACCACGAATGATCATGTCTGCATCCAAAATGACAACCCAATCAACGTTTTGTGCATCTTCACTGTGTTGAAGCCAATGCACGATTCCAGCGGGCTTATTGATAGCAGGATACCTAGAGAACAAAAACGAATCTTGGAAAATGATTGAAATGAGGTGTGATAATCACTGTACAAATTGCATATGAAGAACCCAAACCAAAGACAAAGCCACTAGTTTCCAAACCATAAGACGTGCAACGAAAATTAAGACAGAAATCTGTACCTATCATATATCTTTTCCATTCAGATAGCTTTATTAGCATCTAACTAGTTCAACTAACAGATGTAATTTGTCAAACCGACAAATGCACATCCCTTGCAATTGATCGAGAACCAAGGGAATCGGGATGATCAGTTTTATATAGAGAAACCAAGCCAAGACAACAGGTATATGCTACAATTTAAAAAGCCAAACTACATAAACTCGACAGATTAGCACTCTCACCAGCTGTAAGACTGCAACATAAACTTCAAAACAAAATGCAATCTCTGTGCTTATCCAAGATCAAAGAGAAAACAGGTTGAACTAGTTCCATTTCAACATCATGCTGTCATGCATTCAGCAAAACCAATAATTTAAGGATGACAAAAATAACCCAAACCGTATCTAAATCGGTACTGCAGTATCCTCGTTCACGCGAGCTGAAACCAAACATCAAAATTTCAAATGTACTACTTAAATGTACTAAATCAAATAAACTCTAACAACATTTTCCAGTAACCACTTAAATTAGTCCTGGGGTTCTAAACAAACACCATAAAAACATCCACCAACAACTGATCCATAACCAAACTCAAATTGTGATCAACCACATAACTCCAGAAATCAATGACAAAAAACCAGCAACTCAAGAAAGACAAACAAATTACACCATAATTAAGGCCACTAAAGATAACAAATTCATCCACCAACAAAAATCTCGGCAATCATGGGCTACTGAAAAAACACACTCTCACCTCACAACTGATCCACAACCACACTCAATTTGTCATCAACCACATAACTCCAGAAACTGAACATTAAAAAAAAAACCAAAAAACCCAAAACCACCACCAACATCCTAAACCACACCAAAATTAAGACCACTCACTGAAGACAACAAACATAAATAAAAAGAAAGTTATTTTCATACCAATCACCAGTCTTGGGGTGTCTACTCATGGAGGGCACCTCCATGGTGGGAGCAAGCTCCATCCCTTTATACCTCCTCCTCTCCTCCTCCGTGCAGCTCAACAACCTCGTGATAGGCCCAGGTTGGCGGGCCTTCAGGTAGCTATGGACCAACCCCACCGTCTGCCAATCGAAGTAGTCCTGGCATTCCACCGAAAACAAGGTGTGCATCCTCCACGGCGCCTTCTGAATCTCCTCCCCCGCCTCCACCAGAACGGCCACCAGAAGGGCCACCGCCGCCCACAGAGTCCTCGCCATCGAACTCGAAATGGGTCACCGTCAAAATTCAATCTTGCATCGTCTCCGGCGAGATCCGAATGGATGCTTCGGCCTTTTCGGGTCAGAAAGAAGAAGAAGAAGAAGAAGAAGAAAAAGGGTTGTGAGCGTTAAAGAGTTGTTGACTTAAAGTTATTATTATTATTATTATCTGAAAATCTACTTACTACAACGCATGTGTGTTAGTTAGCATCGATTAAAATTATAGATGGAGATGCTCTTAATTATTGTTTTTTTTATTTTCTAACTGTGGATTGATGTGGTTGGAGTGGAGGGTAATATAATACACGTGGTTGGTTTAAAAAAAGTCAACAATACATTTCTTTAAGGGTTAGTAGACATATTAAAGAAGAAATTAGTGTCGTTGATGACATGATCTTTCTTTCTTTCTTTCTTTCCAAGACTTTTGAACTTTCCGTTAAAAAATATTATATAGAAGAAGAAAAAAACTTTTAACGGATGAAAATTCCGATCCAAATGTTTACAGTGACGTGCTAGCCTTCTTCAGGTTTAGTTTCTCGTCTTTATTTACCTCTCTTAAACTTCGAATTACACATTTGGGTACATTTAATTGTTTAGTTGTATCATTCAATTATTACCTCACTATGGTGTAATCAACTTGTTTTAAATTACTCAAAGCTTGTCAAGTTGTAAATATTCAACCTCAAATATGAACAAAGTTTGTATGAGATGTCTGAAGTAACTATTTCCAAATAAAAAACAATTGATTAGACCATAAAGAAAGTTTGATCGGATTGCACTCTGCGTTCATGTCCTTTGAAAATAAGTACTCAATGTAATGTCACCCAACAACGGAAAAAATTAAAATATAAAACGAAGGATCGCAAAGATTCAGACTATCAAGAGTGAGACTTTAGTCATAAAAATATCCAAAGATAATGTGCACCATTACACATGAGTTTGAGAAAAGTATGATTACATCAGAGTACAAAAAGATATAAATACATGTAATCATATAACAACCAAAAAGTAAACTGGAGGATCCGGCCCCAGAGTGCACTCATCCTCGGTCGCCACCCACCCAGCACTTACTGCGGTCCTGAAATGCAAATGTAACAACAATGCATGAGTTTTCATAAGGAAACCTCGTATACCAAGCTCACATTTATGCATGCTAAAATACAATGAAAGAGACTTATCATACTAGTGTAGCATGACATAACATAACACAATAAAAACATTCCCTCCAATGGTAATAGCAGACATTTGTCCCACATCCATCATCGGGTCTCTCACGGAGCCCTACTGTAGGCATATGCGATCTTACGGAGAGTACACAACACACCCCACACACGACTACACTAACATGGGGGTTCGGTGAGTGGCGCCCGCACTTCCGCGTCAGTAGAATCAGATTTGAAACTCGAGGTCAACACCTCACCAACGGAGTCGTCGCTCAGGTCGATCAACTCGCCTAATTGTGTCACAGCCAAGTTACCTACCAGAATACATCGTCGGACAGTCACCATCGCCACTCGGTCGTGCGTGTTGGCGTTTTGGCATTAATCTATGTTTTGATTATTTAATCAACCTAATCTTAATTGCGATCGTGTAGAGTAGCACACATGTTACATTGCATATATATTGCTTTGTGTTAACCTCTACAGGTGATCAAGACTCAAGGAAGAAAGGAAATCAAGTCAAGACATGTAATCAAGCTTATTTGAAGACATGTATTTTGTATTTCTTTGAGTATTTAGGAACTTTGTGTAATTGAGCATACTTGAGCTAAAAACTACTCAAACATACACTAGGTTCCCTATAGAAGTCACACACGAAAATTCACATAATTTGGACTTCAATAGATCACCCAAACTTAGACCGGAAAACACGAAACCTGAACCCAAACTGTCTGCCCACATTCGGTCGACCGAAACAGACTGTTCGGTCGACCGAGTGATCAATTAATCTGTTAGTGTTTAACTGCCTAAGGTCGGTCGATCGTTCAAACCTTTTCGGTTGACCGAGTCCCAAGTATTTTCCGACCGTTTGTTTTGTCGTATATACCCAACGGTCGTATTCGTATTAACCAAAAATACCCCCAAATACATTTCATGTATCGGTCGACCGAGGACCTTGTTCGGTCGACCGAATATCTGTCTCTTGACAAACCCGAATCTCCTGCTGGAATTCGGTCGACCGTTAGACCTTGGTTCGGTCGACCGAATAGAACATTGTTTGTCAACCCCATAGTGCCTGGTGTGATTCGGTCGACCGAACCTTATTCGGTGTTCGACCGATCACTTAAGTGTACCTAAGTCTTAGCGTTGGGTGGTCGACTGTTCCTTAACCGGTCGACCGAATTGAGTTCAAAATTGCCTAACGGTCGACCGTTCAGCCCGATCCGGTCGACCGAACTCATCCAGAATTGGGTCCTACGAGTTTCTGTTTTGTGTATCTTACACCAACTTATACTCAATCAACCCCATCGGCTATATTCTCTCTAATGCTTATAAATAGAGTTGTAAAACACATTTTAACACAACTCTCCCACACATATTTGTCCAATACATTAGAGAGAACCCAACACACTCAAAGCCTCAAACCTTCCACACTTTAGTCATAAATCATATCTCACTCAAGTGTGCTCAAGTTTAAAGAGTGTTGTTCCACTCAAGATTCGTTTGTAAAGAAGCAAGGACTTCGGTGAAAGCCCGAAGTGTTCCTTTCGGATTGTGAGAGAAGAAAGTCAAGCTCACGAGGTTGTTCGTCGAGCTTGTTTTGTAAAAGGCGTTCTCTCCCGGCCCAGAACGGGAAGTGTATAGTGAAGGCGCGAACGGAGCTCGAAGTGTCGAGCGGAGCTTGCAAGAGAGGACGTAGGCGGTGGCCGAACCTCTGTAAAAAACCCCGAGTCCATTGTGGTTTGCATTATTCCTTCCTTACTTGATTGTTTGTTTAAATTCCGCTGCATATAACTTGATTGCTTAAACAAGTAGGTAATTAGCTTAAAAGTTATTAGAATTAGAGACCCTCACGATCCTACAGTGCGGTCCTCTCCGCCGCCACTCGGTCTCTTGCATGTATTTGTTGGCTTTTTGGCATTAATCATGTTTTGATGATTTAATCAACCTAATCTTAATTGTGATCATGTAGAGTAGCACACATGTTGCATTGCATATATATTGCTTTGTGCTAACCTCTACAGGTGATCAAGACTCAAGGAAGAAAGGAAATCAAGTCAAGACATGTAATCAAGCTCATTTGAAGACATGTATTTTGTATTTCTTTGAGTCTTTAGGAACCTTGTGTAATTGAGCATACTTGAGCTAAAAACTACTCAAACATACACTTGGTTCCCTATAGAAGTCACACACAAAATTTCACATAATTTGGACTTCAATAGATCATCCAAACTAAAACCGGAAAACACCTAAACAAAACTTGAACTTCCTGGACCAAATCGGTCGACCGTTTACACATTTTCGGTCGACCGTTCACACGTGTCACGTGACCGTTTGTTTTGTCATATTATACCCAACGGTTGTATTCGTATTATTCCCAAATACCCCAAAATTACTAAACATCCGGTCGACCGAAACTTTCCTAGCGGTCGACCGAACCAACACAATTTGGTCTCCCAGAAATGCCTGGAATTATTCGGTCGACCTATCCCCTGAGCCCGTTTGACCGTTAACTTAAGTGAACTTAAGTCAAAGCTGAATTTTGACCAAACGGTCGAACGACATACCCATTTTGGTCGACCGTTTTTAGGCTGAATTGGGTCATGCAGGTTTCTGTTTTGTGTATCTTACACCAACTCATACCCAATCAACCCCAACAGATATATTCTCTCTAATGCTTATAAATAGAGTTGTAAAACACATTTTAACACAACTCTCCCACACATATTTGTCTCCTACATTAGAGAGGTCATTCCAAACACTCCAAGCCTCAAATTTCCACACTTAAGATCAATTCCTATTTTTCTCAAGTGTGCTCAAGTTTAGAGAGTGATTGTTCCACTCAAGTTTGTTGCTGTCAAAGAAGAGTAAAGGTTTCGGTGAAATCCCGAAGCATCCCTCCTGGATTGTGAGAGGTGGAGCCAAGCTCGGCGAGGGTTGTTCGCGAGCTTGAAGATTGTAAAAGCGTTCTCTCCCGGCCCGAAACGGGGAGTGGTTAGTGAAGTCGTGAGCGGAGCTCGGTGATCCGAGCGGAGCTTGCAAGAGAGGACTATGACTCGGTGGGGTGCCGAACCTCTATAAAAATCTCACGTCTCATTGTGGTTTGCATTTCTATTCTTTACTTGCTTGTCTTATTTTAAATTTCACTGCGCATAACTCGATCGATCAAACGAGTAGGTAATTAGTTTAAAAGTGATTAGCATAGCCGACCCTCGATCCTACATTTGGTATCAGAGCATTGTGAGCTAAATTTATTACTTAATCGTATTTTTAGCATGACTTCTACATCATTTAATCATTTAATCACATAGAAGGATTATGCACTACTAGATCTCCTTTGCTAAATGGGTCAAATTATGATTATTGGAAGAATATAATGAAAATTTTCCTAATTTCTAATGAGCTTAAGTATTGGATGTTTCTTCAAAATTCATACACACCCCCAAATGAAGATGAATTAGATTCACTTTCAAGACCCAAAAGGAAAGAAATCGAAATGAATTCGAAAATCATGAACATCTTGTATTGTGGCCTTAATGAGGGTGAATATAATAGGATTAGGGGTTGTGTAAGTGCATATGAGATTTGGCATAGACTACAAATGCATCATGAGGGGGATAACAAAACTAAGGAACCGCATTAGTCTCCTCATGCATAAATATAAGAT
Organism: Triglochin maritima; assembly: GCA_963682175.1. Taxonomy (NCBI): domain Eukaryota; kingdom Viridiplantae; phylum Streptophyta; class Magnoliopsida; order Alismatales; family Juncaginaceae; genus Triglochin; species Triglochin maritima. The sequence goes on from OY821787.1 coordinate 35,173,638, forward strand.
TTTTTCTATGCAAATCGGTGAAAACATAAGCGAAATGAACACTCGCTTCACCGATATTACTAACTCTCTCTTGGTTCTTGGAAGAAGATTAAATGAAGGAGAGATGGCAAGGAAATTCCTCCGGTCGCTAAGCCACGATTGGGAAGATAAGGTGGTCGCAATTGAAGAAGCACACGACATTTCCCAACTCAAGATGGAGGGGTTAATTGGAAACTTGATGGCATATGAACTCCAAATCAACCATCGAAAGGAGAAGGAAGCTTCAAGGAACAAACTCTTCTTGTCATTACATGCAAATGTTGAGGAACCAAGGAGGAGTGTAGAAGATGATGACATTGAAGTCCTAGCAAAAGACTTCTTCAAATACCTCAAGAAGGATAAGGGAGAAAAGAATGAAAGAAGAGGTAGAAGAAGTGAGAAAAGAGAAAAAGAGAATGAGAGAGATGAGAGGAAAATGAGAGAAGAGAAGGGGAGAAGAAAAAGGAGAGAATGGTGAGGAGAAGAGAAAAGGAGAAGAGCAAGAGAAGAGAAAGGAAGGAGGAAGCACACAAGTGTACATGGGATGATTCTTCATCACTATCATCATCGTCGTCTTCCTTGCAAAGTAGAAGAGAGGTGACTCACTCATGCTTCATGACTATTGAAGATGATCAAAGTGAGGTAGAATCTAACTCTTGTTCTAGTAATTCATGCTCAACTAAATCATATTATAGTGATAGCTCACATTCTTGTGTTAATGAAGAAACTTATACACATGTTGAGCTTCAAAATGCATTTCATGACTTAGTTAAACAATATGAGATCATTTGTGAAAAGAACAAAAGTGCTAAAAAGCAAATCAAAGATCTTCAAAGTAAAATTGAAACATGCATGAATGAGAAAAATGAGGTGCTTGCTAAATTTGAAAATAATGCATCAAATCTTGATAAATTAAAAGCAACACATATAGATGTTGAACAATTAGATCTTCATGCTTGCAATGTCCAATTAAGAAAAGATTTAGAAAAGTTCACATATGGAACTAAGATGCTTAACATGTTATTAGGAAGTCAAAGACAATCTTTGCAAAAACATGGTTTATGATACAATACTAAATTGAAGAACCATGCATCTTATACAACTTTGAATGGAAAACACTTAGTTGTAAAGCATAGTTCCTCAAGTGTGTGGGCTCTTAAAACCAAAATGGTTTGGATTGCCAGAGCTAATATTCAAGGACCCAAAGTTGTTTGGTACCAAAATCTACACTTGTAGGTACTTGAGAAGAAATCGGTGGTGACCGGGCAAGCTTAATAGTCAAATTGAAAGTCGGTTGATAAAGTAAAATTATACTGTGCACAATGTAGCTTGAGTTAAGGGACGGACACAAGTGGTGCACTGACATCATTAAATTGATCGTGTTTAGTTCGAGTGGAACAAAACATCTATGCTAATCGGGTAACTATAATGTGTAGCTAGATACCGCTTATAGTTTGAGATATTAAATGTTTAATATCGCTGTCAATTTGGCTTAGATCCTCCTATAGGTCACACCACAAAACTGAGAAACAAGAAACTTGATTTTGAGTTCATATGATGTGTCGGGTTTCATGAGAAAATTGACACATGTGGTGAATCGATAAAATCAATATGTCACGAAAAGTGACATAATTAGAATCATGAATAAATTCATATGAGGTGTATATATTTATTGGGTGTAATGATTTAATAATACATAAGATATGAATTTGCTAAAAATCCCAAAAGATCAAATTTTGTTGGATATAAATCCAAAATTTGACAAAGGCAAAATCAAGGTCAAAACGGTCCAGCGTTTTGGGTTCGGTCGTCCGGGTTTCTTAGAAACGGTCGACCGGACGAAAATCGGATACGCGAGTGGTCTACCGAAATTGTTTGGAGTGCCTGGACAATAGGAATCGGTCAGCGGGCGTAAACGGTCGACCGAAGCAAAATATCCAGGAGTTGTCTTGGGATATGACGGTCGACTGATAGAGACACGGTCATCCGAAGAGATTTACTAGGAGATTTTTTGGTAAATCAACGATCAACCGGAGCGAAACGTGGTTCGACCAAAATTTTCTAGGGAATTTTTCTCATGAATGTTCGGTCGACCGTCTGACTCACGGTATTCCAAACTTTTGTAAAACCGAATGGTGTGGTCGACCGATTGGAAAATTCGGTCGACCGTTCAACGCTATATCTACCTGAATTATTAAGAGAATAATTAGATCATGAGTTGGATTAATTCCAGATTTGATCAAACGTTTTTTAGGATGCTTATGTGGCAAATTGGGATTAATTCGTATTCGGATATAAACATCCGTAAAAAACGAAGCGAATATGGATATTAGTACATACGATTCGAATAATATCCGCTTCGTATTTTATATGCACATATAAATATAAATAAAATATATACAATATATATGAATTAAATTATCTTATTTATATTATATTTAATATTTTTCATGTAGGTAAAAATTAAAGAGTTGAAATTTATTCTTGTTTAGATCAATCAAAAAATGTTTTTAAGTCTATTCGAATGAATGAATTTTAAACTTGATTCGGATGCAAATTTATTCGAATTCGGATCCGAGTTCAACGGATACGAATTCAGATCTCTTGCTCATAAATTCGATCAGATTCGAATTCAAATTCGAGAAAAACAAACAGATTCGAATTCAGATACTGACATCCACTTCGTATCCGTTCTATTTTCACCCCTAAATGTTAGTATATTATAAAATAGTAATCATAGATAAAATAAAAATATGTGTGTTTTTGTCCCATGTTAGCCACTAAATATAATAGGCCCATGAGATCCTATTGGGCCATGAATCACGTAAACCTGTTATTGAGTTCATCAATGCCATGTAGACCATCAAAATATGCTCTTTTGAAATTATAAAAGGATTATTTACTTGAGTGTACTTGCAAAATAATGTTATTGTGCACTTGAGTTTTCAAATTTTACTTGGATGCACTTGCTTAAAAATTATATTGATTTTGTGCACTCTAAATTGATGACGTCAAAAGTTATGGCTTCATTTTGGCAACATATCACCACATCGACGACCTTCTCGGTGAAGACATCAATGACGGAGGAGATTTAACATTGATAACGACCAATTGACAGACAGAAGAGAACGTAGAGGGAGTTGGAGGAGTCAACGAGGGGGTTGTAATTAAGGAAAGTTTGAGTCCATGAGGGGGTTTTGGCGGGAGGTGGTGGTTGGGAACACTAACGTGACAGAAGGATAACGATCTCTAGAAACAGTAATGTGACGGAGTGGAAAACTGTAAATTAGGAGTCCACAAAATCAATATGATTTTTATGCAAGTGCACTCAAATAAAATCCGAAAACTCAAGTGCACAGATCCAATATTACTAATTTGCAAGTGCACCCAAGCAAATAACCCATTATAAAAAGCCCAATATTTATTAGTTTAATTAGACTGCTAATCCCATTTGATCTTAATCTAATCTTATGGGACTGTCTTATTATGTTAGTTGACTTCGTATTCTAGTTTAATATACCATTTCTATGAGGTAGAATTGAAACATGATGACAAGGAGTTTTTATCAAAGGACATACTAACCATAAATATCGACGAATCTACAAAAATCAATAGGAAAAGTGAATCTCACATGATATTATTAGTTGTAATCGATGGTTTAGAACATCATTTGATCAAGTGAGAGAAGTGGGTGAACAGTTAGTGAATGTGTCTTGTCAACTTCCCAAGAACTGTTCTTTTACCATATGGGCATGGCAATGGCATTGGTCCAATGCTACTTACTTAACAAGTCAAACTTGTTCTCATGCTACACCGCTCAGATTTATTCACTGGTTGATTATTTTTTAAATATTCATCAAGTAGAGCATGCTTCCTAGGATTTCCATACTTGGGCATGATCAACTTGCCTCTGTAAGTAAGATTACCATTTATGATCACACTAACAAATAGGATTTGTAAGAAATTTCCAATATATATATATATCCTATGATATCTATGATATATATATATATACTACTCAGAAGATTTCAGGTCACGGATAAGTTTTAGCGAATATGATGACACTTTTTTTTTGTGTTTTAACGATTGAGATTGCCGTTCTTAGAAAGTATGACTTGTTAAACTCAACAGGAGTTCAAAAAGTTGTTTGATTGTGATTTGTGAAGGGGGGGGGAAACTGTGATAAGAAGTGATAATATTTAACTATGAGCCATGAAGAGGTAATGCAGTCTTGTAAAATCATGTTATTCTTGCAAATCTATGCCCAAATTAGAGTATGTTATTTGTTTAGTATTTGACGATTACATAAACAAATAACATCATTATCCATGCCTGACACTGAACTATTGCCAATGTGTTGTTTGTGGACTAGAATTGAGAACTAAATTATCAATATTTATTTGACTGGCTTGTTTGTCTCACACTGTGATGGATTAAGTCCATGACAATTTCAAAAGAGATTATCTTTGTTTTGTTTTCTCAACTTCAGTAGCATTTACAAAAACTTGCAGACCCAAAAGTTCAGAACAGCTTTTGAGCATCCATTAATGAATTGTGCACAAAAAGTTGATGCGATATGCAAATTCATGTGAACCGTGGAGTCAAACAATATGTCGTATAAGGTCATGCCTTATGATAATGTTGATTATGTCCCTTTTTCGGTAGGAATTCAGCAAAGACGATCCAATTGTGCTGAAACTTTAAGACTGTTAAAAATAGTCGATCATTTTTTGCACTATTTGATGTATTTCCACGTGATCCGACACGAAGAACACAATGCATTTGGCCTTTAATTATGCAAAGCAACTTTTTTTGGTCCGGGATAACTTAAGATAATACTCTTTGGTAGTCCCTCTCTTCTACTTTGAGCAAATTATTTAGCAAAAGGAAGGCCATAGTGGCCATTTCCTTTACCATCACATATCAAAAGCCACCCTTCATTTTGCTTTCCCACTAGAAGCTGAAATCTGAATGAAAATCTCAAATTACAATCCAACTAACCATACTGTCTCCAAATTATAAAGTTGTAGTTGGAGCCCAATGTGGTGATCATGGAACATTACATCTATGAAATCAATAATGTAGAGGTACCAATGCATTGGTTGGAGACTCTGTTATGTTTCCAATTGGAAGTTTGTTGTGTGGCAGTGATTGGTTAATGATTAGAAAACTTAAACCTTTTCTTACACAAGTACAACAATGACCAATTGCTTTGGATTATCAAGAGAAGCCACCAAGAAAAGGTCATGCAGGTGCCATATAAAATATTCCAAATTTCCACTAACCACCACTTGCAATTTTTAATTACTTCCCCTCCTCTATGAGTCACTAGACCATTACATTACATTCCAATCTCAAATCAGTCCAAAACTCAAGGACCCATCTGAAAATTAGTTAACATAAAAAATTCCATGTCATTATCCTTGAGATGGTGCGGCAACACTAGAATTGCAGACCATGTTGTGCCTCAATCAGAACCTATAGGCAAGAAAACTAGTGGGAAGCACATGAAAGGTTGAAAGTGATGTTTGCTCAAAATGTTTAAGCTCAATTAACCTCCAATCATGTCACTGTAACATTGATTTGATGAGGATGTGTTTGTTATGTTCTTGAATGAATCACATTCCAAAATTTTCCATTAAAAAGGTGATTTGCAGCAAAGCAAGGGGCTTCTCTAACACACATCCATGACTAAGCACGGGTGGCAATACCTTTTTAAACAAGAGAACAAAGTACATTCTCTGTTCAAGCTTTAGTTGGGATACCAGACAAAGATATTTGCTTAATTTGGAACCTGCAAAATAAGTTAAAAAAATCCAGAAGGAAAGGTGAAGAAGTAATTGTTTTTTCTACACTGAAGGCGAAGTAAATTTAAGTTGTTTGGTTCTCTTTCAAAGGTGCCACCTTTCTGAATGTGATTGGTTTTAGTTTGACAGATTGACCAATTTATGTCATGTCAAAAGAGGTTAAGTAAAAACATGATGTTCAAAAATCGAGGAGGATTTAATCATGTGCTTGTAAAGTCTATGGAAATGTGCACAACTGGTTAAAACTTTAGCATAAAATAGGGAATTGCCATGTCTATCCAATCCATCTCATTTCATATCATGGTTGGGAACAACCACTATATGTGTGCAAAAAGGTGGTTTTGCAACTAAGAAATATTGCTATCCCCATCATCACTACCCTCCAGGTAGATTCCCATTTCCACTCCCAAAGATACCTAACTCTTGATACCTAACCAACCTCTAACCATTTTCTTTTTTTTTGTGTGATAAACATCCAATTCCATCGTGCTTAAAATATTTTGTTTCTATCCAAATGTCTTCTTCTTTCCAACAAGCCACAATACTAATTATGTTTCTGTTTATATCCACACTCATCTTTGAGATATGCATCTCATCCTTTACAAAGATTGTAACCCCACAAAGTGCATTGATCTCAACAAGTTTTTTGATGAATCACTACGTTTGGACAAAAAATGATCCAACCTCTTAGTTATTATTTGAAGCAAACCAAAATCTCAAATCTCACATAACACGAATTCATATTGAATGGACTCTTCAACGAGAGATTGTTATCAACACGTTGTCTCACTCGTGGCTAGTATAGAGTATCCAACAATTTCTGAACCAAGCTCTGATACCATATTAAAACAAGAACTTCCATCTCAAGACCAATTCGTTAATTACGAGTACAACAACCCACAGTCTTATGACGTCTTGCATTGTCGTACGAGTCTCTAACGCGAGTTTACCATCAACATTCTTGTTACATACCATGTTGAAAACGAAAGCATAAAAGAAGAAGTAACAATGACTCCAAAGGTTGATGAAGATGACAAATAGTATGAGATCACACATTGCATGGAGGGTGAGAGGAAGAAAACACTTTATACTTCATCACACACAATATAATATTGCAGCAAATTTATATATGATTATAATGTAGTGGTATGGTATATGATAAGACACCCAACAAAACAAAACAAAACAAAACACAGACAGCACTGACAGAACTACAAGAAGAAGAGAGGAGTGCACAAAAGTGATGGACACTTGGACCGGCCGTTAACCAAACGGCGCCAATATTCGTTACGAAAGCCACAGTGAAAATCACAACACACACCGGCCACTTTTATTTCTTCAAAACTTATAAGCCCAAAACCAAAACCAAAACCATAAACCATAAACCAAACCAAACACATCAACAACCTGTCTTCTTTACCTTCTTTTCTTCTTCTTCTTCTTTAGGTGTTGCCAATCCAACAACACCAACATGGATCACACTTCCTCATCGTGTTCTTCGTCGAGGGTGGATGCCTTCCCTGCCGGTCTAAGAGTTCTCGTCGTGGATGATGATCCCACATGGCTCAAGATTTTGGAGAAGATGCTCAGAAAGTGCTCTTATGAAGGTATTTTGTGATTTTTCTTTCCTGGGTAGTTGCCAATTTTCTGTTCTTGGAGTTATCATTGAGTTTTTGGTTGTCTCAAGTCAAAAACTGAGTTTTGTAGGACTTTGGTTGAATGATATGTATAGCAAACTAAAGGCAATTTTAATATTTTTGTTTTGTTTTATATACTATGTTGATCCAAAAACAATTGTATAGTTTTGGAGGAATGGAATTCAGTTTTTCTTTACATCAATGTGTAAATTGGCAGTTAATAGTCCTACATGTGCCCCTTTCTGATTCTTGATCTTCAAGTTGTAAAATCAAATTCGAGTCATTTTCCCCCAAAAAAGAATTAATTAGAGGAACTTATAATTTCATAAAGTTCTGAATTCGAAATTGGATATTATGATCAATCATTTATAGTGCCTGCTAAGAAAGTAATGTTTTTCTTAGTTTGTGAATGAACATGTAATTAGCTCATATAGATCATTTGTTTCATCATAGATATTCATAGCCTCCCTTTCTGTTCTGATTAGAGAAGGTAATTTTGTTTTAATAATTGAGCAGAAAGGTTCCTACCTTTTGGTTAGGGAAAAAACAATCCAAATTATCAAACACAAAGCTCCCTAGCTTCTGTTCTATAGTTGTACGTTTATCTGAATTTCGTAGTAATTATATTCTCAGATTTGTTTTCACTATTTTTAAAAGTTGAACCCCTTTAGGTTTTCTAATAAATAATGTGGTTGTTCAGAAATAGAACTTTGATAGATTTCCTTAATAACATGTTTAAATTATTTGCACCTTTACTCTTGTATTAACATTATTGATATGCCATCCCGAAGTCACAACATGCTGCTTGGCAAGAGTTGCCCTCGACATGCTCCGCGAAAGAAGGGACCGATTCGACATTGTTATAAGCGATGTCAACATGCCCGATATGGATGGTTTTAAGCTCCTCGAACATGTCGGACTAGAGATGGATCTGCCTGTCATAAGTAAGACATTCTAAAAAATTCTAATGCAAGTCCAAAAGAATATTATCCTTCGCCTCATGTTAAACATATGAAATTATTGTTCTCAGTGATGTCTGTTGACGGAGAAACAAGCAGAGTGATGAAAGGTGTCCAACATGGAGCATGTGATTACCTCCTCAAGCCGGTACGCATGAAGGAGCTTCGGAACATATGGCAGCATGTTTTCAGAAAGAAAATACACGAGATAAAAGAAGTAGAAAGCCATGATGGCAGCGAAGAATTCCAGTTCTTGAAGGGTAGATTCGAGGAGTTTGACGAGAGGAACATGTTGTACGGGTCCGATTTCGGTACCACAAAGAAGCGAAAAGACATGGATTGCAGAGAGCGGTTCGACCCGGACTTTGTTGACCCTTCGTCTGTAAAGAAAGCTAGAGTTGTTTGGACTGTGGATCTTCACCAGAAATTTGTCAATGCTGTCAACCAAATTGGATTTGAAAGTAAGCAGAAAGTGGTAGTTGTTAAGTTCCCCAAGCATATAAATAACTTCACATTTCATGTCAGTATACCAACTACTTTGGATTTTCATTATTTTGCAGAAGTTGGTCCCAAGAAAATTCTTGACTTGATGAATATCCCTGGATTGACAAGGGAAAATGTTGCAAGCCACCTACAGGTTAGCCACATGTCTTTGTATCATTAGTGATAACAACCATGTTCTCAAATATAAACATTTGCCATTTCAATTCAGAATAGAGTGTGATCATATATAAAAACTTCTGTTGAAACTGAATGGCCAAAACAAACTTCGATTTATTTTCTCTCTCTGATAGAATACAAGAATGGACATAGTTTCGTTGCAATCGTAAGCCGTCATAATTGAGTTAAATTCTAATTTCAAAGTTGGTTGTTGTTTTTGTGCAGAAATATCGTCTGTACTTGAGTCGGTTACAGAAGCAGAATGAAGGAACACAAGCTGGAGGGGCTACGCAATTAGAGGCCGGTGGTTTGAAGGAGCCTGTTGGGAACTTGAGTGCAAAAACCGCTCCTCGCAATAGTTGTAGTGAAAAATGTGGATTTTCTGGTAAACCCAGCAGCCATGTTCAGAACAGAATACCAGAAGCATGCAGGGATGAGCTAAAAGGGGTAGTCATACAAAGCGAGGATCCTCGAAAGGCTTCTTTGACTGCACCTCAAAAAGCGAAAACCATATTGCAGCCGGGAGTAATGACTCCTCCTCCGGTCATGCCTGTTGCTCCGACCCACGATTACTGGAATGAAGGGATCTCACCCTTGTGGTTCACTCAATATCCACGACAAGACCAGGAACCATTTAGTTTGCTAACAGACTCCCACAAGCACCTAAGGCAGACAGGAAAAGAACATAATCTTGGAGACAGTCACCTGTCCAAACCGGTCCCGGCCCACGCTAATACTGCATTTAGTGATCAAAATGAATCGGGTTCCTTTCAGATAAAACCTGAATGTGCTGATTACGGAAGCAATCACGCCATCAATTTGGATAATGACTTGGTATCTGTTCAAGTTGGTAATGGAGTACAAGATTCCAGACATCTTGGAGCACCTTTAGAGAACAGCAGGTCCTCGGATATTAAAGATCAATATGCCGCTGACCAACGCTTATTCGAAAGCTTGGAATCTCCACAACCAAAAAGCAATATGGGAGATGGGTTGGTTCTTTCTTCTTCACCGGAGGATCTATTATGTTCCCTCCAAGGGTATAGTTGTTTTGAAGATATTGGTCTGAGCGGAGCAGAAATTCTTAACTACAATAATCCAAACCAGTTGACTGACTTCCAGAGCAACTTGTACGATGGTTTGCAGCTCGACTGTGAGTATCTGTTTGAGCTCATGAAGTATCCGACAATAGGAGGGGACCTTTTTGCCTAGCCGTGAAGTATGATTTTTGGTTCGGACAGATGAGTGCAGGAGCAGCGTATTCATCTTTCATATGTAATCGACATGAATGCTGCAAGGCTTGTTTTTCGCTTGTTTGAAAATGAATGTCAGTATGTATGTACACCATGAACTGGATAGAGTAAATTGTACTTCTGCAAGTGATTATGCAGATTAAAATATTTCTATGCTGCAACAAATGAATCTTTGAACAATTTTGTGCACACTTAGTTCTGTGAAAGCCTTCTTAAAAAAAGGCCTTCTAAATTTGCATATCAATAAACAAAAATTAGATGTTTCTTAACAAACCATCTACACATAACATAGATACAGAGAACTGCAAACATTTAATTTTCAGCAAAATTTTCAGAATCCCAACACACTTTCGAGGATCACAAACTTAAATCTGTCCCCAACAAGACAGTGGAAAAAAATAATCTAAGACGCAATTGATTGTACACTCTTGACTCTTTACAACTTCACACCCGTACAAAATGTTGCACTTCAGTCATAGCTGAGTTTACTACCAAAGCCTTGTCCTTGCCGCAAACTGCTATAGTCAGTAGTTAATGTCTCTGAAAGAATGTTAAATAACTTGAGATGGCATGAAGCTCATGATTTGGTTCTCGTAGAGGAACTCTGCAAAGAAGAGAGATGTAAGCATATCAGAGACAACTAATTATTTCTTAATGGCAAATTGTGAACCTTCTCTAAAAGACTAGGGAAAAGAACAAAAAATCATAAATAAAAAAACATGAAATTTACAAACCCATGCAGCTAAATTTGTCAACCAACATAAGACAACCTCAGAACCATGTCAATGATATTTTTAAACTGGATATTGGCCAACCCAAAAGGTTTTGGTAATAACACAATAATCATGGGGACCCGCCCTTAACGCTATTTTAGGGATTTACATATGGAACTTAAGAATGGAGAGTGGTATAGGTGTCAAAGTATTGACAATGATAATATAGAGAATAGAATGAAACAGATAATATAATCATTACGATGAAAATATAAGATTATTTTTCAGCAAATAAGAGAAGAAACTGGCAGGACCATTACTACAATGAAAAAAAAGCTTCTGTCTAATTCACCTCAACTTTGGGTGCTGCCATTTTGTGATAAAAATCTGGCATTGGTCTGGCTTTAAATCCAAGACTTTGTCGTAAAAGTTTAAGTTCATTTTCAGCTCTCTCCTACATAGGAAGAAAAACACAGTTTAAGATCAAAAATTTACAGAGACTAAGAAAGACACTATAATTGCAACACATGACACCTACCTTAGCTTTAGCTTGCCGTTCTAGTTTCTCGGCATTGAGTCTCTCTTCCAACTTCATAAAATACTGTAGAACATCCAATCAACAAATTAACAAATGCATTCGTAACTGTATACTGTATAAACTTGAAGAGAATTAGTGTTGATGAGAAGCATGCCTCCTTCCTTCTTTCTGCCCGCTCCTCGCTCCTGAAGCAAAACGATGACACAACTTGCAACACACACGATCTTCTGCCACTGATGCTTGATATTTTTTCAGCACTGCCAAAGAGACAACAACAATGAGATCAACATTATTTAAATGCAAAATGTATAATCATCATGGAAAAAACTGGTAACCAGGTTCAGATTGTCAACTGTCAATCACTGGTTTCAATATAAATATGAGTACTGAGTACTAACTCAAAAGTGGCATCGCTTTTCCTCATCTCAGGACCGAATTTTTCGGGAGTTTTTCTACCCCTAAAACAAATAAAGAGCAATAACACATGCTATCAGTCTCACAACAACAAGGGATGATAAGAGGGATGGCAAAGCACACCCTTTTGCTGACCTAGAGTTTGCGGAAGCAACTTTTGATCTTCCATTGTTAGTCTGCTGTAGTTTAGAAATGAAACCATATTAGCAATCAACAGCCAGAGAACTTGTAATTGACAGGTGATATTAAAATTCTAATGGAAAAGAGGTACCTTTGTTGGAGTTATATGAGAATCGGATACATCTTGAAATGCCTTAAAACAGCTGAAGGAAGATTTTGAATTCCAAACTCTCTCCAGTGTGGGAGAAGGTTTATTCAATACAAGAGTGGTTTGACCCTGCTGTAAAGAAGGTCCGTTTGCTTGCATTGGTGATGCTTTAGGGGTTGTCTTGCTATTGCTCTTCGTAAGTTTGGCAGAATATTTACTATTTGGAGTGGAAGTCGTTTCCTTCTTGCGAAGTACCAGAGTTTTGGCCTCAAAAGGGGATGAAAGGGCCTTGTGGTTTCTCTTCAGGAACGATGATCCGAACATAGTGTATTTTGTTCCCCTGTCCGATGAAGCTGAAATTTCCTGTGCAAGAAACAAAATTGTTACTGAGACAGACCACGAGAAGAGAAATTAATGTGCATCCGAGACAAACAAACATTTGCCTTGAATGGTGCCTTCTGCAGGTCAATGGATCGGTTGTGTTCGACATTAACATCCTTATTTTGATCCTCAAATTCTTCATGTGGCGACAATTGAGTCTCCGACTGAGGTGGATTCACTTCCTCTCTCGTCCCAGTTTGAAACTCATCTTTGTCGAAATAATTGTCAATGAAATCTATCTTGACATCATTTTTGGTTTTTCCAAAGTAATAATTGTCAATGAAATCAATCTCAACTTCATTCTTGGCTTCTTTAGTTTGTGTTCCCAATTCCACTTGACCGTCAACTGCAAAATCTTTAAATTCTGTGCCACGATCTTCAAAACTTTCACTAGCTCCATTGCTACTAAATTCTGCAGGTTCGGAAGCTAAATCTCCACTACAGCGCCCATCATCAATTTTCTTTACATTGTCGAGTTCGGCAGGAATAGTAGAAGTTTCTTGCTCGAGCAATGCAGCTGCCTTTGTAGCTGCAATCTTCTTGTAATGGGCCTCAATGAGGGCTCTCTTCTGAGCAACATATCCTATACTCGAGAACTTCTGGGCCTCTTCCAAGTATTTGTTTTGGTTGAAGGATGACCATTTTCCCCAATCAAGGGAGTCAGCCACATATCTGCCAAAAGAGACCGACTCCCGCAATGCAGACATCGGATCAACCTGCAAAAGGCAGTGAGAAAATTAAATCTAAAATTCACATTATCTGTTGTTTGTAGCAAAACGTCGAACAGCTGGTTCGCAAAACCCAGAAAGTGGAAATCCCAAAATAACAAGAAAGATGCAATTGTGAAGCAAACCCATTACAAACGAAGTTAAAATAAGTTCGATCCATACCTCACTTTCCACAAAAAACCAAAACTTTAAGAACTTATTTTTCTAGCATCAGTTCAAGAACATAACAAACACGACCAAAACAATATTAAAGATGCAATTTTGAAGCAAACAGGAACCAAACAAAACAAGCAACCCACATATTAGATATTACCTTCCAAAAACCAACAATCTTTGAGAATCCCATTCACGTGGGATTTCAAATTTGAACAAAACAAGCACGACAACATGCTGTAAGCACTAAAATTATTGAAGAAGAAGAAGAAAGTTCTGACCTTGTTAGTATTGCAACTATTATTATTATGAGAAACAAGACATGTTTCTTCTTCTTCTTCTTCTTCTTCTTCTTCTCCCATGACTTCTGATCAACAACAACAACAGCCAAAAGTGTCTCCTTTAAGGTGAGAGGAAAGTTGAAAATAAGAAAAAGGTGTTTGTTATGGGTGGGTGGTTTTAATTTTTAAATTTGAAATGGAAAAGCTTCTATCTATCTTATGCATGTTACGTGTGTTTTTTAAAATGTAGAGGGAAGACTCCAAAATCCAAACAAGAAGTAGAAGAGAGATGGGAAGAAAACAGACATCCGACGGATATTGGGCCCACCAAAGATGAGGTCTGGTCTGGTCTGGTTTGGTTTCTCTGCACGTTACCATACCACTTAAAACATACAACAAGAGAAGGAATTGGAATTGGAATTGGAATTGGAATAGGAAGTTTCAACCCCAACGTCTCTCTCTGATATATATTATTACAATTAAATTAAAAGTTGACGACTGAAAGACAGACAGACAGATAGAGAGAAAAAAGTTGTTCTCTGCTTTGAGTGTGTTATGTTTTGAAATTTGAATGTAACGGCTGGATGTCTCCCTCTCACGTGCCACAATCATCATCACGTCCAGTGCAATCCTACCTTTCTTGTGTTTTCTTTAGGTTGAAATTTTTGATCATGTTTGCTTTGCTGCCATGGGGTTTTATGTGAAAATTTTGGTTCTTAAAATTTACTAGCGACTAGTACGTACTTATGTTGACGTTTAAAAGGAAATTACTTTTCATGTCATAATGACGACAGAACCTCCTCTATTGATTTTTCTTTTAAGTTTTCCAAGTCAATCACACAAAGTTATATACTTCTGCACTTCTCTATGGGTTTTCTTGCAAATTAACCGCATCATTAGAAAGGTGAGAGATGGAATATGGAATGGAAAGGATATATTAAAGTTACAAAAGAAGAAAGAATATATTAGAAGAGGAAGATGACGTACTTTAGTAGTTGTTAAACCATAAATAATTCCAAATCACAAGTCTTACTCTTGAGAAACAGACTGCACCATAAGAGAGAGACATCCATAATACAGGATAATCAAAACTTGTAGACATCAAATATGTTGTCAGATTTATAAACACAAGAAACCTTCTTCATGACTACACAACTCTCAATTCTAAGTAAACAATAGCCGCAATTGCCATAACTAAAAACTAATTTTACAGTAATGTTTCCATGCTGCAAACTATCTTTGAGACGTCTGCCACTTGTTTTTCTTGTCACCGCCTCTCTTCCGGCCGCTGCTTCCTTCTGCTTCTTCTTCATCAGCTTTCTGCTCCGCCTCCAATATCACAAACTGAAACAGACATAAAACAAAAACATGAGCTAGTATACTGAGCTGGCTTGAGACGAGAAGTTTGATATTCACCTCATCAAGAATAGGTTTCAACTCCCTGAAGCGAGCTTCGGCAAGATCAAAACCATCCTTACGTAGTTCCTGCCAGTGATAAATTGACATCCGTCAGTAACTTTTAATAAATCAGTGTATCAAAAGACAACGATTTCGACCATGACCTTCCCAGTGTGTTGTGTGTGTTCATGAGCTGCCATTTGCCAATACATATTTGTTCTCTTGTAGAAATCCTTCAGAGATTCTCCAGGCTTCAACCACATAAAATAAGCAAATTTTACATAACAAGAGCCACCAGGCCTATAAGTCTTAACCATAAATTGAAATTATAAAATTAAACGTCGAAGTAGAAAAGGGAGCAATGACTCACCATTGGGGTTCTTTGCGAATCCGAGAGGCTAAGGGTGGCCCTTATCTGCTCTATTCGGGCTCTTTTCTCTTTTCTACGTAGATTCTTTTTCTCACCTTTCAATATGGCAACAGCATTTTCCATGTCCATGGTTGTTTGCCCAATGTTCCCGGACTTTTAAAATGCAACAAGATAGGAATTACAAATCATTCAAGCAAAAATTAACCGCAAAAGGAACTACGATGACTATAACACATGGAATTGCAACACAAGGTGATGATTCATACTTAAGTGGTTGTCGATGCAAGAGTTCGATGATTTTTATTGTCAATGCAAGAGTTCGATGATCTTTATTGTGAAAGAATTAATGAATAGTGTGATGATTCATACTTCAGTGTGGAACCGACTAATACAACCCATGCACTCACTGCTCTTATAATCCATATATTTAAGCTTGCATAGTCACAATTCTTGTTCTTGTAGCAAACTTGTTCTTGGTCTCCGAACCCCAGAAGGAGTAAGCTAGGCAACCGCCCTCACATCGCACACAATGGTGTGCAGTTTATGCGGTCGCCTAGGTGACCAGGCAATCGCTTGATCGCCTCACCTGCTCCTTCTGGGGGTCGGAGACGGAGATGGAGGAGTAGATCTAGGTGGTCGGGGGAGGAGAAAGCAACACCGTTCTCGGGCTTGAAGACAACGTCGGCGTAGGACGAGGGGTCTAGAGGAAGAGTTAGGGTTAGGGTTGCGGAGGGGGTCGTCGGAGAAGGCGTTGTGGAAGTCGTCGGATAGGGCAACAGTTTCGAGGGGGGAGGGGTGTCGGAGGAGGTCGGCGGTGACGGGATCCGAGCCCATCATGGTGGAAGGGGAGATCTGGGATGTGGTGGAAGTGCTGGAAACATGGGGGTGGAAGTGCTGGAAATGTGGGGGTGAAAGTGCTGGAAACGTGTAAGGTTTTTTATATATTTTTTTGTCTTTTCTCTGTATTTTTCCTAATTTTTTCCATTTTTTACTGAAAACAAAAAAAAGTCACCCACACCTGGGCGAACGCCCAATTCCCTAGGCATTCCCTAAACTTTGATGTAAATAAATAATGAGTTTCAAGCAATACCTCAATCACACCATGATCTGCATCATCATCACTGTCACTTTCATCATTGCTGTCTTCGGCTTCACTATCATCATCCTCATCCTCGTTTTCATCCTCATCTTCGTCTTCATCGGAAACTTCTATCCATTCAGGCATCGTTGCCTGGTGAATTTGAAGCATGCAAATTAGTTTAGAATTTCAATATCCTGCCTCATCTTAAAATTGAATACTGCACATGATGCTAAACCAGATGGACCGGGCGGGAATAGGCAGAAATATTTTCACTTGAACAACTCTCTTAAAATTTGGAGTATTAGTAATAGAGTAAAATGTTGACCAACCGGTATGATGCACTTCCACTCATCAAGTTTGCTCAGATTCAGAGTATAAAGATCGTCAAGTGTGACCTCTCTATCCTTGACTTCCATCATGCCCCCGTAAAGGTACAAAGTATCCTTTCCGACACCCATACATGCATTGATACGTCCACAAGGTTTCACTGCCTGGTTGTTACACTTGCATTAGTAAATTATAGAGAACATCCAGCAAAATAACAATGTTACTATATTTGCTAAACATTTGCCTGAGTTACCTGACCAACCTCAGATGAAGTACATGGTTGCATAACAGAACTGCCATGTGTTTCTTTTGCATTCCCATTGTTGCCTAAAGAAAGATTCTTGCTCATGGCATGAGACATGTTAGAAGCGTCATCTTGAGTATATTGTCCCTCCTCAGGAAACTCCATATTGTCTTCTGACCCTCCAACAATATTTTCGTGGCTCATGGCATTAGGAGAAGAATTACTAGCATTTTCTAGGTTTTTGCTTCCTATCAACTGGGAGGGAAAAATCAACACGAAAACACAATATAGCTCAGACAAAATTTAAAAAAACCTTTCTGAAAAACAAGAAATTGATTGAAAACAACTTTGCTTCAGTTGTTAATGTAACTATACTGAAAGAAAGAAATTTATGAATCATTCAGATCTCAGAATATATCGTATAAAAACAATAATTTTAAGAGGCATCGTAACTAAAGCAATAAGAATAAAAAAAGTTATCCTAATGTTTTCTGGTATAAGAAAAACTCAATAAACACATAAAAGAACTATTTCTACCATTACCATCTCTTAAAAAGCAACATTCGTATTTCTTAGTATATGTCACATGGTCTCACCTTATCTTTGCTTGGCTTATCCTTCCTTAGCTCCAAAGGATACCTAGGATAAATTAAAAGAAAAAAGATCAAGGACATAAATCATGAACTTATCTCAAGGTAAAGGTAAGCAGCAGCAGCAACAACAAAAAACAAAATCACCACATTAAAATTGATGTTGTGTAGTATCAGAATTCACAAATTTTCTAAATGATTTCCAAGCACATATTGAAGTTTTCAGTTGGAGGTCCAGAAATATTTCAAGTCCATCATTGTTTCTATCTCCAGTTGAACCAGGCGTGTAGAAGAAGCAGGCTATGCAAAAAATAATCACAATGACTTACCATCATTCTCTTCCATAGTTCCATGTTACATGCCTGTTTATAGTCATGTAACGTGATATAATATAGCAAGTGTTCTCATTACAGAAGATTTCTATGTAAGTATGCTAATAAGGGGAAGCATATGACAGAATGTGGCTGTGGCCTTTCGGATGCAGAAGATGATCTCTAATTTAATAAGGACATGATCTAAGATAATTACCATCAAGTTTGGTCAAGTATGTTCATCACAAAAATAGATAAGAGAGAAGATATACCATCTTTGACAGTCAATTTGGAAGCCATAAAGTTCATTCAGAAAAAGGCTCATCAAATCATCACCTGCATAAATTAAACAGAAAAACAAGCATTACTACTAAGAAGAAACATACCCACCAAAATGTCTCATATAAGGTTAAAACAATATACCCTCGTCTACACGTTTTTTTTCTTCTATTTGGGGTGAAAAAAATCCCCTTTCTACAAGCAAATAAGTTTTCTGTTATGAATTATGATATTGTCCAAGTAACTAATGGCAAATGCGAATCACTTAGTTCCGACCAAAAAATTGAATATTGAAAAGAAAACAAATAGAAGGCCCATAGCATCACATTTTTTACATGCTGCCTTAAAGTAGCAAAAAGTAAAAACTGACCTCCCACTTCCATATCCACAACACCACCAAATAAAACAGCTCGTTTCTTGTGTAGACACATAGAGAAACCAGCACGTGGTCCAGGTGGCATTCCACTTCTCTTAACCTATTCACGAACAACAATTGTTCATCTAACACTGATTGTGTATAAAATTAGTTTCTAAACAAACCATATACAATTGAAATAGATTAAGCAAAACAATTTCACAGAAAGGTAAGGAAGAAAGAAACCTTATTCCACTCCCATGTCCTTGGATCAAGGGACCACATATCTGAATGAGTGATACCCTTTTCTGAAGCATTCTTACCTGATGTAATTTCTTTCGAGTAGCCACCATATAAAAAAATCTACAAATACAAAGACAAGAAAATTTAATACTAATTTATGAAAAGAAAATTGCCAGAGGATCAGATGTGCTTATAACTACTGATCGTGGGGAAAAACAGCTTGGAGGGTACTACAGATACCGCTAGGCCACATAATAACATATTTATTAAAAAGCTGGAGAAAAAATCAGGTCAAAATTCTGACAACGTAGCTTAAAAATGTGGAAGTCATGAATCATGATAGATTAAAACAATACAATATGAGGAAAGACCATGCGCCGTGACATAGGCTTAAGTCTACTTGCCTGATCTTGGTAAACAAAAAGCTGGAAACCACTTCTTCCGCTAGGCCACATACACCCAGGTGTAGGTTTTATTTCTTGCCACTACAAGTAAATTTACATAGATCATGTTTATGGTGTAGGATGAACAAAGAAAAGCTACAGCTTGAATAGGACTGTGCAGCTACGGTAAAGTACAAATTATCACCTTGAAGTTATCCAAGTCAAATATGAATAGATCATTTAAGTACCTGAAAGAATAAACAAAGCAAAGAGTGAAGGAAATGGAAAATATTGACTTTGGATATTGAGCTATAAAAAGATATCAACAAGAATGGTTGGAAGTTGGAACGGATAGATTTTCCAAGAACTACTGGAACTACCTCACTTCTCTAAGTGTGTCGTAGAAGCCTCCGAATAGCACAATTTTATGTTTGTATAATACCTGGGATGAAATGGAAGAAGATGATATGATGTTACATGGTATACAAACATTTTAATTTTCACATTTTAACCAAGTAAAGTTGTAGATAACTTCCATTAGTATCATCTTAGGGTTACAAAGTTGAGCCAACTAATACAATTTTTTGATGATTGGAAGTGACTCACAACAATACTGCAGATGAGAATGTAAAACATAATATTATTGTTGACGTACCATTCGATGACCCGAGCGTGCACTTGGGCATCCCTTTAAAAGCAGTTGCTCCCATTGATTGGTTTTCAAATCCAACATCCAAAGGTCCTAGTTATTAAAAAAATAAGAACACTTCTTAGTTCAAAGCTCACGCAAGTGGGAAGGGTTTATAGCCTACCTAATGGGGAAAAAAGAAGCTCAAGACAATCAAAATGGGCTTTAATGGGCTCAGAGTTTTTTCTGGAAATTACAAAATGTTGTCGAATAACAATTAATATGAGTAGGTAAAGAAAACATTTAAATGCAACAAAAACAAAGCCTTTAATCCCAAACTAGTTGGGATTCAATGCCTTTGTTTACTGAGGATTCAAGTGTCTGTGGCGAAGTCATGATTCACCATCAACCACCTTCCTATTGGAAACCCTTTCTCAATATAAACAGGGCAGCATGAACTACTTCGTTCAGGCTGCAGTTCATTGT
The DNA here is from genome assembly GCA_963682175.1 of Triglochin maritima. Taxonomy (NCBI): domain Eukaryota; kingdom Viridiplantae; phylum Streptophyta; class Magnoliopsida; order Alismatales; family Juncaginaceae; genus Triglochin; species Triglochin maritima. Next base: position 35,194,143 of record OY821787.1, read on the forward strand.
TCCGTTCTACATTTTATGCATATATCTAAGAACGGAAAAAGTAGTTAATACATCCACTCCTCGCATTACTGTAACAACATTTTCTGTGAACTAAAGAATAAGGCATGCCTTGTAGTGATGAAAACGCTCCTGGTTTGGGGAAGTGAATTCACCACCTGCAAAGCAAAGTGTCATGTTGTTAGCTTCTTGTATAGCAGTAAAGATAAATAAAGGTTGGATGATTATTTTATTAGTTTCTATTTCTAAAAGATGCAGGATACATCATGTTCAATGGGAGAAATTAGGAGGTCTTTATCAACTAACAGATAAACACCAACAGGTTGGACTCTGTGTTCCACAATTCTCGCTAATTTACTTACCGAAGATATAGAGATGGTCTTTCCAAGCAATAGCTTGATGTGAACTACGGGGAGGAGGGCTATTAGGGCTGGAGATCAATTTCCATTCATTTTTTTCAACATCATATCGGTAAAGATCACCATAGATAAATGTCTGCATTAGATTACAAAAATAGTATCAGGCGAGTAGCTCAATTTGTTGAAAATATGTATTTGAAGAAACACATTAATAAGCTACTGGAGAAAGACAATGGCACACAATTTGTGGATGATAAAAAGTGAAACATTGGCTTGAAGAATCTAACCTTGTTGCCGTTGTAGAACTCACCACCATAAAATATCAGCTCTGAATCCTTCAAAGGATTAATAGTCATCTGTCATACAAAAGGAACTTATTGCAAATTAACACACAATCCCAACCCAACACTTATATAGTCATTACAGAAGATCCACATTGCAATCCAAAAAGCTCTATGTGCAGCGCGGACATTGAGGACAATGACTCCAAACTAAATAGACATAGAATATTAACACACAAAAAAAAAACAAATTGCAAGACTGTCATACCGAACAGTTTATTCGAGGAGAGGGAGCAGGTACATTCTCCTCGATGTGAATCTCCTTCTTCTTAGCCTCCTCCTGCTGTATACTTTTCTGCCCATACAAAACAAAAACAACATATAGTCAGAGGATAAATCTGTGTCTTTATATCACTTAGGAATCGTGTCTTTATAACCTCGCATATATTGGTCAATTTAAAATGCCAGTTAATCCGAAAAATTATAACTACAAAGACGGGATGGGATTTTGCAGACATATTAGGACAACAAGAAATCACAACTTCAGTCTCCAATCACAAAAATTAAAGGTTTTTTTAGAAGGTATACACTAAAGCACTCCGAAATCGACAATGAAACACTAGAAAAGGTACAAAGTTGAGATTTTGCAATCATGGGTCAACTAAAAATCGCAACTTTAGCCGGAAAAAACAATAAAAAAAATTAGGGTTTTAGAATTAATATATATTATACAAGGATGGCGTCGATGTCGTCTTCCTGAGAGACTTTTTTGGTCTCTCTTCGAGCTTTCTTCTCCTCCGCCTTCACCGTCTTCCTCTCCGTCTTCTCCTTACCCTTTCCGGGCTTCTTCGATCTCTTCTTCACCATCTTCGATCTCTTCTTCTTCTTCTTCTTCTTCTTCTGCTCTCTCTGTCTAAATATATATATATATATATGTGGGTTTCAGGTTTGGGAACATAATCGGTTTCTAAAAACCCGTCTATTTATTCGGTTAAATTTGACCCGGTAAAGCTAAAACATATAATCTCGTAATACCCAAAGCCCAATACAACTCTTGGGCCTGCTTCTGAGGGTTAGTTCTCATGGGCTGGAGCCCAATGTTGAAAATTTGGAAGTAGGCCCATTAAAATTCGATTCGTATATATACCAAGTCAAAGTCAATTATATACAACATATGATCTCATCATTGTTGAGACTTGTTTATGTTATTAGGAGGATTGATGATGATTATTATAAAATACATACTGAGGAGTTAGAAAATAAGATGGAAAGGTAGCCATCAATAAATTTAGAAACAACAACTACTGGAACTGGATAGAGGAATAGCTAATCAACTTCAAATTCCAAACAGTTTTAATATTTTGACTCGAAGTGCATCCACCAACTCTCACCACTTCCACTTTCTTTTTCTTATCTTATTATGAAAAGTCATGGTGTGGTTAATTCAGGGAACCATACATGCATATGCTTTCAAATCACAAGCTTTGATGATGGCCAACCCAACCACTTGCACAAAAGTCAAGGAATGTTTATCACCATTTCATTGATGTCATATTGAGTGCTCACTGTTGGATTTCCATTTATATCATTATGTCTTTCAACAAAAAAATATCAAAGTTTAATTGAGAAGTACTGGTGAGCAAATGTTCTATTCTTGTTCATACCAAAGTACCTTATAAGATCAAGTGATTTACTTGAGAATCGAACTTAGATGATTATGTTACCAAGTTCATAATCAAGGTACATTCAAGCAACAATGAAGACTTCAAGGACTTGTGTGTTGTATTGCAATTTTTGGAATGGTTGTGCATGTGCTCTAGATATAGTGATTTTAGATGGAAGTGTACATAAAGTCTCCAATTATTAATGTGGTAGCTTGAGGATCAAACAAGGAGAGGAAAAGGAAGACAAGGACAACCATGCAAACAGATGACCAAATCCAATTCTTATATAGATTCCTTTTTGGAAGAAATGGTCAAGTGGATTAGGTGACAACAACAACAACAACAACAACCCAAGTTCAAGGGTACCCTCCAAGGCTCCAACTCTTGTCCACCCAAAAATTCCAAACTTTATTTTTTTTGTTTTCCCATTGTCTGGAGTCCCTTCTATTCAAACCTTTCCCTTCAAAAAAAGCAAAATTCTAAATTCCTAACACCCTTTCTTCCTCATTCATTCATTATTACTTTCAAAACCACAACATATATCAACATTTCTTGGACTTGGACCAAAACCTCTGCCTTGTGTTCTTTTGCTTCTTCCACAATAACAGAAGTCCTTTGTGTATTTTCTTGGTTTTCGGTGTTGGTGTTCCACTTTTTGAAGGGTGGCAGTATGTTGCTGAATCAGCTTTCTGGATCATCATCATATTGTTGGAGTTCTCTCACAAGTGTTGAAGCTGACATACAGCATGCAAATAACCTGTAAGTCCTTTTTGTTGATTGCTCTAATAAGTATTCTTTGGTAGAATTGTGTTGCTGGAGTGAGAATTTTTGGGCTTATCCTTTTGAATTTTCTGTGTTTGGATGGAGAAACCATTTTTCTGTAAACATGCACTTTGAAACAGGAAAGAACTTTATAGGTTGGGAATAAAAAATGTGTATTTTCTTCCACAAAATATTCTTGTAATTCTCTTAAATTTGACTACTCGGTATATATTCCATCAAGGAAAGAGGACTCTTTCTTTGCTCTGGCTTTGGTGATGATATCAATCAGCTATATATGTTATGAGAGCAATTCCCTATGGATATCATATCTCTCTACCAAATATCACGTCACTCTGAATTAACTTCGTGTAACCGCAACCATATGTTCTTATTGGTTGTTTGGTGGATAGTATTTTTTTTTTCTGGGATGTAGTATTGTAATGCTGGTTTGGCTATCAAAAAAGTTTTTTCAAGCATAGGTAGGTATGCTGAGTGGTGGGATTTTTTCCTTGTTCTCAGGGCTTCTGCAATCCAAGAAGTCTATGGTGGTGCATGCATTCAGATGAGATTGTCGTATAGCTCGTTCGCCAATATTTTCCTTTTTCTACTGCGTTGGAAGGACTATACGTGTGTATATAACCTGCCGAGCTACTTAGGTCTTCTCGACGTGCTTGTATATAAGGTCAGTTGATTTACGTTTTGATTTCTAACGTCGGTCTGTCCAGAACAGGCCTAATTAATTCCTTTACGATTCTTGCATATCAGAGTTTTAACTGAATCATATATGATGATAAAGGTCTACATTGATGGGAAATCTAAAATTTCTACATACGAAAGGCGGGCAGGTCTTCGAGAATTTTACGGTTAGTATACTCTTTCAGAAATGAGCAATGTATTCCTTTTGTGATGTCTTTTGTTGTTCATCTGAATCATGTTTTGAGACACCTACAGGTGTTATATACCCTACATTACAGCAACTGGAGAGTTCCTTAATGAAAACCAAAGATAGTGACATAAAGAACCCCTTCAAAGAAATATTCAGAAGAATAAGCTCAAATGACTGCTTGAGGCTCTCAAATAAGGAAGTGGAAAGAGAGGACGAATGCGGTATTTGCATGGAGACCTGCACCAAGATGGTACTGCCTTACTGCAACCATGCAATGTGCATAAATTGCTACCACGATTGGTATGTGCAGATCTGTTTTATGAACATCTTAGACTTATCTTTCAGCATTAGATATTTAGATGTGTAACGTATGATTTCGGAATTACAGGAATATCCGGTCGCAGTCATGCCCGTTTTGCAGAGGTAGTCTGAAGAGAGTAGCCTCAAGGGATCTATGGGTTCTTACAACGGATAACGATGTTGTCGATTCGATGACTCTAGTGAAGGAAAACCTGAAGAACTTCTACCTGTATATTAATAAGCTGCCTCTCGTAGTTCCGGATGCTTTGTTTATAGCATATTATGAATTTTTAGTTTGATGAACAGCAAGTACATATCAATGCCGACCATCATGGAGATAGAAAAGAGTCTGGTACCTTGAAAAATAAAAAATAAATTTACACAACAAATTTATGCAGTGACCATTTGTTTTGTACATGCCCATTAGGACTGTCAATCGTGTCGTGTCGTGTGCTAATCGTGTAGTGTCAGCTCCTATATATAAGCTCTAGGTGTTGCGCCGTATCCGACCCATTTAATAATCGTGTTGCTAAATTTCTGCCGTATCCAACCCATTTATAATCGTGTTGCCATATCCAATCCGTTTATACCCAATTATTAAATGGGTTACTTCGTGTACACGTTTAACACCGCTACCGTTTACACCATTTAACACACAATTAACACACGATTATCCACTCGTTCAGAGTTCAAACTTCAAAGTTTCAAACCACTTATATATAATTGGTAAAATTATAAATATGACATTCAGTTCTTAGAATTTGTTTATTATAATTTATAACTTATATATTACTTATAGACTTGTCGGTATTAATCGTGTATTAATCGTGTCGTATTCGTAATCGTGTGCCTAATTACCCAATTATTTATCGTGTATTAATCGTGTTAATCGTTTTTGCAGCAGAAATCCATATCCAACCCATTTAATAATCGTGTTGCCGTATCCAACCCATTTATTAATCGTGTTCAAATTCTCAATCCATATCCGCTAACTTCGTGTCGTTTTCGTGTCGTGTTATCGTGTTTCGTGTAAAATTGACAGCCCTAATGCCCATTGTATAACTCTCAGTTAACAGAATCACAATATTCATTATGTGAAGAAGGTTTTCATTTGGTTTTGTAGTACTTGCGATTTTGAGGGAAAACTAAGTCTAAGCTGATGCATTCAGCACACCATCCAGTAGTAGACATCACAACGACTTTTTTCTTCTGAAACAAAAGCTGTATGTAGTTTGGCATTGCATTGATCAACAAACCACTTCTCTGAAAAACAAAATATAGCCACACCAAACATTGCACAACACAAAACACAGGTTCACATCATTTGATAGATCCGCTTACAACTAAATTCATGTTTGATATCAAAATATCAGTAAAACACTCAAGTAAAATAGAATTGCACATGACAAAATGCCCAGAGTAAAAATATATCAAATAAATGACTCCGAGGTTAGAATAAGAGCTAATGAAAAATAGCTCCCAATCAAATACTCTCCCCGGTCATTATTTTACTGAGTATAAAATACATGATGAAAAAATCTTATTGACGAAACAGCTTGCAGTTTGAGTCGAATTATAAATTACAGTTTGTAATAAGCGACCTTCAAATTAGATTGCAGTTCGACTCAAGCTACCGGTTGCAGCTTGTGATAAGATGACCCTCAATTTAAAGAATCCTTTTGCTCCTGGAGCTTTTTGATCTTCTTGATCTGCAGTGCGGGATTGAGTCCCTTGGGGCAAGCATTTGTGCAGCTCATAATTGTGTGGCAGCGATAAAGTTTGAACTCATCGTCTATGGCCTCCAACCGCTCCTTTGTGTACTGGTCACGGCTATCAGCAATCCATCTGTGATATAACAATAAACGCAGTTAATATAGACCAATCATTCAAAAAAAAAAACACAACTTGGAAGGTAGATCAATAGAGATTCAACACTATAACCAAAGTATCGAACCTCTGGACACCTATAGTCCCACACAGCAATAACTATTCAGTTTTTAAAGACGAAACAAGATTTGCAACCAGACTAGTACAATTTCAAATAGCAAGCAAAGCAGAAGGGCACTCTGCATACCAGAACCTGAAGCTAAAGCTCCGGCGTTACTTTACTTTCATACTCAATCAACTCTTCTTGCTTGGAAAGTCCAATGAAAATTCTAATACTCTAGCCGTGGTTTAAACGAGGGATATCACCACTTCCCTACACTTTCAAGGTCGGATACTGAGTTGATTCAAAAAAGAAGTGGCAGTTGTGATTTCCATGATACACCAAAGCAGTAGTTTCTCACCAATAATCCCCACAAGAGCAGTCCCCATTACTGAAATGGTAAAATCTATGAGAATCTCTAACCACGATATTCCTTTTGGTAACCTTAGATGTTAACTTAGTGGCAGAGTGGCAATCTCCACAGATTCTGAGATTCTTATGTATAAAAATTTCACTTTCAGGCCCCAAGTTCAAAAGACCAAAGACAATGGCCAGCTTCTCACCATGCACGTACAGCAATCCCTCCTTAGTCTCCTCCTCAACATCAAGTTACACCAAATTAGTGTTGGGAACATACCCTTCTTTCCTGATCCTATCCATCATGCTCTCAAGCTCTTGGTAAATCCTATCTGCCTGTGGATTTGATCTGTCACCCACAGCAAACTTGTAAATTTTGTTCCTTACTTCTACAACTGATTGACCAGACGTTTTCTTCACCCCTCTCCTTCTCATCAAATTTCGGATGCGATCAGCTTCATCTCTCTTTCCAGACAATGTGTAAATGTTTGACAGCAAAGTGTATCGCCCTGAGTTTCTAGGATCCAACTCAAATAAGGATTTTGCAGCGACTTCTGCAATCCCAATATTTAAGTGGATCCTGCATGCTCCAAGTAAAGATCCCCACACACCAGAATCTGGTGCTATTGGCATGTCCCTGATAAACTGCAGGGCTTCTTCGAGCTGTCCAGCTCTACCCATGAGATCCACCATACAAGCATAATGCTCAGCTCTAGGGACAATACTGTATTCTTTTTTCATGGAATGAAAACAATGCCAACCTTCATTTAGTAGACCTGAATGGCTGCAAGCCGACAGTACTGCAACAAATACTATTTCGTCTGGTCTTACACGAGTACTACTTTGCATCTCCTTAAAGAGCTGAAGTGCCTCCTTTCCCAGGCCATGCATTCCATATCCAGAAATCATAGTACTCCACGAAATCAAGTTGCGCTCTACCATACGATCAAACAAGCTCCTAGAAATTCTCAAACTCCCACATTTCACATACAAATCCATTAGGGTGGTCTCTAACACTACATTTTTCTGAGGTTGACATAAAAAGAAGCTTCTAATGACAAAACCATGGACGAAACGTGCAAGCCTTAGAGATGAGGTACTCGAACATGCAGATATGAGAGCAAGGATGACGACATAGTCGGGTATAATCCCCTGCAATTTCATCTTCTTGAACAGTGCAAAAGCATCCATGGCCAGATCAACATGTGCATAAGCTTCAATTATTGAAGTCCAAGAAACCAAATCTTTCTCTTCCATCCTATTGAACAACCTTCTAGCAGTCTCCCACTGCAGAATTTTGGATAAGGAGATTTGAATCTAGACCACTAACGACAATGAGGCCAAACATCTGACTTGCCTCACTATGTGTACGAGTACATGGCATGATGTTTAAGAAAGTGGCCCTAATAGGAGGTAGCGACACTAACATCTCGTGGAATAGTTCTAAACTAAGAAGCACGGAGACGGACACGGGACACGAACACGGACACGGGGATACGGCATTTTTCTAAAAAGTAGGACACGGACACGGCATTAAAATTATAATTAAAAATTATAATATATATAAATAAATAATAATATACTTGTAAAAAATAATTACTCATAAATGTTAAATGTTCATAATAAAATAATATATGTTGCTTCATGTTGTTGTCCATGACAAAAGTAGTCATTATGCCTATTCTTAAAGGACAACAAACTGATTACTACCCAATAAAATGATATATTTCAAGGGTTGTATTGAAACTTCCTTAACCCAATGGTTTATCTTCTTCTCCTCCTCTATATAAACATTCCGGTACCGAAAAGGAGGAAGAAAAAAAAGGTCAAAAGTCAAAATCGAGACCAAGGAGTGTCCAAGGAGTGTCCTAGCCGTGTCCGAGGAGTGTCCAAGGAGTGTCCGAGGAGTGTCCACCACTGCGAAATGTCAAAACTGCCCCGGACACGCCACCTGGCGTGTCCGAGGAGTGTCGGTGTCCGACACGGCCACGACTCGGACACGACGACCATTCAGAAGTGTCCGTGCTTCCTAGGTTCTAAAGCTTCGTCAGTGAAACAATTGGTCTGTGCAAGTGCATCAAGATGTAGCTTTTTACCAAATTGCAGGTTGCCTAGGTGGGCACGACTTGAGAAGGACAGGAAAGGTGAAGTTGTTGGGTGATGATTGAGCACACAATTGGTGGTAAAGTTTACTGGCACGATGGTGGTTTCCACGATCAACGGCCTCTCTTATCTCAATGTTCCACTCGTAGACATCAGCAGGTAAGTATGGCATTGACGACATCCTACGATGGCTGCTGAACGTGCCAGATATTATGGATAGTAGATTTAATCAAACTAGAAGCTAACACAAACTACTCTATACTGGGGGGAGGTGAATTGTTCATCAAAATGGAAACCATTGGACCATCCAAGGGTATGAGTTGACTAGTCAAAAAAGCAAATTTGATAAAATTAGGCTGTCCAATTTTGAGTTATGACATAACAAAGAGTCAAAAAATAGCAAAAAACAAAAGAGAAGATGCTTCCTCGCTAACCATGAAGGCAAAAGGCAAGGGCCAGACATCTGATTGGAGTCACAGAATGGGAGTAGGTTATCCTAACATTTTCTGAGGACACAAAGCATGCTCCATTTCTGATGCCAGAAACTAATTTTATTCAAGTCAATGATGACCAATAAGTCAAGAAAAACATAACCTAGCTACAAACTTAAAATCGAAACACAAAGCCAAGCTAAAAAAGAAGCAATTTTTACGACATTAAGAGCAATAAAAAGGCATTTAAAAAGAACCTGTGGGCGTGAAGGAGCGCAGCGGGACCGAGATAAAGCTCGGGATTCCACCAATAGCTAGGGCAAGAAGTGCTACAGCAAGCACAGAGAATACACTCATACATCCCGTCCAACTTGGCGCGATCCGCCTTGGCCTGCGGCACCTCCTTCCCTTCCACAGGCGGGGGATCCTTCCGCTTAAGCCAGGGTTCGATGCTCTTGTAAGAGGCATAGAAATTAGTCATATCGACGACCAGATCCTTGACGACGTACATGTGTGGGAGAGGCGTGATGTCGGTTTTGGCACCGGATTTGTCGATCTTGGTGAGGCAAGCGAGGGCGTTGTCTCCGTTGACGTTCATGGCGCAGGAACCGCAGATCCCCTCCCGGCAGGAGCGGCGGAAGGTGAGGGTGGGATCGACCTCGTTCTTGATCTTGATGAGCGCGTCGAGGACCATCGGGCCGCAGTCGTTGAGGTCGATCTCGTAGTCCTGTAGCTTCGGTTTGGAGGGTTCCTCCGGATTCCAGCGGTAGATGGAGAAGGTCTTCAGGATTGGCGATTTGGCGGCAGCGGAGGAGGAGGAGTGGGGGGTAGATTGGACGAGGCGGGAGGATGGGGAAGGTCGCCGGAGAAGGGCGGACGATCGCCGGAGCAAAACCCTAGAGGAGGACATGATGTTGATGATGGATGGCGTCGCCGGCCGGAGAGAGGGAAAATATTGGATTTTGGATTTATTTGTTTGTTTGTTTTAGGGGTATTTATAGGGAATGGTGGGTATAGGATGGCGGTGGGAGTTAGTGGTGTGGTGGGATGGAAGATGGAGGATTCTGGACCGTTGGATTGAGGTGGGAGATTGTGTTACGTTGCACGCGCGAGGCCACGGAGTGGAGGTCAGAGGATGTGTGTCTGTTTAAGATTAGTATAGTTAATTAATCAATAATGTTGGAGGATTAGTACATCAAACACACACACACACAGGAGCATCTTCTTCTAGTAAACTTCATGTGTTTAGCTAACCACCCTTTCTAAATTCTAATCCAAAATAAAGATTTACTAACCAGGTTAGTGTTACTTCCATTTGGGTGAGTTGAGCTGCTATATTTGGATGTCCAGTGCATATAACAATGACATTATATATTCTTCATAAGAAGTTGTTCAAGACAACTACCGTCTTGCCTGGAAACGTTTTCCATCAAGGAAACACAATGAGTGACAGAAGAGAATTGAGTTTTCTAAGTCACAACAACTCAAAGGAATCAAAAACCAGTTGAAGCAACAATCATACCAATAATTATGATGTTGAACTTTGATTTTCCCAGGCTTTGTGCTCTGAGTAATTCCTTGGAGACGAACACCTTAGAAAGACAATCAAACTATGACTTGTAAGAAGACTCAAAGAGTGTTGTTACATGAGAACCCCGGATACATTGTTAAGGGCAGCTTGAACTTCTCGGTGAAGGCTTTACCAGATTGACTGGTAAGAACACGTCGTTTGATGAAGAATTCAAGGCTCTGGCCGAGCATCTCGTGCTCAGGTGTTGTGGTCACGCGAGAAAAAACATTCCATACAAGTGCATCGTCCTTCTCAAAAATGATAATGAATAGCATCCGGAAATGCATAATTCTTCTGGTCGTAAACTTCTTTGGATCGGATAAGTTGACTGCCTTCAGCAATGATATTGACAAAGCGAAGGAGCACAGCATCTTTGCTACAAAACTTGCAAGATTGACGGAGCTTCTCGGCTCCATGGAGTCAAGTTCTTTGAACTGGTCCCATAAGCAATATTGCCAAAATTATACAAAACGGAAGTTAAAGACTGCAAATCAACCATCAACAGAAACAGTTCACAATATTCAGTAAAGTCTGTAGGATCGTGTGGGTTTATGGGTCCACAATTAATGTTAATCACCTAATTACCTACTTGTTTATTCAATCAAATAAATGCAGCGGAATTTAAACTAAAACAAGCAAGTGTAGGAATATGCAAACCACAAATCGACTCGGCGTTTTTATAGAGGTTCGGCACCCCACCCGGGTCCTAGTCATCTCTTGCAAGCTCCGCTCGGATCACCGAGCTCCGCTCACGACTTCACTAACCACTCCCCGTTACAGGCCGGGAGAGAACGCTTTTACAACCGTCAAACTCGCGAACAACCCTCGCCGAGCTTGGAATCATCTTCTCACAATCCGAGAAGGATGCTTCGGGCTTTCACCGGAGTCTTTACTCTTTTGACAACAAATGAGAACTTGAGTGGAGCAACACTCTCTAAATCTTGAGCACACTTGAGTAGGATGAAGAAATGATCACTAAGTGTGGAAGGTTTGTAGCTTTGAGTGTTTGGGATTCTCTCTAAAGTTTGGGACAAGTTTGTAGTGGGAGAGTTGTGTTAAAATGTGTTTTACAACTTCTTATATAGGCATTAGAGAGAATAGAGCCGTTGGGATTGATTGGGTATGAGTCGAAGTGTGATTACACAAAACAGAAAGTTCAGAACCCAATTCTGGCTGAATTCGGTCGACCGCAACGGGAAGAGCGGTCGACCGGTTGGCAGTTTTACACTCAGTTCGGTCGACCGGTTAAGCAACGGTCGACCTCCCAACTCTACGACTTAGGTTCACTTAAGTCATCGGTCGAACACAAGATAGGGTTCGGTCGACCGATTTCGTCCAGGCACTTTGGGGGTGACAAACAAATGTGTGAACGGTCGACCGAAACAGGTTTTGGCGGTCGACCGATTATGGACAAGTACTTTGGGTTTGTCAAGAGATGAACCAACGGTCGACCGATCGTGGTCCTCGGTCGACCGATACATGAAATGTATTTGGGGTATTTTTGGTTTAATACGAATACGACCGTTGGGTATATACGACAAAAGTAACGGTCGGGAAAATATGATCGGACGGTCGACCGAAAGGTAAAACACGGTCGACCGAAACAGGGCAGTGAAAACACAAACAAGAGATTTGATCATTCGGTCGACCGAACGGCTTGTTGCGGTCGACCGAATGTGGGCAGACTTTTACAGTTCAGGTTTGGTGTTTTACGGTCTAAGTTTGGGTGATCTATTGAAGTCCAAATTATGTGAAATTTCGTGTGTGACTTCTATAGGGAACCTAGTGTGTGATTAAGTTGATTTTAGCTCAAGTATGCTCAATTACACTTTGTTCCTAAGACTCAAAAGAAATCAAGATTACATGTCTTCGATTTAGCTTTAATTACATGTCTTGACTTCATTTCCTTCTTTCTTGAGTCTTGATCACCTGTAGAGGTTAGCACAATACAATATATATGCAATGCATAGTGTGTGCTACTCTAATTAAGATTCGGTTGATTAAATCATCAAAACATAAGATTAAGGCCAAAAAGCCAACAAAATCAACACAGACAATCAATAAGCATGTCTTGGTTGGGGACGATCGAGACGAATTGGAAGACCAACCATGACTCCTGCTCCTACTACTGGAAGATCAACCACTACCTCGCTCAGCATACTTAAAGGCACTCGGGTCCCGACGTGTCGACTTTCCCCTTGATCGACCTCGTACCTTAGTATTTTGTGCAGGTTCTTGATAGTTCGACTGCTCCGGGTGTAACTGTGTGTATAAAATACGAGAGACACTACGAATTACTGCAGAGTCATTCCCCAAAATCTCATCAACAATCTTCCGAAAATGCTCGACGTCTTTGTGTTGACTGATCCACAAACTCTGACATCTGAACTCCTTTTTCCAATGACAAGTGTTTTCCAGAATGTATGAATTTGCTCTAAATAAATTTCATCACCTGACTCAATACAATCGTGCGTTGTACAAGCACAAGGAATCTCATGTGATGTCAGAAAAGCACACCCGCAGTGATATTCAATTTGATTGCTTAAGTCCTTGCATTCTCTTCAACTCCTGAGTCAATAATGACAAGCAGTGATGTGAAACTCGGTCATTTATATGATGACACAAATGACCTATATAGTTTGTCAAATTTCGACGTCTCGAATCTTCAAGAAAGTTTTGAATATTCATCAGCGACATTTCAATGGCCGAGTTCACGCGGTCGAAAAGAGTGTCCAGAGCTGCAGTCAATGTGGTAATTCACTCTTTCAGAGTTGAATGAGCACTTTCCACCCTACATTTCGTAGTGTTTCTGAAATGAAGGATTTTATTCCTCCAATTCAACACAAACTTTTCTTTATGCACTAACCACGTATCTTCCAGATACTCCGTGAGCATTGGCCAGGACTGGAAAGAATCTTTCAGATTACGGACTGCTCTATCATAATCTATCTGTGAATCAGAAAGCATGACTCTCCTCCACTTTCCACGCCTAAAACTCTCTGCAAACTTCTTGTTCTTGCCGAATACGTGGTATGCGTTGTTGTACACGTCTTTGTTGATATGTCATGTGCAAAGTAATTGAACAGACTTAGGAAAAACCTCTGTCACTGGTCGCATCAAACCCAACTCCTGGTCCGTTATTATTGCAGTCGGGCTAACGGTATCCAATAACAGATCTCGCAACTTCTCCAACACCCACTGGTAACTAGACTCGGTCTCATCCTTCAAAATTGCATAGCCGACGAGGAAATTCATGTTTGTTGGAGTAACCTCAACCATCTCAAACAAATGCATTTTATACTTGTTCGTCTTATACGTCGACTCCATGCAGATTACGAAAGGGTATGTGTGCAACAACTAAAATGACGTAGGATGTGTCAAAAATGCGTGAGTGAGGACATTAGTTTCTTCATCCGTCATAATCCAATGTAAGTACTTATACTACACTGTCTGACTGAGAAACTGCTGAGCGGGATTCCTGTCTTCAGATTTCGTCCTCCTCATGTACTCTTTGAAGTTATAAATGTGACTCTGATTTGGATTATCCTCCGGGAATTTCTCATTTACTGCCAACAAGATGTTATGTGGTCTCGTTTGTGCCTCAGTCATATCACGAACAATTTGTTTTGCCCAGAACTAAGACCGTTTATCTGTCGGCGACCCTCTGGATAAACTGCAAGTCCGTGGTTGTGTTGTCCATGAGTACTATTAGAAACAACGACTCATCCATCACGATCTCGTCGCTTGACTACCTTTACCAAAAAAGACAACCCCAACATTTTCTTTTCGTGTTCTTCCGTAGTGCAATATTTGTATCACGAGAACTCATTTTATTTCTTCGATCTCATCTCAGATAACAATCCGTCTGATTATCTGCTTTTGATTTGTAGGATGATATTACCAAACAAATTCGGCTCCGATGACAACTTGTTTTGCCCAATAATTAATTCTCGCTGACCGTTATAAATACATGTTTACTATCAAAAAACTCACTGTAATATACTCCATCACCACAAAAATCTTACAACAGAACCTGAAATAATTTAAAATAACATAAAATAAATAAACTAAAAATAAAAAAAAATCAAGGGCGACTGGCTAGGACGCCCCTACTTTGGAGGGGGCGTCTGGCTTGGGCGCCCCGTCCATGGAGGAGGCGACTAAGCCAGGCGCATCTGAAAGGAATGTGTTCTAAAAGTTTTACTTTTATATGTCAATTATTATGAATTGGATGTGCAAACATTTTGTTCCTTGATTATGGTATTCGTATTTTGGAAATGTTAAGGAAGATGCGTTTTGTCCTAACTGTAGAGCTCTAAAAGATAATGGTTTACATAAATCAAAAGTTATTCACAATCATGGTAATTAACATGGAACATTAATCACCGAGATAAGATTGTCGTGGTAGTCATCGATTGTTGTAGCTCTACAAATATTTGACGACACGAATATATAAAAGAGGAAAAGATTACTTTTATATATTGAATAGACCTAACAAGTAAAACACTATGGAATTGTGTTTCGTGTCATTAATGTTTTACTGTGTCTTGGATCCTAAGATATAAGACTTATATCTTTTCACTCAAGAAGTGTTTAATTTAATTATTGTCAAAAGATATCAATGAGTATAATGATAAATGCAATAGTTGGTTGGACATGACTTGTGCTGGAAAAGATAGCTAGTCAAACGATTATCGTTGCCCATCTTAATTGAGTGATGATATTAGTGGGCCCTTTGATAAAACAAAATTATAATGTGCACAATGTAACTTGAGTTAAGTTACATAATTATAATTAGCTTAGAGAGATCAAGAAATGAATATAATACAAACGTGACACATTTCTACTTTGTATGTATTCTTAATATCATGTGGCAAGGGACGGACACAAGTGGTGCACTTACATCACTAAATGGATCGTGTTTAGTTCGAGTGGAACAAAGACATTTATGCTCATTGGGTGACTATAATGTGTAGCTAGATACCGCTTATAGTTTGAGATATTAAATGTTTAATATCGCTTTCAATTTGGCTTAGATCCTCCTATAGGTCACACCACAAAACTGGGAAACAAGAATCTTGATTTTGAGTTCATATGATGTGTCGGGGTTCATGTGAAAAAGAGACACATGTGGTGAATGAATAAAATCAATATGTCATGAGAATTGACATAATTAGAATCATAATAAATTCACATGAGGTGTGTATATTATGGGGTGTAATAATTTTAATATTACATAGGATAATATATATTACATAAGATATGAATTTGCTAAAACCCCCAAAATATCAAATTTTGTTGGAAATAAATCCAAAATTTGACAAAGGCAAAATCAGGGTCAAACATGGTGAACCGTTTAGGGTTCGGTGGACTGAGGTTTCTTCGGAACGGTCAACTGAACGGGAAACGAGTAAACACAATTGGTTGACCGAAATTGTCTGGAGTGCCTGAACAATTGGGTTCGGTCAACCGAGCGTGAACGGTCAACTGAGAGAGAATATCTTGGGATATTTTTGGTAGACCGAATGTGACACGGTCGTCCGATGAATGTTCGCCAAGAGAAATTTTGGTGGGTCAACGGTCGACCGGAGCAAGACGCGGATCATCTGAATTTTTCCATAGAATTTTTCTCATGCATATTCGGTCGTCCGTCTAGCTCACGGTCCACCGAACATGTGTTAAAACTGAATAACTCGGTTAACCGATAAGAATTCTCGGTCAACCGAAAATCACGTTTTTTGCCTGAATTATTAAGATAATAATTAGATCATGGGTTGGATTAATTCCAGATTTAATCAAACGTTTTTTAGGATGCTTATGTGGCAATTTGAGATTAATTTTAGGAGAGAGTAAACAAGAGATCATGACTAAAGAATAGTTCTTGATAATGATGTTTTTGGAGCCTATAAAAGGACCTCTCATCCTACTTGTTTATGTTAATGCAAAAAATTCTTTCTCTCATTAATCTCTCACTTAATCATCACGAAAATCTCTTAATAGTTTTAAGTTTTGGAGATAGAAATCTCAGGAGCTTAAAGAATGATTATTAGCTAGATTCTAAACCTAATTAGAGATTAATTGGCTAGCTCATTTCTCTCTAATCTTGTTTAGAGTTTAGTGAACACTTATAGGCGAATCGGTGGGCGATTCGACGAGCAACGGAACTCTGGATCTTCTGAAAGGTTTAGAGAACCTTTGGGTATGATCATCTATTCTTTATTTATTTTAATATGTGTAGGAATGCATGATGTTAGAATAAACAAATACATGTACGTAAAATCAATGAAAATATGAAATCGATCTTGTATGTTGTATTAATTTTTTTTTAAATATATACATACATGGGGACACGAAATCCTACAGCCTCATCCTTGGATGAGGCGCCTAGCTTGACCGCCACCTCCAAGGTAGGGGCATCTGGCTAAACCGCCCCCGCCAATTAGGAGGCGTCTCAGTTAGACACCTCGTCCTTGGGGGAGGCGGCTTAGCCAAACGCCCGAGACGGAAAAAAAATCTGCCTCACTTAACTCACCAGATCCATGCGTTTTGTTAGACATTTTTTGTGGTGTTGGTACTGGGAATGTGAGGAAAACTGAGGCAAAAATATTGTTTTAAGACACGGGACGAAATGAGTATTAAATGAATTGTGAATGACAAAATGGTAATTGTTGGGGCAATTTAAGTAGTTTTCCGACGAAGAATAGTAGCCCCCTTATAATAATACCACAAAAACAAACAAGACAGAAAAAAAGTTGCAAACCATAACATAAAACACAATTGAGTAGGTGCCTACCCGAAAAATACTAGCTATTTCGTCTGTGATTGACCTTACATTTGATTCTCAAAGCTTGCTCAGAAGCCATGGACACACCACAAAACTTTTGAACCATATCAACGAAAATATTGAAGAATAACAAAGTTCCAATTGCAGGAGGCAACCTCATACCTCTCACTCTACGGCGGTAATGAACAAGTTCCTCGGATTCCTTGAAATTGCGAGCTCGCAAAATGAGGAGCCACATATCGTGCATTTCCACCCGACTTCGTTGCCTTCTCATGCTTCTCCTCATTGGAAGTAGTATTTGTGGGTTCATTAATAACTTCACTTAGGGAACCCGTATCATTTCGCACTACTTCCGCATTGTTTTCTTCTTTTGCATTATTCTTTGTAGATCTCTTCCTCTTATTTTTCTTCTTCGATTTCTTCTTATCCAACAAAACTTCCTCGGGGAATTTATTGGCAACACTGGTGGTTTCTTGATCGCTAGTACCATTGAATAGGTCATTCAATGGTACTAGCGAGTGGATTCGACGACGGAATGAATGACCTATTCAATGGCATCCCGTCGGTCTTCGATGGATCGCGAAATGATACCATTGAATAGGTCATTCATTCAGTCGTCGAATCCACTCGATTTGCCACCCTTGACCTTGAGCTTCTTCGCTAGCTTTTTTTTGGTCTCCAAATCGTCGGATGGTATGTTCTTCTCTATATCCAAGTACTCCCGGAACTTCGTCTTCTTCGGAGGCTTCTTCCAACCCTAAGGCTTCCCCTTCTTGTCGTTCTCGACAGAAAATCCATAATTTGGTGCTTCTAACCCTACAAATCATCAGAATATTCGATTCTTATCAAAAAAAGTTGGAAATTTATACCAATCTGGCACAAATTTGGTTGAGTTCCGCATGAAATCCATCGAAAAAAGGAAAGTTGCGATTTTTACCGATGAAATTTAGCGGAATGTTGGATGCGTACGTGAGATTCGTATTTGGATGTAAAAGTGAAGTCGAAGTTAAGAACGTGGTTGAAGGATTTGGAATTTTGGGTTTAGGGTTTGTGGATTTGGGGGTGTTTGGAGGGAAAAGCAATCAACTAACTTTTAATTAATAGATAACATATGGAAATTAGCAATTACATTAGATTGATGCACTAATGTCATACATTTGAATATTTTTAAAATAATGCAAAAATAGTTATTTCGAAACAATTTTTTTTTATGCTTAGAAATTGCTTTAAATCAAATCTACAATTTTAGAATAATCAGTTTAGTTTTTATCTACCAGTGTAAGTGTGTAAAGTTACAAAACATAAAGAATAAAAAACAAAACTAATCTACCCAACACATGAAAGAAACTACTAAACAATGGGAAGAACTCCACGACGCGATCTACAGTGACGACATAGTAAGGTTTCGCCCTTCGATAAGATGAGCCGACGAAAATCCTTAGCCTCGTGATCCCCTTCACCTGTACTTCAACCTCTTCACTTTTTTCTAATCTTTTAATGCACGGGAGAGTAGAACTCCGACAGACCCACGCTCATACCTAGGGGTAGCAATAACGGATAGGTTCTGGTTCTGAGTACAAGGAGAACCATATCTAGGGGTGAGCAAAACCCGGTCCGGTCCGGGTTTTTGGACCGGACCGGACCGGTCGGTCTGGGTTTTTGGACCGGACCGGACCGGTCGGTCTGGGTTCGGTCTGGACCGGACCGGACCGGTCGGTCTGGGTTCGGTCTGGACCGGACCGGACCGGTCGGTCTGGGTTCGGTCTGGACCGGACCGGACCGGTCGGTCTGGGTTCGGTCTGGACCGGACCGGACCGGTCGGTCTGGGTTCGGTCTGGACCGGACCGGACCGGTCGGTCTGGGTTCGGTCTGGACCGGAACCAACCGGTCCGGGTTCCGGTCCGGACCGAAACAAAAAATTTGGATCCGGTCCGGTCCGGTCCAATTTTATTTTATTTTTTTAAATTTAAGGTAAAAAATCGGGTTTTTGGACCGGTCCGGTCCGGTCCGGTCTTCGGTCTGACCCTTCAAAAATTTTCCTATCCGGTCCGGACCTAAATTTTTTTTCCGGTCCGGTCCGGACCGGACCGATGCTCAGCCCTAACCATATCCGAATCCATATTCTACATAGATACCAATACCAAACTGGATCCAAGTCGGTTTCCAAATGGAAATTTTTTCAAAATAATATTTTTTTTAAAAAAAATTCTCAAAATAAACCTCAAACAAAAGTATTTCTCAAACTAGACCCGCTGCCACCACGTGGTGACACGTGGCGGCGGCGGGTTTTGTTTTTTTGTGCATAGAGAACTCGGCATCACCAGTGCCGAGTTCTCCCAGAGAGAACTCGGCACTGGTGATGCCGAGTTCTCCCAGAGAACTCGTCACTGGTGATGCCGAGTTTTCTTTGGACGAACTCGGCACTGGTGATGCCGAGTTCTACTTGATTTTTTATTGCCCAACACTTGACGTTTTCTGAGGTGATTCAAATAGAACTCGGCACTGGTGATGCCGAGTTCTCCCAGATAGAACTCGGCACGGGTGATACCGAGTTCGCTTTGGAAGAACTCGGCACTGGTGATACCGAGTTCGATTTGATTTTTTATCGCCCAACACTTGACATTCCAGTCGAATTGAGTTGCCAGGAGAACAGTGATTCAGATAGAACTCGACATTGGGGATGCCGAGTTCTATTTGGTCCTGTTCTCCTGGCACTCAAATCTTGTGTGAAAATGGGTGACGGCCAGGTGGCCCATGTCTACAATAGAACTCGGCATTCTAGATGCCGAGTTTCATAGGCAGAAGTCCAATTCAATAGGCTTAAGTAGGCAAATTTGCGGTCCTAAAAAATACATTACATTCATTCGTCTTACAATTATCGTCTTACAATTGATCAACTCTTAAAAAGGATTTAAGTCGTACATTCATTCAAGTCATAACAAAATACATTACAAATACATTACAAGTCTCACTAAATAGTTACATACAAAATATTTTGCTATATAGGTTCCTTGCATCGCTTTCGGTTATGCCCTATACCGCCGCATCTCCCACACCTTACCTTTCTTCCAGAGTGTTCGTCCATCTCGTTTCGGATTCGCGTTGATTTAGGCCGACCGGGAGGTCTTTTGGTTTGGGGAGGCTTCATTGTGATGGTGCCTCGATCTGGCCAATACCTCACATCAGGAATTGGGATAAATATCGGTTTGTACGCCTCCTTGTACATTTGAACCTCATAATACGGGGACACCAAATGTGAAGTGTTGACATTTGCATGTCTGCCACTGCAAACTGCTAGTACATGTGAACATGGGACGTGCATTGCAATTATGTATCCACAAGTGCAAGTAATAACTCCTTCTTCAAATTTCACGAGGTATTTTTTCTGGTCATTGGCTTCAACCTGGTACATCAGCTGATGGTACCGAGTTACTGTATGTGTTCTGGCCAGATTGCTGTTTGCCATCACCACGGTGTGGACTGTCGGTACATATGTTTCATTCCACGACTCGGCGACGTCCCTTCTTTTAACAAAGAATTTGTTCAAGCGGAGAAAGGTCATCAAAATCATGGTTGTAATTGGCATACCGCGTGCCCCTCGTAAGACATTGTTGAAGCTTTCTGACATGTTAGTTGTCATACATCCGAAACGTCGACCCCCGTCGTGACAACAAGTCCATCTTTCCAAAGGACCTTGATGTTGAATCCACTCGTATATCGGCTTATGTTCCTCTGCAATAGCCTTCATTAACTCTTCAAATTTCATAAATGAATGAGTTTTACCCGCTTCATAAAACTTGATTTGTCCCAATCTTTCCTTGCAATTTCGATGTTTAGCAAGATTTGCTTTCATGTGTCGAAGACAGAATCGATGTACATGGCCCTCCGAAGGTGGAAATGCGGCTCGCACACAAGCATTTATTCCCGAAAATCTGTCTCGGCACTTTTTTTTAAGTGAACTCGGCGTTAGTAACGACGAGTTTTGCCTTTAGAACTCGGCACTCTCAGTGCCGAGTTCTATTTAAGTAACTGTTCTCCTGGCGCGTCAATCGTCTCATGCACGATCTGAGCGCCAGGAGAACAGTTTCTTATATAGAACTCGGCACTCTCAGTGCCGAGTTCTATTTGAATCACATCAGTAAAAATTGTCAAGTGTTGGCCAATAAAAAACCAAGTTGAACTCGGCATCACCAGTGCCGAGTTCGTCTTGTAATAACTCGGCACTGGTGATGCCGAGTTTGATCTGGGAACTAGCCCGGAATTCCCAGAATGAACTCGGCATCACCAGTGCCGAGTTATTCCAAGAAGAACTCGGCACTGGTGATGCCGAGTTCTTTATGCACAAAAAAACAAAACCCGCCGCCGCCACGTGTCACCACGTGGTGGCAGCGGGTCTAGTTTGATAATTATTTTTAGTGGAGGTTTATTTTGGCAAATTTTTTTAAAAAAAATTTTATTTTGAAAAAATTTCCTTTCCAAATTAGGTACCTAGAACCAGATTAGGTGGAGATCACGGAAACCAAAACCGATCCGGTAGAAAACCAATCACACAACGCACAAAATTTAGAAAGCCAATTAATCAACACTCCAATGAACCGTCCATTGATCAAATATTCAGTTTCCTTCCTGACAACTCTTTGACCAAAAAACAAAACATTACAAACATGGGTCATTAATAAATCAATCTATGCATGTTGGTGTCTTGACATTAATGTTCTTCTTGCTTCTCTTCCATCTCTATCAACAAAATTCCCACCACAAGGCATAACCAAAGTGGTCATCATCACAACCAAAACTCCCATGGACACAACCTGCCTTCTCCTCTGCTCTAAATCATGACACTCCCTTATGGTCTCAAGCTTAGGTTTCCATGTCCTCTTGTTGCACCCCAACTGCCTGTACTCCTTCTCCAACACTTCACTTGTGCACAATCTTTGACTTGTTGCTGTCACAACTTGTTCCTCTCCTATTACTCTTATTTGGAGGCTCCCACTTGGAGTCTTCCTAACATCAAATGATTTGATGTAGTTGCCGGTTGTTCTTGTGATGGTTAGGAGAGAGAGGACTGAGTGGAAGAAGTGGGATGGGAGGAGGAAGTAGCTGTTGCCTGCTTTGAGGGTGTCTTTCTCTAGCAAAGGTGGCACCTTTTGGCCTATCAAGAAGGAGTCTGAATGGCAAACCATGTGCTTTGGGTACTCCTCCATTAGCTCAATTGCTTTGATTGGATGGTTGTAGATCTTCACTTTTCCTTCTGGTGTAATCACTTTGATCATTTTCTTCTTCTTGATGTCTTTGTTGTTGTTGTTGTTGTTGAGAGCTTTGGCTTGAAGAGTTATCAACTTCATCATGCCCATCTTCTTCTATTCTAATGAGAATATATAATACTATTGCATGTGTGATGTTGTGAGTGGTTATATAAGTTTGGGGGTGATTGGTGTTTGTGTAGATGTTTATATTGATGAATGCATGTGTGTGGATTGCATAAAGTGTTTGAATGTCTTGAGAAGACAAAATGGGGGGCCAACTTTGACCAACATGTTGAATTCAAAGAGTGGACACGTTGCTGGGTTGATTTCTTCTTTAAAGCATGTTGTTTGTCTTTTTCTTTAGATAAAAAAGGAATTGGACTATTGGAGTTCCTGAAAGCAACTGCATGCTGCTTAATTTGGGGTTTCTTTTGCTGTTTTTTTTAGAACTTTTTCAGAATTATTTCAATCAAAAAAACTTTTCAGGGTGCAAAATACTGCTGCACATTGTTTTTTTCTGACCAACCACTGCAGGTTGACGGTGCAAAACATTAGCAGCTAGTTTATATTAAAGCAAATTAAGTCATATATATTAATTAGTATATGGAGGATTCAATTATTCAAATTAAGAAGCCATTGTCTCACGTGGGAGGAGGAGGAGTTGGTCTTCCACTGAATCAACTAGAAGGAAAAACAATACAGACACTCCAAACCATGTTTGGATTAAATAAAGGCATTGGAATTATAATTGTTATGTCCTAATCCTTTGCTAATTGGGTTTTATTGTGATTAGGTGGTGGATTAGGGGAGATCGAGATGGACGGCTGAGATGGATTTGGTTTGGGTATAAAAGGTGGATTCTCACTTCTCTCTCTCTCACTCGTTTTCTCACGTTCTCTCCCACTCAACGCTCTCCCTCCCTCTCAGTTGCTGTGGTGGTGGTGTGGATCGGCGAGGAGACGTTTCAGTAGAGCGCGAGGATCGTGTTCATTGGTGGTTTGGTTGGATTCGCCGGAGAAGGAGGAGAAGCGCTTGTGGAGGCGACTTCGTGGGTTCTTCAAAGGCTTCTTCAAGCCTTAAGGTATGCCAAGCTTTAGTGTAGATCTCCTTTTAGCCTTTGCGAGGGTTGGAGTGGCCGACGGTAGGCCGGAAGGCTCGTCGAGATCCTTGCAGCAGCTTTTCTGCTCTGCAACGGTCGACCGGCGGGATGGCGCGGTCGACCGTTCGTAGTGTAATTTGGGCGGAAAACACTTGTACCGGTCGAACGATACTCTTCGAGTGGTCGACCGGTGGTGCGTTTTACCAAGGGAAAAATGCTCTGTGTTTTCGGTCGAACGGGTCCCCTTTGCCGGTCGACCGAAAAGCACTGTTGTAGGTCGGTTGGGGGCGTTGACCATCTAAACGGTCGACCGCTCGTTGACTTCGTCCGACCGACGTTTAAGTTGACTTATTGGCCGGTCGACCGGGAGTGTTGTTTCGGTCGACCGTGTAGTGCGGTTTTGTTGGGGGATTTCCCTGGATGTTTTCGGTCGACCGTGATTGGTGAGTCGTTCAACCGTTGGTGCTTTTTGAGCAAGAGAGGATTTTTCCCTGTTGGATTCCGGTCGAACGGGGCCCCTTTGCTGTTCGACCGGTTGGACGTTATTTCGGTTTTTCTGAGGAATAGTTGTGGTGTTCGGTCGACCGTTTGGGTTCTTCCGTTCGACCGTTTGGGCACTGTTTTGCATATGGATGTTTGTGTCGTGGGTTGTTGGATCCGTCTCGAGGGCAATGGGTCTCCGGCCTTTTTGGGGCGACGGTACAGACATTGCCGGCCTGAGAGGATGGACGTGTTGTGGCTCTACGGAGCGTTGGCCGAGACTCTGACCGGCGGTGCCTTGTGTGCACGTGTTGTGGCTCTACGGAGCGTTGGCCGAGACTCTGACCGGCGGTGCCTTGTGTGCACGTGTTGTGGCTCTACGGAGCATTGGCCGAGACTCTGACCGGCGGTGCCTTGTGTGCACGTTGTTGTTGTGGCTCTGAGGAGCGGGTGCCTGGTGTGCACGGGAGATTGTTATGTTTTACTGCATTTCATTTCATGTTTCATTTCACATATTATGTTCATATTTTAGGGGTTTGGCATACGGGGTTTCCCACGGGAAACTCAGGCATATTCATGTTTTATGTCAGGTCGTACGCGTTATTAGGAGGTGGTGACTGCGGACAGGAGCAACCAGATCCTGTCTCTTTTGTTCTTCGAGGTGGATGATCTTTCCCTTGTACATGTGTTGTATAGCTTTTGGTGTTGGGTTGTAATCATCCTTGACTCTTGTATTGTACAGTTTCCCATATTATATATATATGTACTCGTGGTTTGGTGACGACCCCAGTGTTAATTCCTTATCTGTTTAAAGTTTTAAATTTTCCGCTGTTTCGGGGCGTTACAATTTGGTATCAGAGCTTTCGGTCCCGGTGTGCTTGTCCAATGAAACCACCTTAGAGGTCTTGCATTTAGTTTTCATTCATCATTCATTCATTCATAATCATTAATTCATTGTCGTTTCCTGTCCTCTTGTGTAGATGCCTCCGAGACGTGTGAGGCAACCTTCACGTTATAGGGACGCCAGTGAGGAGACTGGTAGGGAGGTCAGAGAGGAGGAGGAGAGGAGGACCCTTCAGGGGACTCTTGGTAGGCTGGGCGAGTTTCTTGAGCGCCAGTCTGCACAGACCGAGCATGCAGGGGCGGGGGCAGTGCTGGATCGGTTTATGCGACAACACCCTCATTCCTTTGACGGCAGTAGTGAGCCGGAGGCAGCTGAGGATTGGGTCTTCAAGATCCGGAAGATCTTCAGAGCGATCGGTTGTCCTTCTGAGAGGCAGGTGGATCTGGCCACCTATGTGTTGGACGGAGAGGCGGCCAACTGGTGGAGGTCCACGTCGGCTGTTGTGTTTGAGGACAGCAAGGAGGTGGGTTGGGAGGAATTCCTCGCGGAGTTCAACCAGCAGTATTTTCCCCAGCATGCGCGGGATAGGAAGAAGGAGGAGTTCCTGGCACTCGAGCAGCGAGAGATGACGCTGACGGCTTATATTAGCATGTTTCACGCCCTGGAGCGTTACTGCCCGGATACTTATGTGACACCGGAGCAGAGAGCTCGGAAGTTTATCCGAGGGTTGAGGCCGCAGTTCAGGTCACGTATGACCACGAGTATGCCGCAGACTTTAGCTGATGCAGTGAAGTTTGCGACGATTATGGAGCAGGACTACCAGGAGACGGTAGAGGACAGGAAGGTGCAGACGAAGGCCAGTGTGCGACCTGGAGATCAGATTTCGGGAAATCCGGGCAAGAGGCCCCGGATTGATAGTGGTGGATCACAACAGTCGGGGCAGTGCAGGCAGTGTGGTAGAGTTCACCCCGGGCGCGGGTGTGGGGCTCGATCAGGTGCATGCCATGGGTGTGGCCAGATGGGTCACTTCATTCGTTTCTGCCCGAGTAGGTCAGGTGGACCTAGTGGACGACCGGGTTCCTCCTCAGCTAGCGGAGCTGGACCGAGTCGACCTGTTGCACCCTCCCAGCAGGGGAAGAGTGTGGGACGTGTCTTCACCATTCAGGCGGAGGAGGCTAGAGACGCCAGCGCTGTGGTGGAAGGTACGCTTTATGTTGATGGGTTGATTGCTAGAGTGCTTTTCGACTGCGGGGCCACACACTCGTTCATCTCTGAGCAGTTTGCGAGCGTGTTAGGTCGTACCCCTGCGATGTTGATTGCCACGTTGGAAGTCAGCACACCCTTGGGTTTGGTGGGCATTGTGGGGAGCTTCCTCCCCGGCGCCACGGTTGCTTCGGGAGACCAGGAGTTCCCGGCAGACCTGGTCTTATTACCGATGGTAGACTTCGATGTCATACTTGGGATGGATTGGCTGTCCCAGTACGACGTTCGAGTCTTGTGCCGAGAGAAGAAGATTCTGATCTCGAGAAAGGGTCTTCCTGATTTGCTGATCAGAGGGACTAAGAGTGGAGATGGTCGGATTTTGGTTTCGGCAGTGAAGGCTCAGAGGATGATTCACCAGGGTTGTAGGGCGTTCTTAGCGACGCTTGTGGTACCGGATTTTGAGGTGAAGAAGTTGGAGGATATCGAGGTTGTTCGGGATTTTCCTGAGGTATTTTCTGATGAGATCACCAGGTTACCGCCTCACAGGGAGATCGAGTTTGGTATCGATCTGGTAGCAGAGACTACACCACAGTCGAAGGCTCCGTATAGGATGGCGCCTGCGGAGTTAGCTGAGCTGAAGAAGCAGTTGCAGGATCTGCTGGATTCAGGTTTGATCAGGCCCAGTGTTTCACCCTGGGGAGCTCCAGTGCTCTTCGTGAAGAAGAGGGATGGCTCGCTGAGGATGTGTATTGATTATCGGATGTTGAATAAGGTTACCATTAGGAATCGGTATCCTTTACCCAGGATCGAGGATCTTTTCGATCAGTTGCAGTCAGCGAGGGTCTTTTCGAAGATCGATTTGCGGTCCGGTTACCATCAGTTGAGGATTCGGGATGCAGATGTCCAGAAGACAGCGTTCAGGACGAGGTACGGGCATTATGAGTTTTTGGTGATGTCGTTTGGACTGACGAATGCACCAGCAGCGTTTATGGATCTGATGAATCGGACCTTTCAGCCGTATCTCGACAGGTTTGTGATTGTCTTCGTGGATGATATACTGGTATACTCACTAGACAGAGAGCAACATCGGGAGCACTTGAGGATTGTGCTTAGCATTCTGAGAGATCAGCAGCTCTATGCTAAGTACAAGAAGTGTGATTTCTGGCTAGATCGGGTGGCCTTTCTGGGACATGTAGTGTCAGCAGACGGGATTTCTGTGGATCCAGAGAAGGTCGAGCTGTGACTCAGCGGAGAGCTCCGACCAGTGTGTCTGAAATCAAGAGTTTTGTGGGCTTAGCAGGTTATTATCGTCGGTTTATTCAGGACTTTTCCAGACTTGCTTCCCCACTGACGACTTTGACACAGAAGGGTGTCAAGTTCGTTTGGTCCCAGAAGTGCGAGGACAGTTTCCAGGAGCTGAAGAGGCGATTGACTACAGCACCGATTTTGACGTTACCAAGTGGTAGCGGAGGCTATGTGATTTACAGTGACGCTTCTGGCATCGGTCTGGGTTGCGTGTTGATGCAGCACGGGAAAGTGGTCGCTTATGCTTCGAGGCAGTTGAAGGTTCATGAGAAGAATTATCCGACTCATGATCTGGAGTTGGCAGCGGTGGTTCACGCGCTGAAGACCTGGAGGCATTACCTATATGGAGAGCAGTTTGAGGTTTTCACAGATCACCAGAGTCTGAAGTATCTCTTCTCGCAGAAAGAGTTGAATATGAGGCAGCGCAGATGGTTAGAGTTCATAAAGGATTATGACTTCACCATTTCGTATCATCCGGGGAAGGTGAATTCTGTCGCGGATGCCTTGAGTAGGAAGGTGGAGTTATCAGCTGCCAACTTGTGTATTCAGGAGTGGAGGTTGCTTGAGGCCTTCACGGAGTGGAGACCTTTTACTGAGGGCTCTGAGAGGGCAGTGATTGCGGGACTTCGAGTGGAGCCGCAGACAGTTTCGGGAGTTGTTCAGGCTCAGAGAGCAGATGATGAGCTGGACAGTCTGATGCAGTTAGCTGCTAAGGACGGATCAGACTTCAGTGTCGGAGTCGATGGGGGATTGAGGTTCAGAGGTCGGATATGGGTACCGAGGGCAGGTGATCTGAGGGATACTATCATGGAGGAGGCATATAGAGCCAGATATTCCATTCACCCGGGGAGTACCAAGATGTATAAAGATTTACAGCGGAGTTTCTGGTGGAAAGGGATGAAGCGAGACGTAGCAGACTTCGTATCCAGGTGCTTGGTTTGCCAGCAGGTGAGGATTGAGTACCAGCGGCCAGCAGGGCAGTTGCAGAGTATGGATCTGCCAGAGTGGAAGTGGGAGCATGTGACGATGGATTTCGTCACTGGTTTGCCGAAGACGAGGAGATCTCACGACGCGATTTGGGTCATAGTCGATCGACTGACCAAGTCGGCGCATTTTCTGGCGATCAGGACCACCTTACCCTTGGAGGGTTTGGCGAAGCTGTACATCGAGGAGATAGTCCGGTTACATGGTGTACCTGTGAGTATTATCTCTGATCGAGATCCGAGGTTTACCTCCAGATTTTGGGGTAGTCTGCAGAAGGCTTTGGGGACTCGGTTGAAGTTCAGCACAACTTTTCATCCACAGACGGACGGGCAGTCAGAGAGGACTATCCAGACGCTAGAGGATATGCTGAGAGCGTGTACTCTGGATTGGGCAGGATTTTGGGATGAACATCTGCCGTTGATCGAGTTCGCCTACAACAACAGCTACCATTCGAGCATTGGGATGACACCGTACGAGGCTCTGTACGGTCGGCCTTGTAGATCGCCGGTATGCTGGAGTGAGGTAGGCGAGAGGCAGTTGGTTGGACCAGAGATTTCTCAGATGTATGCTGAGAAGGTTGGCGTGATCAGACAGAGGTTAGCGACGGCCCAGAGCAGACAGAAGAGTTACGCGGATAGGCGTAGATGAGAGTTGAGATTTGAGGTGGGCGATCACGTTTTCTTGAGGATTTCACCAGCTCGTGGAGTGATGAGATTCGGGAAGAAAGGGAAGCTCAGTCCGAGGTACGTCAGACCGTTTGAGATTCTTGATCGTGTCGGAGAGGTTGCCTACCGTATTGCTTTGCCACCGCAGTTATCGGGTATTCACAACGTTTTCCATGTTTCTATGTTGAGGAAATACATTGCCGATCCGTCGCATGTGATCGAGATCTGTGTTCCGGAGATCGGTAAGGACTTATCTCTCGAGGAGAGGCCCGTGGAGATTGTAGACCGGATGGAGCACCAGCTCAGGAGGAGAACCATTCTGATGGTGAAGGTCAGGTGGCAGCACCATAGCGAGCGTGAAGCCACTTGGGAGGTCGAGGATGAGGTCCGGAAGAAGTATCCGGAGTTGTTCGGTGAGAATTTGGTTCTAATTTCGAGGACGAAATTCTTTAAGGAGGGTGGATTGTTATGTCCTAATCCTTTGCTAATTGGGTTTTATTGTGATTAGGTGGTGGATTAGGGGAGATCGAGATGGATGGCTGAGATGGATTTGGTTTGGGTATAAAAGGTGGATTCTCACTTCTCTCTCTCTCACTCGTTTTCTCACGTTCTCTCCCTCTCACTTGCTGTGGTGGTGGTGTGGATCGGCGAGGAGACGTTTCAGTAGAGCGCGAGGATCGTGTTCATCGGTGGTTCGGTTGGATTCGCCGGAGAAGGAGGAGAAGCGCTTGTGGAGGCGACTTCGTGGGTTCTTCAAAGGCTTCTTCAAGCCTTAAGGTATGCCAAGCTTTAGTGTAGATCTCCTTTTAGCCTTTGCGAGGGTTGGAGTGGCCGACGGTAGGCCGGAAGGCTCGTCGAGATCCTTGCAGCAGCTTTTCTGCTCTGCAACGGTCGACCGGCGGGATGGCGCGGTCGACCGTTCGTAGTGTAATTTGGGCGGAAAACCCTTGTACCGGTCGAACGATACTCTTCGAGTGGTCGACCGGTGGTGCGTTTTACCAAGGGAAAAATGCTCTGTGTTTTTGGTCGAACGGGTCCCCTTTAACGGTCGACCGAAAAGCACTGTTGTAGGTCGGTTGGGGGCGTTGACCATCTAAACGGTCGACCGCTCGTTGACTTCGTCCGACCGACGTTTAAGTTGACTTATTGGCCGGTCGACCGGGAGTGTGGTTTCGGTCGACCGTGTAGTGCGGTTTTGTTGGGGGATTTCCCTGGATGTTTTCGGTCGACCGTGATGGGTGAGTCGTTCGACCGTTGGTGCTTTTTGAGCAAGAGAGGATTTTTCCCTGTTGGATTTCGGTCGAACGGGGCCCCTTTGCCGTTCGACCGGTTGGACGTTATTTCGGTTTTTCTGAGGAATAGTTGTGGTGTTCGGTCGACCGTTTGGGTTCTTCCGTTCGACCGTTTGGGCACTGTTTTGCATATGGATGCTTGTGCCGTGGGTTGTTGGATCCGTCTCAAGGGCAATGGGTCTCCGGCCTTTTTTGGGCGACGGTACAGACATTGCCGGCCTGAGAGGATGGACGTGTTGTGGCTCTACGGAGCGTTGGCCGAGACTCTGACCGGCGGTGCCTTGTGTGCACGTGTTGTGGCTCTACGGAGCGTTGGCCGAGACTCTGACCTGCGGTGCCTTGTGTGCACGTGTTGTGGCTCTACGGAGCGTTGGCTGAGACTCTGACCGGCGGTGCCTTGTGTGCACGTGTTGTGGCTCTACGGAGCGTTGGCCGAGACTCTGACCGGCGGTGCCTTGTGTGCACGTGTTGTGGCTCTACGGAGCATTGGCCGAGACTCTGACCTGCGGTGCCTTGT
The DNA here is from genome assembly GCA_963682175.1 of Triglochin maritima. Taxonomy (NCBI): domain Eukaryota; kingdom Viridiplantae; phylum Streptophyta; class Magnoliopsida; order Alismatales; family Juncaginaceae; genus Triglochin; species Triglochin maritima. The sequence continues at coordinate 35,225,199 of OY821787.1, forward strand.
GTGCACGTTGTTGTTGTGGCTCTGAGGAGCGGGTGCCTGGTGTGCACGGGAGATTGTTATGTTTTACTGTATTTCATTTCATGTTTCATTTCACATATTATGTTCATATTTTAGGGGTTTGACATACGGGGTTTCCCACGGGAAACTCAGGCATATTCATGTTTTATGTCAGGTCGTACGCGTCATTAGGAGGTGGTGACTGCGGACAGGAGCACCCAGACCAGATCCTGTCTCTTTTGTTCTTCGAGGTGGATGATCTTTCCCTTGTACATGTGTTGTATAGCTTTTGGTGTTGGGTTGTAATCATCCTTGACTCTTGTATTGTACAGTTTCCCATATTATATATATATGTACTCGTGGTTTGGTGACGACCCCAGTGTTAATTCCTTATCTGTTTAAAGTTTTAAATTTTCCGTTGTTTCGGGGCGTTACAATAATTCTAGAATTGAAGTTTCGAACGAACAACATGTAAAGAGAAACTTGTAAGTGAAGGATTATATCTTTTCTGCAAAAACCCATGCATGAAATCCGGATATGTGTTTCTTAAGTAGAAGACGGCCAATTACGAATTTCTAAGCTTACCTTCAGTTCAGATTGTTGTTATGGAAAAGAAAATCACATGATTATTACTACTGATGGAATTAGGTAGTTTGTAGTTGAATAGGGTGAGTGGTGATGAGGTGAGGATTTGATTTTATGAGCATATGGTGGATAATTGGTCAGTTTGTTTGGGTATGAAATGTCAGCATAGGCGTCTAAGGTGGTGCATGATTCCATCAGTATTGCTACTTTCAAATGTGGGATTGGTATTGGAGTAATCCACATGGTTTAGACTTTTAAGTCCTAGTCAGAGTTATCAAGTGGAGGTAGACTTTTTCAGTAGATGTGTGTCTCTCTGTGACTGTGACTGTGACTAGTGCATGGTGTGGAAAACATGTATGGGTGAGTTTTTTCCCCTTTCTATTATTATCTTGTTGTGTTTGTTATTAAAAACGAAATCTGATAGTTTTGTTTTAACTTTGAAGATGTCAAGATGACGATGGAGAGGTATTAAAGTCCAAATTGGTAGCTTCTTCTTATTTGTGTTGAAAACGATGACTCTCAGTCAACCAACTGAGCTAGGGGTGAGCAAAATTCGGTCCGGTCCGGGCACCCGGATCGAACCGAATTTTTCGGTCCGGACCGAACCGGACCGAATTTTTTCGGTCCGGTCTTCGGTCCACAAAATTTTGGAAATTCGGTCTTCGGTCCGGACCGGACCGAAAATTTAAGGGGAAAATTCGGGTTTTGGACCGACCCGGACCGGACCGAACCGAACCTATTCGGTCCGGTCTTCGGTCCGGACTTCCCGAAAATTCGGGTTTCGGTCCGGTCCGGTCCGGTCCTGGACCGAAGCTCACCCCTAAACTGAGCAAGCCTTAGTGGGCTCTACTCGTGCATGGGCTGGACTTGTTTCTAAGGTATACTATTTTAATTGTAATATCGAAGTTTTGACTATTTCTCACGATTTATAACATTACGATGATCGATGATCTTCTAATCACAAACTAAATACAGAACTAAAAGTAAAAGGGATAAAAAATCACAAACCATAATTTTGATATTGGAGATTTTTATAGAGGTTTGACACCCTAACAAAGTCTTAGTCATCTCTTCCAAGTTTCACTCAATCACCGTGAGCCTCGTTTGAGTTTCCACTAAACTGATCTCCGTTTCGGACCAAGATCACTGCCTTTACAATCACGAGCCTTGTGAACAATCTTTGCTATATTGCTCGATTTCTCCTCTCACAACGCCAGAGAGAGCTTCTATGAAGTTTTACCACTTTTGTGATTCTTGGATATGGAATTGGAATTACGAACAAACATTCTAAATTGGAACACACACACTTAGATATGATATTTGAATTGAACAAGTCATGAAAATTATGCTTTGAGTGTTGAAAATGGTAGCTTGAACGTGTTTGAGGTTTGGACACAAATGATAGGAGTATAGATATGTGTCTTCTTGTATAAAACTTATGATTGACTTCTTATTTACAATGTTTCAAACTCTACTAACCGTTTGACAGAATTAGTGAGATTTGGACCAATGAGAGAAATGATTTAACTTAATTTTGGGTAGAAATCTGCACAGATTCGCTAGACCGTTGAAGAATGATTGTCCGAAACACAAAAGTTGTCTTGGTCAAAATAATAGGTTTGGATGACCGAAATAGATCATCAACTTCCAATATTATTTTTTCAATTTCGACCAATTAAATTTCAGTTCACCAAACAAGATTCTGCTAGTGTTCTAATGTGGATAGTAAGAATTAATCAGGCTCTGATCGGTCGTCTAAGACCAATTCGGTCGTCCGGATCAATAGTTTGTCTTTTAACGTCAATACTTGAAAATCAAATATCTGTTGTGAGTCTACCAATTATATTGACACTTGGAAAGAGTTATTGCGTGTCAGATGTCAAGAAATAAACGATTGACCGATAGGAGATCGGTCATCCGAAAATGGACAAGACAAATTGGCTCTAAGACAAAATACAAATGTGACAATTATAGTAAAATCTAAAACCGGTCCAAGAGGATTCGGTCGACCGAATGACAATCGGTTTTCTAAGTGGACAGATCTAGTAATGATTCTAACGACTACTAATAAAATGATTTCTGTCATTCGTTAGATGTTCACTTGTTTGAACAAAACTATGACAAAATCATAGTGTTCAAGTTTACATTTGATCATATGAACTCAATAAATGGAAAATTATAAGTTTTGGTCTAAAGTTTTTGTTACAATATTGAATCTTTGTCTCAATGTTTCTCTTCTTGATGATCTTGATGAACTTATTAAAATAATTTGCAAGTATATATACAATGCATGTAATCATGTTTGCGTATTTTTGATTGATTAATTTGATTAATCATCAAAATCAAATGTATTAAGACCTAAAAGCGAGAAAGTTATTTAGTTCACTATTCATTAGAGGTAGATGAGTTGATTACTTAAATCAATTTCGGATAGCTACACTTTCTTGATTTTCCTATGATCCTAAGTGCTGGAGAACATGTCAAAAAATGAAATCAATCTTTTGAAGCGTTGAAGCATTTGTTGGGTATTACGGGTTCATTATTGACACAACAAAGCAATAATACAATAACATTTGTTTGTTTTCCCTTTTTGCGACTTATAAGCTCATTAACAATCTAAACATGCTAAAATTATGTTAAATATGATTACGGTAGTCAGATCCTTCACAAAAGTGTTGCAGAAAAATGTGGGGGAGAACAATTCTCGCCTATGACCTATAATAAGACTATATAACTTCTTTTTCTTCTCTTTAACCCTAATCTACAATGTGTTTCCCCCTTTTCTTTTTCCAACATACTAAGCCATCTAAATCAATATCAATTTATTCATGAGTACACACAACTTTTTAAATTTCTTATAAAGCAATATCTTAATTATTTCTTAACATGTGGTATATTAATCAGGTAATTAGTTAATAACCCCTCAAATATAATGTGTCGTGATATTTGTTTGTGAATCAAATATTTCCAAAAAATTGCCTTGAAATATGAAAACTATCATCTCCAAGACATCTCCCACGAGTTACGACTATCGAGTACACAATAGTTTGAAACAAAAACAAAAAAAAAACACAACTAACCATCCTGCCACTTCTAAGATAAGATCTTAATAATACTTACCGGTTGAATTTTATATTAAGACATTATTTCCTAACATTAAGGTCGTCCCAACAATATTATATACACTAGCCCAAAAATACATCTGGGAGCAACACCAAGAGTCCTCAGTTATTATATTTTCGAGGGTAAAGTAAAGTCCTTTATTATTATTATTATTATTATTATTATATGGAATAAGAAGATAAGATACTGTAGCTGCATGAATTGAATAATACAAGGGTATGGATGCAAAAACCCAAAAAAATAAACGGAAAAAGTCATCAAAGTCCCACTACTCTGTTTATGTTCGGATCGCCGGCGACGATGGTCGGAAAGGCCTGGATTTTCGTTTCAGTGACGGCGGCGATCGCCGTGACTATGAGAACAAGAGGAGGCGGAGGTTGGACGACGGTTGACAGGGAGACGGCGATCGGTTTGTTGAGAAAAGCTTCGGAAAGGTTAGGGTTTTGGGCGATGCCGGCGTACGTGTTGGCCCACACCCTAACCCTAGCCCTCTGCCTTCCCTATGCGGTGTTCTTCGAGGCCGGGGCGGCTCTCCTGTTCGGCTTCCTCCCCGCCGTCGCCTGCGTCTTCTCCGCCAAGGTCCTCGCCGCCTCCCTCTCATTCCTCCTCGGAAGGTAATCCTCAACATCCCATCTTTATGTGCCATTTCTGATCTTTACAACAAACCTTTTTTGCTACATCTCGTAATGTTTGGTTACTTATTGTGTTTTCGATTTTTAGTGTCGAAATACAAGCAAAGATCCAATCTTTAGTGATCTAACATTGTGTTTTCACACACCCTTTTTGTTACTTTACTTGTTGTTATGTGTGGTGAGTGGGGGTGTTGGTGGTTGCCCTAAAAAAACATCTTTTCGTTTTGTTGTTAGTGTCAAGACAGTTAGACGAGAGAGAGAGAGAGGTGATGGGTGTGTTATGGCTTGCATTTAGTAATGTTACGATTTTGATCTTGTTATGGGGTTTGGTTGTCTTTATCGGTGTGTGATTGAGAAGTGTTTGTAAAATTGTACGTGATAGTGACACATTTGTTCTGTTTTTTTTCCTGCAATCCATCCAATTTGGTGTGAATGTAGCGAATCCTTTCAAGTGTTTTGAGTTTTGGTGTCCAAAATCACCAGCTTTTGTGAAAACTCAAAAGCATTGTTGGGAATATTGATTTTTTTTCAAGCGGGTTTTGTATGATTAGGAGTTTTAAAAGCTAAAAGTACCCTTTGAAATAGGTGCTTGCGTGGAAAAGGGAAATTAGAATTTTTTATGGATGTATTGTAATGTGCTTTGAAGATACAACAAAACTCTGTTTCTTCCAACTTTGGTTTGAAATTTGAAGACAAATTGGACTCCTCTTGTTTGGAAAATGGCATCCATTTAAGTCATGTAGGAACAATTTTTGCCGTTTTGGAGATTTCATTCTTGCAACTTGCAAGCTCATGTAGCTGAGACTTACCTCTTCAATGGAATTATAACATCAGTAGTTATTGTCAATTACCAAAGCAGTAAAAAAGAGAAGCGTCACCTATTATTTATTATTCAATATTATGCATAGCAAGACAATACCTCTATCATGTTATTTTATGACCACATCTGCATGGTCTGGTACTTATGTTCTGGAGTCGTCGTAGATGCTGAAAGAATCAGTATTCTCTTTAAAAAAATTAATTAATTAATAGAGAACCTTCGTAGTGATGGAATTCATTAACACATGGGTCAGAGAGTTAGATACCTAGTCTCTTCTTTTTTCCCCAAACAAATTGTTAACACACTTGCTCAAGTTTAGAGTATTTATGTTCTTTCTTGATTGCTACCTCTTGATGTAGATGACAACATTCTTTTTTTTAATGACTTGGTACTTGAGATTTCCTTTTAACCAATACTTATGTGAGAAGCTAATCTTCCCGTTTCTTTGTCAATCTGTGCTACCTTCTCATTAGATGATTGTGCCCATGGGTCCTTTCCTTAGGTTCCATCTTTTGTATGCGTTTTGGTAAAAGATAAAACAGATATGTTCTAGCTGACATACTAAATCTTGTACGTGTCTTTTCTAATTTATGAAATTCTCCATGAGCAGAGCTGTTTTCCGGAGCTCAAAGTCTGCAATGCAATGGGCAACAAGAAGCAAGCATTTCCAGATTGTTGCTAGGGGAGTCAAACGAGATGGATGGAGATTTGTGTTGCTTGCTCGATTCTCTCCCTTGCCCTCTTACGTCATCAACTACGCACTTGCTGCCACAGAAGTTGGTTTTTTCGTCGACTTCCTCCTCCCAACTATCATGGGCTGTATACCCATGATACTGCAGAACACATCCATTGGTAGCCTTGCAAGTGCAGCTGTTTCGTCCACCACAGGCACAAAAAAATCTCAAATATATTCTTACCTCCTTCCTGGACTCGGAGTAGCTTCCAGCATATTTATCTCTCTGAAGTTTAAGAAGTATTCTTCTGAGTTTTCAGCAAACAATGAGCTCTCATCGTATTCAGTTAATGGCAATGTTGATGATCATAGTGCTACAGACGTTAAGTGTGGCAATCCCACAGATGTTGGACTGAGGAGAAGAAATTAAGTATTGTTTTGACATATTTCTCTGCATCTGTTGAGCATTCGTTTACTTCTCTAGACTTAAGTTATATGATGTAGCTTGTACCTCCACAGACCACAGATGTTGGTGAGAAGAAGAAATGAAGTTCTGATGTAGCTTTATTGGTTATATTCTAACCCAGTTAACTTAAACGTGCCAACGTGCCACATTTTCTTAATCTTAAACCTTATATCTTCTGTTAACACCTCTAGCTCTTAGGTTCTTCCTTTCTACATTGGTTATAATGCATTTCAGTTTCTTAACTTGCAAAGATGAATATTGATCTTGTAAGAATAAAGTAGCGTATGTAGGTTTGTTGTTTCTGACTTCGAGATATTTTATAATTAACCCATGGATCCATCCAAGCTAATAAAATAGAGTATGTTGGCACGATGCTGTTTTCTTTTAATATAATCAACCTATTTCAGTAATGTTGTATTCTTTATCATACTTTGTTAAATATTAAGTTGTATGTTTTTATGATTTGCATCAGTATCCCCGCCGAATTTAAACTTTAGATTCACCACTTGGATACCTCTGTTCAGCCCAATTACAAGGAATGAGTAGTTAAACTAAGAGCATATATGCACTGAGGAAGTTAAAAAAAACAGTCTAATTGAAGCACTTTTTTTAGTCAAGAACCAACACGTAGGACCATTGAAAAAAGAAAGAATTTTTTTTCAAAATAATCACCCAAAAATACGAAATTGGAAGAATATGTAAATAAGAAACTTAATTGACAAACTATGCACCTTGAAAACGACATCTGTGATGTCGTTTTCATTAACTAAAAACGACATTAGTGATGCCATTTTTATCCTAAATGAGAACATCATCACCAATACCATTTTTACCTAGGGCATGTTGAAAGCAATGGGTTGATCGGGGGTCTCGTCCCCCAGAAAAAAAGGGTAAGTCATTAGTTGATGTATTAACTTGAATTTAAAAACACGCCAACCCTAGCTTGTTATGGTTAATGAGAGTGGAAACATAACCTAAGATACACATCTTATGTTACTTATGTCGAATCGTCATCAAAATTATATGAATTAACTCAAATTATTATATTCAATTAGTAATTGTTGTGGGGGTAAAACATATAGTGGGAGATTTGTTGAGTCTATGAGTCTGATTAGGAGTGCGGGAGTGGCAGGGGGCGACAACCCCTGCGGGGACGTGAGTCCCCCCAGATGGAGCGCGTTTTGCAATTTTTTTCTTTTTCGACATCATATTATTGTATTTCAGATATTGATCTGTTTATCTATATTGAGATTCAATATCCGGTTATGGGTCTAATTAGTAGTACGGGGGTGCAAAACGCACTCCCTCCGGTCGCTCGCTTTGCGAGGGGGATTCACGTTCCTCGCAGGGTTGTCACATCCGCACTCCTAATCAGACTCATAGACTCAACAAATCTCCCACTATGTGTTTTACCCCACAACAATTCTTGTTGCCTTCAATTCAAGTTAATGCATCGACTGATGACTTACCCGTTTTTCCTAGGGACGAGACTCCTGACCGATCCGTCGCTAGTGCAACACGTCCTAGATAAAAACGGCATTGGTGATGTTGTTTTCATTAAGGATAAAAACAACACCACTGATCTATTTTTAGTTAATGAATATGACATCACATATGTCGTTTCTCAAGATGCATAGTTTGTCAATTTAGTTTTCCACGTGTATATTCTTTCAATTTTGTTTTATTATTATTATTTTGAATTTTTTTTTGAAAAAAATCAATTATAAATTGATCAAACCGTCAAATCAAGAAAATCTGGTCAGCACTTTGACTGAACCATTATCACCATCATTCAGCATAAAATCTCCTATAGCTGAAGAATAAAAAAGCTGATGGGGATTTCACAAAAGAACTAAACCTTCCAACTCAAGGAATGAAGGAATACATCAACTTTGGAATAAATAAGGGTTGAACTACTGTATATGCATGAACGCAAAGCGAGAAGTTGTTGTAATGTGATGTTATAACTAACCAATTAGAACAAAGGCAGTAGCATCAAAACATGGTTCTGGACTCAGACTGCATCTCCTCCTCCTCCTCAAAGCATTGGTTGGTACAAATCTTCCAAGTGTGCGATTACTTTCACTTTGCAGTTTTTCAGATGCTTAATTATTCTCTAATTTATTTTTAGCCATGATCGTGGAACAATATAGAGTGCAGAGACCACTGGGAATATACTTCCTGTTTAGTTAGGCTTTACTTACATAATCTTTTCTCTGATAACCAGATTCTGATCAACAAGGCACTAAGAAACAAACCAAACTAAGAACCACAGAAATTTAAATTTAAATATATTTTCCTAACAACATTCGGGTACGGTTGATACGCTCTATAAATATCACCTATGATCAAGGCACATAATGTATGTAAGTGATGGTAAAATAAAGGATGGTAGAAATACAATCAAGTCTCATATCAATGCTTTATATCATTCTTCCACAACCCTCCATTGTCCATACAAGGACAATGCCCTGCATGAAGAATCTTGTAGGCTAAATTGGCATCTCATATATTTTTTTATAAAAAAATGGGAGTGTGGGCTTCAAGGATGTCCACTATTAGTTGGTGAAAAAGACATGATATTTTGAGCATGTCATGCTTAAAATATTTGACTACAAAGAACTTATGCGCATGTAGTCCCACCATGGGATATGTTCTAAAACACTACTTCACTTGTTAGGAAAATATTATTCAGAGGAAAAATTGAAAAGATATCCAACTGCCAACTTGTAACCACTTTCTTCTATTTGGATCCCACCATTTCTCTCCTTTGTCCCCACATCAAAGCATTAGTTGTCCAAACATGTCAAACCTATATGTATGAAGAAGAAAAGAAAACAGAAGAATAAGGAAAATATGAGATTTGTCCAATGTTGCAGTATATAAGCACAGCCCCCAACAACAAACTTAGTCAGAAGAGAGACCCTTTCCCATACTAATCTACTCTTCTACCCTAGTCCCTCTCAACCAATTCAGACAAACATGGCAAAGCAAGAGGACTTGAAGGTGAGTCTTCTATAAAAAGATTCTTACTTGTTTACACTTTCAGTGTTGTTATGTTATCCGTTGATCATGAAGCCAATTTGCTGTCTGTGTTTCAGAAGATCGAGTTGAAAGTCCATGTCAACTGCTGTGATGGATGCAAGAAGAAAGTACTCAAAGCCTTGAGCATCAAAGGTACTATGAATTCTGAAGCCTTTCCTTCCACTTCTCTTGCATCAAAGAGAACAGAATTGTATCTGTAAAGAAAGTTTACAATAGGAATATATTCTGTTGCTTTGATGTGTCCTCTGAATGTACGTAAGGTTACGATGGGAAACATATCTAAGTAACTTCCAGCTTTAATTTTTGTGGAAAGCTCTAACGGTCACCCTTTTTTGCTCTGCAGGGGTTCTGAAGATGGAAATCCACCCCACACAACCAAAAGTGACAGTTATGGGAAATGTTAATGCCGAAACGCTGATAAAGAAGTTAGGTAGGTGCGGTAAAGTGGCGGAAGTATTGCCCAAGAAGCAAGATACAGAAGGCAAGCAACAAGGAAATGTTAACATCAACATGGCCAAAAAAGAAGATGCAAAAGAAAAGCCAATTAAAGAGGCAAATTGTGAGAGAAAAAGTTCAAACCAGTGTCATGCAGAGACCACTAAAATCGTAGAAGCAGAAAGATCAGAGAAAAATCACAAGGAAGAGAAATTCAACAGCACTTGTGAAGTCATAAAGCCTGTGAATTCTACTCCTCCTCACATGAACTACTTGATGATGAATCCAGCAATGATGCAACCACCACAGCATCAAGTTTGTTACTCGACGGTGGAGCCTCAGAGCATGGTGGTACCCATGACATATTACATGGCCAACTCTTGTAATTCAGCACCACCTCCATATTGCAACATGATTCAACCTTGCTACCACGGCATGCCGATAAACCATGTACCGGCAGTGCACCCTCAACCTTCTCGAGTTATGGATTACTTCAATGACGAAAACACTGCCGGATGCCATGTCATGTGATATTCATTCATCTCCCCGATTCTACTGTAAATATTGCAATTATGTTGATAGTGAGTTTCTTATATATTTGGCAGCCAACATTAATTCATCAACTAACTAATTAACAAGAAGTGATGAAATTCAGTTTGCTTTTGACCATAAACTGTTATTGTTTGTGCTTGTAATTAAGATCTATCTTGCGTTTTGAAATTTAAAACTACAAAAAAAAAAAAAATTACTGTAATGTCACCTAGGATCACCAAACTATTTTTTTTTGTATCTCCTAATTAAATGCTTATGCATCTAACTATCAACTACGCTTTATACATGTAAACCATTATTTGCAGGAAGTCTACAATATATGGGTTCTTAATTATTCATTTATAGTGTAATATGTATATGTATATATGTAATTAATTATTATGTAATGGAACAAATTTGTGAAGAGAAATCCACAAAGTTTGAGCCAATGAAATGTTTCCCTCTTCTCACCATTTTGTTGATTATGCGAGGTATATATAGCAGTACATACATTGAGATATATATAATATATAAGTTCTCCATCGGGTTCTTAAGTTGATGAAGCAAGCATATAATATACCATGCCATAACGTTGGTAAAGCTACCAATGCAATGAACCAACCACTTAGCTAGCGATACCTTACCTTCCATCAAAGAAACCACAGATATATTTCCATGCCAGTTGTATCGATCTTATCTACCATGCATGTGCATTAGTTCTTGTGTTGCTTCACCACTCCAACCCTCCATTCCATTCCATTCTCTTCCCTTTCCTTCCCTTTATATACATGTGTGTCTATACAACAAACATGCACCAAGTCTGAAAGATCGATCGAGTATATATATATATATATATAACTATATAAGAATGAGTAGTACCGCCACTAGCAACAACAATAATTATACTACTTTAGCAAGAGAGGAGGTGATCAGAGATTGGGTGGTGGACGTCGACAACCGGAGCTCGAAGGTGAACTTATGCGAGGAGTGCGGGCAGTGGGACAACCAATCCATCTACATTGTCCCATCATGCATCGATCAAAGACCTCAACCCCACTGCCTACAAGCCCACCATGGCCTCCTTCGGTCCCTACCACCACCACGATCCCAACCTCCTCCTCATGGACAACCACAAGCACAGGGCTCTCCTACACTTCATCAACCGAGCCAAGCTTCCGATTACCGACTTCTTGAACCCCATGAGGGAGGCCCTTCCCGCCATCATGGGCGCCTACGAGAGGCTCGACCCGGAGTGGACAGGCGACGACAAGTTCCTTAAGCTCATGGTGATGGATGGTTGCTTCATGCTGGAGATACTACGGCATGTCACCGGAACCAATATTAATGGTGCTGGAGATTATGCTGTTAATGACCCCATATTCAGCCATCATGGGACATTGCACGCCATTCCCTACATTAAGAGAGATATGCTCATGATCGAGAACCAAATTCCTCTCTTGGTCCTCCAGAAGCTTGTAGATGTGGAATCACAAAGCCCTGTGGTATTAATTAATTATTAGTACATACTTACTTAATTATATATAGTGTTATGTATATATTCTATAAGTAATTAATTTGATAAGTATATATATAACAGATGCAGCAGCATGAGGATAAAATAACGGACATCGGTAGGCTGGTACTTAAGTTCTTCTTTCCCAACCAGTGGTCTTACCCAAAGTTGGACGTTGGCCTCCACGCCCTTGACGTCTACCGCAAGAACTTGATCCAAGGTCCCTACCGTTCCAGCAACAAGAAGAAGAAGAAGTCTAGATCAGCTGAAGGGTCGACGGATAACATCAACAACAACATTATGCCTGCCATGGAACTCAACGAGGCTGGAATTGTGTTCAAGACAAGCGACACGAGTAGCCTCAAAGACATCACCTTCAAGCGTGGTGTCCTTCGGCTTCCGGTGGTCATGGTGGACGACACAATGGAGTCGATGTTCCTCAACCTCATGGCTTACGAAAGGCTCCATGTAGGCGTAGGCAACGAGGTCACCTCCTACGTGTTCTTCATGGACAACATCATCGACTCCGCGAAAGATGTGAACATTTTGGAATCCAGGAAGATCATTCATAATGCTCTGGGAAGCCATAAGGCGGTGGCCAACCTCTTCAACAACCTGTCAAGGGATGTGACTTTGGACACAGATAGTAGCCTCGACGATGTCCAAAGGAGGGTGAACAAGTACTGTGGGAAGAGGTGGAACATGTGGAGGGCAAATCTGAAACACACATACTTCAGGAGTCCTTGGGCTCTCATCTCACTTGCTGCTGCTATTTTCCTTCTTGGTCTCACTGTGGTTCAGACTTTCTACACCGTTTATCCGTACTACCGTCCGTCCCAGTGAAGCAGGAAACGATGCTCCTCCACCACCGCAACACTGATGCACGGCCAGTCTTCTTTTACATTGGATTTCATTTGATGGTGTGGGTTTGTTGAGTGTTTATTTACAAGTATATATATGTTTTTGGTTTGCTTGCAAATGTTGTGAAGTTTACCAGCATGTCTATCTTGTTTGGGTGATTTTGTAACTGATCTTCCCGGTAATGTAATTTGAAGTTCCTAAAGTGTTTAATATTAATGGCGCTTTCTGGAAGAATGTCAAAACGAACTGATAATAAGAGAAGATAACTCACTTTGGAGTTTGGGATGCCCAAAGAAAAGATACTCCATTCAATCTGATCTGAGTTGCAATTCTTTTGCTTTAGCAGGTACATACATCAAATGGTAGGGCATTCAATAAGCTATCCTTGGATACAGGTCTCCTTGGTTTATACTTCCATAAGAATAGATACATAGGATTTCAGTACAAAGTAGAAGAGTAATTCGAATGGAGTAAAAATTAAGGCTTACTATGTAATCTCCAGTACAATGTGCACAAAGCAGATCTATAAATAGTATCATAACGACTATGAATGCTCAAGAATAGAGAATTGCCTGATTCCTATTGCTAAATACATTATAAATATGAACTGCAAAATGCAGATATAAACCATAGATTTAGTAACTGCAGACGTAGTAGCCGAGTGGCTTCTGATAGAGCAGCATACAGGTCAAATAAAACCTGTGAACGTATTAGCCGAATGCTTCTGATAGAGCAGCATACGGGACCCAAAAAAAGGCCATGCCATCATCTATAATATACATACACGGCAACTAGAGGACATGACTCCCAAACAATTATTTGTCAGTTGGCAGGTTAGAGATGCAGAATAAAACCTCATACAGATTCACCAAGATCCAATCCCAATCAAGTGGAGCTGCATGACATGGTCAGGAGTTAGCGCAGAATAAATATCACAGGCGTCGGTTTGTGATGTAATCACACATGAAAATGCACTGGCAAACTCACAAGGTTGTTCTTTGGTTCCTTCCAGTAGAAACCTTGAAGCAAAACAGGAAAAATGTTGCACGCCAAAAGAATGAAAATTGTTAAGGCATGCAGACCCATCCATTCCAACACCAACGTTGGTCGTCTATAACCGTAGATATCCACCTATATATAAAAACAAAGTAGTTTAAACATCTTCACTAGAACACTTACTGCAGATAGCTCAACTATCACAAGCAATTCCACCAAAATGTGATGAATCCTACTAAGATACAATTGAACAAAATGTAGTGTGAACTGCAAAGATCGCTTGGAAAAGTAAAATGAAAGAATAAAGGCAATGTTTGGGTTTAAATATTGCCAAAAAGAAAAAGATGAGGTAAAGATGTGGCAATCTCACCAGAACATAGATCCCAGTGAAGAGAATGCCAGCCGCACCAGCTGTAGCAAATGTGTAGCTGACTGAGTATAGAACTTTGTTCACGCGCATACCTGTGATCAAGACATGATTTTATAATTTGAACAATGTAAGCATCAACCAGTGATTGCAAAATGAAAGTCCTTTGCTTACCAAAAAAGTCTAGGAAAAGTGCCGCTGCGAGAAGACAAAAGGATGGCATTGTCCATTTTAGGATTCTATCTCTGTGGTCCTGTGATAGATACAGGAACCATGAGCTTCCAGTCTTGCACAAAAAACAGATTCCAGAATAAAAACTTCATACCTTGAAGTGCAAGATAACATGCCCAAATTGCAATCCAATCAAACAAGTAACAATTGCCATAACCGAGCTGCATGAACAAGTAAAGTGCAATAGAAAGTTAGTGATTGCTTTACTGGAAATCCATGCTAACAATGAGTTTTAGAAGTAAAAAGCTAAAACCTCAGGAGTCCTTCAGGATCAAAGGGTGCTTGACACCATGAAGGAGCATTGGGAGGGAGCGGACCTGATTGGGGAGAATTAATGCTGCATTGCTGCAAACACATTATCAAATCATAAAACAATGCAACCAAGATACATAAAGGATGGAAGAAAAATGGTGTGAATATTTTAAAATACAAACCTCCATTCGTGCATAAACAGGCCGTTTATACAAATGCTGAATGCCCATGACTTTGCGATCAATAAATCCAACAGCATTACAACCAGGACTAGTATCACCTCTTGTGCCACACTTCACCTGAGGTTGGTGGTGTCATACATCACAATTAAACCAAAAATAACAAGTTGTAATATAATTAAGAAGAAAGGAAAGCACATATAGGATCGATAGCCATCGCCGTTTACAGGGTAAAGAAATAAAATCTAACATTCACTTGATCTTTTAGTTCCTCAAAACTTGACTACAAAAGACTATTCAACAAATAACAACAGAAACAGCCTTCGCTAACTACATGGATGAATCATATTTCAAGTGCTACTTATTTTTCCAAAAACAAATCCCAGATTTAGACTTTCAAACTTACGGAGAAGATTTTCATTTCAGAGTCTGGACTAGCAATCTCGTACTGCCAGTCAGGAACATATAAGCCATACAGGAGTCCCATGTATATGGCTGTAACCACAAGTCCAACAAACCTAACAGAATATAGTAAGAGTTAGTCAAGTCCCCAACCTTTTGTGTTGCATATGAGAATGAGACGCAACACCTTCGATTCATGAAACTTACAATTGAGCTCGATATTTTTTAAGCAAGGATAAGCCAGAATCAACATCATCATTAGAACGAAGCCAGATCTCACATAGTGCAGTCATCAAATATGCAAATGCTATTCTCTGCAAATATATTAGGCCCATGAAACCATGTCTTGTGTGTTGTAAGGTGTCTAGAATCAAGATACATATAGGTTCCTTTGTTCCGAATGAAGAGAGAATTTCACTATACCTGAAGTATGCCCATCCAACGAATCTTTAGCATATCGACTCCATATGTTAAATTGGTAAGACCATGGAAATATCCACCTGCACTCAAATGGATGTTAGAATACACAAAGTGATTCATGTTTCAATGCGATAAGTAGGATACATGCTAAGGATGATATAAGTACCTTGGAGTATCAGACCAACTATGAACAGCTTCAGAGCCCTGCACACTGCTTTGCGGGTTGCAAGAACCTTGTCTGGTACTCTCTGTATACAGTTTGAATTGCAACTAAGATCGACAAATTTTTCAATAAACAAAAATGCAGATGTCTCACAGTCAACAGTTTTTTTAACACTGCTGGCCTTGCACCCTTTCTATTGCCCAGAGTTCTGAAGACCACTACCTCCATTATGTGACAATAATGTAAAATATTCAGGATATAACAAAAACCTGAAAGAAAGAAAAACCTAACCTTGTATGTGAGACCAAGTGCGACTCCAACAATGAATAAGAAATAGGGCATAACAAAATCCGCAAGGGTGATCCCATTCCAGGGAGAATGACTGATGGAGGGTAGAAAACTACCAGCATCATCTACCAGTATCATAAGCTGTGGTACATGTGGAAAGGCAGATGCAAGAACTAAAATAGTCAATAACAACAGCAAACCATGTGATCAACCAACATACTGACAACAAAAATGTTAATTGCCAAACATCTCATGGCAGCACCCCGAAAAAACTACATCTCAGGCAAGACCACTAGAAAAGCATATAGAAAAATATCAATGATTGTAATATTTTATGCCATTACATGGATTACAATAATAATGTTGGAAAAGTGATGGATCCTATGGACTATGTCTTTGGTCGACTTTTCAGAAGCCTAAAGTCACCATATTGTGACCAAAAATGAGAAGGCGACAGAGACTTCATGTGAAACTGTCGGCAATCATCCAAAAATTGCAGTTGTCCCTTTTCCAGCTGGCAGGAGATCATTCAAAAATATCTACTGAATGTGCAAGCAAGAAATAGCATTCTATCAAGCAAAGCAAAGCAAAGCAAACCAACAGGAAATCGAAATCATGCAAGAATTGATGCTGGTATAATTTGGGATCACTTAAATTGCAAGTTACAAAATGGTAGGTGGGTCTTTTCTATTCTATCCCTGGGGAGAAGTTATGTTAATTTTTCACAAATAATGAAAGAGCGTGAAGACACATTGTGCCGGCCTATACATAGCATGTACCATCCACTCAATCGATAGCATGTACCATCCATCCATCCATCCATCCACCACAGAACAACACCCACCAAATATTTATTATGATCAGACCACTGTAATAAATTGTGAGCTGCACTCTATACTGTAGTATATGGACCAGACTGTGTTCCAAACAAACATATACAAGATACGTGTGCACTGTAAATGTTGGGAGAATGTGCAGTGATTTGAGGGTCCACTAATATATAAGAGATATGGCCTATGCTATATTCTATTCTATTCTATAATTCTATTGGGTGACAGACATAGCAGAGGTAGATAAAAGTGGTGCACCATCACTTCAAAAATAATAAATAGTAGAGAAAAGTAATGAATTATCAGTTTTTGGTGAATATAATAAAGTTCAGTGGAAAGATATTTCCATTGGGAAAGCAATTGATAAGTTATGGTGGTGGGGTTGGTCATGCCAACCCCACCACCATCACTTCAAAAGGGGCGGTGGATGGAAGGAAGAGAAAGGGTCACACGACCAAATACGTGAACGTGAAAAGGACAATTTTAATTATTATTTTTTTTAAAAACTTTTGCCTTCTGTAGGTTGCAAACACCACCACCACATTACAGAGAGCAAGGGACAAATGGTGGCTTTCCAGCAGAAAGAAATGGGATAGTGGAGTTTTGAGTTTAGAGAGTTCATGTGATTTGGGCAAGCTTGATAACCAATCAAACACAGCCACAGCAGCAAGGATTCCTAATGTGATTATCATATTGGTATCAACAATACAATATATATGATTATCATATTTCAAAAAAAGGGGCAAAGAACCAAGTATTTATAATTAATGTAAAAATGGCAGAAAAATATAGAAAAAAGAGAGTAAATGGGAACCAAGATGGAATGACAGCAAATTAGGGGTGGGTGGATTGGGTTAGAAGTTAGAAGAGGGGAAAAGATTGAAACCCAAAAGAAGAAGAAAAAATGAAGGGATCTCTTACTGCGACGGTGAGGCCACGGAAGACGTCTAGGGAGACGAGGCGTTGGTTAGAAGGTTTGATGGAAGAAGGAGGTTTGACGGAAGAAGAGGTGAAGCCTTCTTCTATGCAACTTCTTTCGTTGGCTTTTATCAACTCGTACATTACCACTCCTCCTCCTCCCATATTCTCACTTCTTCTTCTTCTTCTTCTTCTTCTTCTTTGGGTTCTGTTTTTTGAGATATATATATATATGTAAAAGTTTCTTCTTTATCTTTCCTCACCGGAGATCGGAGATGTGTTTGGGTTTGGGTTTGCAAAGAGAAGAGATGTGTGCGTACTTCGTACTTAAATAGTTAGGAAATACTTACATATATGTGAACGTGTGTGTGTGTCTTCTGTTTCTCTCTCTTTCCCTCAACCGTCAGATCGCGCGTGGACGGTTGGTTGATCTTATGTTTTCTCCCAGATTTGGATCCCACGATTCCTTTTTTCTTCTCCACCACAAACCAAACTACCATCTCATTGATTCTTTTATTAGGTGATTAATTAATTTAATTATATTAAAGATTTGATTTGTAATCAAAACCCACCTCAAACTTTTTCTTCTCTTCAATCAAAACAAACAAAACTACAATCATATTTTGGCTATCAAAAGAGCTTTGATTTTTTCTTCGGACAATTACAACATAAGATGACTTTTACCCCCCAAATAATTCGTATGTTCGGGAGATGTGTTTAATTGGACGGTTGGCTTTCTTGTATTGTTATCCCTTCACCAACTTAGAAATTTACATAACTTAAAGGCCACTTGATTGGTAATTGGACGTTATGTATTTCATTTAGCAAGTAGCAATTGATTAGTTGATCGCCAAATCATGGGGAGTGGGGCAAAAATTACGTTATGTTGTTGTTGTTGCTTATTTATTGGCTAACTACATATTATTTGTGGTACGGTGCCTCTACTTTTACCACTCAACGCATGCCTGCCTATCATCCAATCTAATACATACTTAAGTTTATCATACGGTTCTCCATTAGTTGACTAACCGCATCCATATATATAAATATATATCTAAACTAATCCAAGTGATGAGATTAATTTTGGTGTTACTTCATACCGATGATGTTGATGTGTTCTGCTCCTCCTACTTGACTTGATCCTTGGCCAAAACTCAAATCATATCAAATCAATAATAAGAACACCGACACAACACGTGCGGTCAATGATATATGTGGCGATCGCTGTTATTCCTTCCTTACTTAAACAAAGTGTCAAGCATTAAAACCGATCCAAGCAGCGGAAAAAAAATAGCAAATCCGATGGAAAAAGAAATCACAATTGCAAATTCAAAACACCAAAACACACAAGATTTAACGTGGAAATCCAATGTGGGAAAAACCACGGACGACACAACTCCAAATCTACTATAGAGAAAGAGAGACTTACAGGAGACACAAACAACCAGCAAGGATACCCGACTAAAATTCGCCCACCGAATCAACAAGGATGCTCTCTCTCTTTTCTCTCAAGAATGCAAAGTAGACAATAACAATCAATCTAATTGTTCTCTGTTACAAAGGGGACGAAATTGTCTTTATATAGTAGGCAAAAAACAAGTATAAGTTGCACCAAAATCGCGTGGAGAAATGTGCAGAACTGGGTCCAACGGTCGACCGGTCTTCAAAAAATAGGTTCCATCGGTCGACCGAAACATGATTACCGGTCGACCGAAAAGGGACAAACATTTTTCCTGTTTGCTGAAGTGCATACTCGGTCGACCGAGTCACTTAAGTTCCGGGCGACCGAAAATGGTCATGCACTTTTACCCAGCTTCTCGTGTGTGCCCGGTTGACTGGTTCGGTCGACCGAAAATGGACAAACACTTTTCCTGTTTGCTGAAGTGCATACTCGGTCGACCAAATCACTTAAGTTTCGGGCGACCGAAAATGGTCATGCACTTTTACCCCGCTTCTCGTGTATGCCCGGTCTATCGAACACTTAAGTTCCAGTCGACCGAAAATGGTCAGACACTTTTGTCCAGCTCATCGTGTGTGCCCGGTCGACCGAATCCTAAGTTCCGGTCGACCGAAAAAGGACAGACACTGTTGCTGGACAAATCAAAACACACATCCGGTCAACCGAAACACTCCTTCTGGTCGACCGAACCTCTGTTTTATTCCACGAATACTTTAATCACATATTCAAGGTAATCACACATCCGGTCAACAATCTCCACCTTTACCTTGAATAGCCCCCGGAAATCTTTGAAGGAACACTTCCTTCCTCATTGTGTCGTCGTCTTAGCTCCATCTACTTGAAACTCAAACCAACCAAGTTCACGCATACCATGAACTTAGTTGAAATAACTGGCTTCGTCAACATATCAGCCGGATTATTTTCAGTGCCCACCTTCTTCAAGACCACACCTCCTTCAGCAACAACTTCCCGAATGAAGTGATGACGGGCGTCGATATGCTTCGTTCTCTCGTGGTACATCTGATCATTCGTCAGATGAATGACACTCTGACTATCACAATAAACAACCACTGTATTCTGACATGGACTAAGCTCTCAAAATAAACCTTTCAGCCAAAGAACTTCCTTTATACCCTCGGTCACTGCCATATACTCTGCCTCCTTTGTAGACAAAGCAACAATGTGTTGCAACGTCGCATTCCAGCTAATAGTTGTGCTCCCAACAGTGAACACATAACCAGTCATAGATCTACGTCTATCGCGGTCTCCCGCGTAATCGACATCCACAAACCCCATTAGCAAATACAAAGATCGACCAAATTTCAGAGATAGCTTAGTTGTACCTTTTAGATACCGGAGAATCCACTTCACAACTGACCAATGCTCCTTTCCTGGATTCGACATATAACGGCTCACAACGCTGACTGCCTGAGCTATATCTGGACGAGTGCATATCATAGCATACATCAAGCTGCCAACTGCACTAGTATAAGGCACACGTGACATGTATGCCTTATCATCTTTCTTCTTGGGACAGAAGTCTACCGAGAGCTTAAAATGTGCGGCGAGAGGAATTCTTTCAGACTTGGCATCTTCCATGCCAAAACGATGCAAGACTTTCTCAATATATTGCTGCTGGGAGAGAAACAAACTCTTGCATGTACGATCGCGACGTATCTCCATACCTAGAATCCTCTTTGCTGAACCAAGATCCTTCATTTCGAACTCAACCTTTAACAATTCTTTAAGCTCAGAAACTTTAGACTTGTCCTTAGCTGCTACCAACATATCATCTACGTAGAGTAATAACAAAACAAGAGAGTCATCCGGAAATACCTTTCGGTAAACACAACAGTCATACTGGGATCTGCTGTACCCATGTCCAACCATAAAAGAATTAAATCTTTTATACCATTGTCGAGGCGACTGCTTTAACTCATAAAACGACTTTTTCAACAAACAGACCTGATTCTCTTTACCCTCGACCACAAAGCCCTCCGGCTGGGACATGTAAATTTGCTCATCTAATTCTCTATGTAAGAAAGTGGTCTTCACATCTAGTTGCTCTAACTCTAAATTATGAATTGCAACAAAACTCAACAAAACACGAATAGAAGTATGCTTCACAATGGGTGAGAAAATATCGCTATAATCCACACCCTCCACCTGACTAAAACCACGAGCAACTAATCGAGCTTTGTATCTCACATCTGAGAGACCCTCGATTTTCTTCTTGAAGACTCATTTGCAGCTAACGGCCCTTTTTCCTTTTGGAAGTTCTACCAGCTTCCAAGTTTGGTTCTTATGAAGAGACTCCATCTCTTCATTCATTGCACTCACCCAAGCAGCTGAATCAAGTGCCAAAATTGCCTCTGAGTATTTTCTCGGCTCACCAAAGGTTCCAATATCTTCAGCTGCACTAAGAGCATATGCAAGGACTGATTCGGTGTATCTACGAGGTTTCTTGGTCAGCTGCCTCTCTCTGTCCCTTGCCAACAAATACTATTCATCTTCCTCAGATTTCGAACTCTCTCCTTGTGTCACACCGGTATCCTCATCAACAGTCACTACCGGTGGCTCCACCTGAACTGGAGTCCCACTTGTCACAAGAGTAGAAATAACAGTGTCTTTCCTGGAAGGTAACATAACAAGCTCATTAAAGACAACATTTCTTTCAACCATGAGCTTCTGAGATTCCTTGCACCACAGACGATAACCCTTCACACCCAAATCGTAGTCAAGGAATATACACTTCAACGACTGAACATTCAATTTTTCTTTATCTACATGTGCGTACGCTGGACAACCGAAGACTCTCAACTTGGACAAATCTGAAGCTCCACCTGTCCAAACTTCTTCCGGTGTTCTCATGTCCAAAACGGTGTGAGGTGAATAGTTCACTAAATAACAAGCAGTACACACTGCTTCTGCCCAAAAATCATTAGTCAGGTCAGCATTCAGAAGCATACATCTAGCTCTCTCCAAGAGAGTTCGATTCAGACGTTCTGTTGTGGTGTGTGACATACGGTTCAGTGTCTCACGATTCCTTCATCCTTGCAGAATTCGTTAAACTCTGAGGAACAAAACTCCAAACCATTATCCGTCCTTAGAACCTTAATTTTCTTTCCTGTTTGATTCTCAATCATAACCTTCCAGTGTTGAAAATTCTGAAACACATCGCTCTTTTATTTCATAATATAAACCCAAGTCTTCCTGGAGAAATCATCAATAAATGTGAGCATGTAGCGAGCTCCACCTTTTGATGGAACCTGAGAGGGTCCCCATAAATCAGAGTGGACATAATCTAAAGTGGCCTCAATGGTGTGCTTTGCTGGTGAGAAGCTAACCCTCTTCTGCTTCCCAAAACACAAAATTCACAGAAGTCCAGACTGCCGATTGTCTGACTTCCAAACAAACCACGTTTGCTCAACACCGCCATGCCTTTCTCGCTCATGTGCCCAACCTCATATGTCAGAGTTGGGCATTCTCCTCACCAGACAACAATGACGCTACAACTGCGTCACCTACCACAGTTTCTTCTTTAAGCATATAAGCTTACCGGGTCCAAGCTTCTTTCCCTTCATCAGAATAAGTGATCCTTTGGTGATGGATAGACAGTCATCCTCACCATTGAACTTGTGGTCCTTTGCAGTCAGACTACTTACTGAAATCAGATTCTTGCTCGCCTTTGGAACATGTCGCACATCCGACAAAATCTTGACTAAGCCATCGTGGGTCCTCAATCTGACAAAGCCAATTCCTGCAACCTCGCACACTGTCACCATTGTCCATCACAACCATTCCACCTGACATTGATTCATAAGATGAAAACCATTGTTTATTCGGTGTTAAGTGGAATGTACTGCCCGTGTCAATTACCCAATCGTCAGAAGCTTCAGAAGAACCTGTAGCTGCCAACACAAAATCAGAATAAGACTCAGCAACATTCGAACCTGACTGATCACCACTACTAGAACCCCTCTGCTTCTCTCTGTTTTGTAGCTTAAAACATTCTGATATCTTGTGACCATTCTTCTTGCAGTAATGACAAATAATATCTTTGTCCTTCGACTTGGTCATAGAGGTGTTCTTTGAGAAACTCCTCTCTTTCCCCTTACCATGAGCAACAAGTGCTTCACTTTTGCTCAACTCAGACCCATCAGATCTCTTCTACATGTCAGATTTGGAGGAGAGTGTGTTTTTGACATCCGCAAGAGAGATGTCGGTCATGCTATACATCATTGTCTTCACGAAGTGATCATATGAAGAACTCAACGAGCAAAGTAAAAGGATCGCCTGATCCTCATCAGAAAACCTTGCTTCCACTTTCTCCAAATCCATGATGATTGCATTGAAATCATCCAAGTGTTGCTGAAGGGAGATACCCGACTTCATCTTGAATAGGAAAAACTTCTTTTCAAGATAATCCGGCTCGCAAGTGACTTCTTCATGTAGACTTCCTCTAGTTTCTTCCACATACTTGCAACCGTCTTCTCTTTTAACACTTCCCTCAATACTTCGTCAGACAACGACAACTTAATAGTTGACATCGCCTCTCGATCAGGCTTCAACCTGTCTTGTTCGGACATTTCTTTTGGCAACTTGTGCATGCCCTCAAGAATGTGCTCCACCTCTTGCTGCACCAGGATTTGCGTGCATCTTGACTTGCCACAAGCCGAAATTCACATCTCGGCTCAACTTCTCAATCTTCCAATGATTTGCCATGTGTACTTGCCAAAAAGATCGATGAAAACCCCAAAATTCGGACCAAAAAGCTCTGATACCAGTTGTTAAGGATTAAAACCAATCTAAGTACGCAGCGGAATCGAAAAAATAGCAAATCCGATAGAGAAAGAAACCACAATTGCAAATCCAAAACACCAAACCACGCAAAACACACAAGATTTAACGTGGAAACCCAATGTGGGAAAAACCACGGACGACACAACTCCAAATCTACTATAGAGAAAGAGAGGCTTACAGGAGACACGAACAACCGGCAAGGATACCCGGCTAAAATTCGCCCACCGAATCAACAAGGATGCTCTCTCTCTTTTCTCTCAAGAATGCAAAGTAGACAATAACAATCAATCTAATTGTTCTCTGTTACAAAGGGGACGAAATTGCCTTTATATAGTATGCAAAAAAAAGTATAAGTTGCACCAAAATCGCGTGGAGAAATGTGCAGAACGTGGGCAGAACTGGGTCCAACGGTCGACCGAACGGGTGTGTCGGTCGACCGGTCTTCAAAAAATAGGTTCCATCGGTCGACCGAAACATGATTAGCGGTCGACCGAAAAGGGACAAACACTTTTCCTGTTTGCTGAAGTGCATACTCAGTCGACCGAATCACTTAAGTTCCGGGCGACCGAAAATGATCATGCACTTTTACCCAGCTTCTCGTGTGTGCCCGGTTGACTGAACACTTAAGTTACGGTCGACCGAAAATGGACAGACACTTTTGCCCAGCTCCTCGTGTGTGCCCAGTCGACCGAATCCTAAGTTCTGGTGGACCAAAAAAGGACAGACACTGTTGCTGGACAAATCAAAACACACATCCGGTCAACCAAAATACTCCTTCCGGTCGACCGAACCTCTGTTTTATTCCACGAATACTTGATTGACATCATTTCATGCTCATATTTGTATCTTCTATCCATTATCTTACACCTAAGCAATGCTACGTGACAAGTTTTATGTTTAGTTTTCAGGAATAAAGAGGTTTGAAGAGAATAGCCATGAATGGACCCAAAAGCAGGAAAAAAGACTTAATTGTGAGACCTAGGGACTGAGATGCAAGGGAGAAGGACATGATCGTAAGACCAAAGGACCTAAGAGCGAAACAGGAAACTCCACACCATCATGGGGAGTATTTTGGCAATTCGATTTGGGTCGGAGCTCCAATAAACAAAGTAGATGCATCAAAGACCAACAAAGACCACCAGCAAAGCCCACAACAAATCCCAGATGAATCCAGATCCAATAGACTGTCAATTGGCGGTCCAAATCATTCTATATCCTCTCAGATTTGTGGGGCACGTGTATTAGTGTATTCTTAGTCCATTTTTGGTATTGGTTTAGTCCCACATCGGGGGATTGTCCCGGATTAGCTTTTTCCATGCCTATAAATAGAACTATTCACCTTTCATTGTAATTACACATTGCTTGGTGGCATTCTCTCTACTAAGGAGTGAGCCTTGAAGCAAAAACTCAAGGTGGAGAAGAATGCTACCTTCAATGTGAGTCATTTGTTAATAAAATAATTCTTCTAGTTTCTTTTAATCTTGTCTTTTAATTTGTGCATGTTTGTTTAGTCTTTCCTTTCCTTTTATGCTTCTTTAATATTTCTTGCTTGTTTCAGTATAATGCTTCATTTTGTTAGAGTAGTTAGTTTAAATATGTGTGAGTAGTTCCATCTCCTTTGGGGTGGAGTAGATGTATGTACATGTTATGTAGGTGGTATGAATGCTAGATTTTATTGTTTGTGAGAGATATTAGTATGCTGTCTTGAATTAATAAGAACTTTACTTGATGGTTTCTGTCATAGTTAGGTACACTCCATGCTCATTATGTTCTTAATAACAACCTTGCATTGCTCATATTAATCACCTAGGTTAGTGTTGTAAATGACAGGTCTTGTCATGAGGTACTTCTTATGCATGAACAAACACTAACCACACTTGAGCTTATAGTATGCATTCAACACCACACTTATTTCATGTGCACACACACACTCCACCCCTTAGGGGTTTTCATTCTTGTGTTTTTATCTTCTTCATTAGTTGTTTAGCTTAGTTGTTTAGTGATTTCATTTCAGCGTGCTTGTTTACTAGTTTAGTTTAGATTAGTGTAGTGTAACCAACCTTTCTTCCCTTTCTTTCCACTCGCCTTCGCACAAACCAAGCGTCGACACACCTCCCAGTGGACAACCCGTATTTGTCACCGCTTCAACGCGGTCGTGAACTTGCGGTTAATATAAAACGATCAATCAATACTTTAATCACATATTCAAGGCAAGCAACAACAATCATCATCGAAATTTATTAGAGCACCTTAACGGGTCGGGTGAACCCTCGCGCCCGACCCTGGCGTCCATTCGGGCGCCAGAGCTCCCGAATGGACACCCAGGGCGCCATCAGGTGGGGGGCACATGTTGCCCTCCATTCGTCCACTTTTTTTATTTGAGTGGATGATTTGTTATTATAGTTAATTGATAATACATTGAGTATTTTTTAGTAATTTGGAGTGATAATTTTTTATTATTGTGGGATCACTGTTTAATCACGCGTGCACTATGTCATCACGCTTCGACTATTCAATCATACGTGCACTATGTAGTCACGCTTGCACTGTGCATTCACGCGTGTACTATGCAACGAATACCTCTATCTACTCTCAACTATAAATACAACTACCTATCTCCTTTAACTCCTCAGATCTTCTTAAATTCTTCACTTTTATTAGCTTCTCATCTCAATGTCGGATAGCAGTTCAAACCCCCGCTCAATCCGACGATGACAACTGCAGTGAGACATTCGATATGGTGGACCGTGCTATTGATTTGGTTTCCCGGGTTGTGTATGAACAGAGTACACGTCCTAGGCTTCGTCGAAGGAGAACGACGAACCCAGATAGAGATCGTGAACTTGGTTACAAATGTCTTAGGGACGATTATTTTTCTGACAACCCTGTCTATTATGATTCTCTTTTCAGGAGAAGATTTCGGATGCAAAATTATGTCTTTCTGCGCATTCACAATGTCGTTTATGTAATATGTAATGTGTTTTCGTAATATTTAATAATAATTTCGCGATTTAATAGTTCGAGTTAAAGTAATTAGAAGTAGTAATTACAATTAATATTATGTAAAATGTAATTTGTTAAATGTTGTGTAAGAATTAAAAAAAATTAATTAAGAAATGATGCGGATGAAAAAGAGTGTAGGGTAGGTGAGGGTAGTCCGTGCGTGGTTAATATTTTTTTTTGTGGGTAGAGTGAACTGACGTGGTGGAAAGAGGAAACATGTTGCTGTTAAACATGGTCTTATTCAAGATAAGGAATAATGCTGAGGTTCGTGAAAGTGGGAAAATAAATGTGAAGGCATTTTATCACTTTTGTATGGCGACGTTTTTACAGTCATAGAACAACATGGTCCACACCTTCTTAGTTCAGGACTTCAGGTTCAGATATTCAAATACATATACTTTGTTAATTGTGTTTGCTTTGATTTCACGAGGAGATGAACACCAAAACAATATTTAAACTTACTTTGGACCAACTCTTGTGATTATTACATGACATATATAGTAAATAATGATGATAAATAATGATAACATACATGCATGGTTCATGAGACCCAACCATGGCATGAGGTTAGGAGGATTGTAGTATAGTATCCACAAATTTCAGTAACACCACTTTCCTTTCAAGGTATCATGATCATGATCATTATTATTATTAAATCAAATAATCATTACTTATCATTAACTGTTGACCTTTTTGATAATGTTTTAAATCATCATGGTAGTCTACTTAAAGTAAAGTTGAATTAGATGTGGATTCTGCAGCTAATCCCATTTCAGGAAATGTTGGGCTAAAAAGGCTTATTCGGCCCATGATTTTACAGTTATTTATTTTAGTTGGACCTTCCCAGCTTTTGTTAATGTTGAAAAGCCATCTTCATAGCAGGAGTGAAGATGCAGACCCGAAAGTCTAGGCCCAGAAATTAATGCATCCAACGCGAGAGATCGAATCATACATGGCCAGAGCAGGACGGGAAGCAAGGAGTGATCCTACTTCCAACCTAAAATTCGAACCAGTCTTTCAGTCGACGATCCACAAAACTCGACCGAGACATCTTTCCTTGGCGGGATTTGTTGCATCTCTCGGCTTGAATGTTCTCACAAAAACATCAATATCAATATGTTGCATGACTGCATCATCATCATCACCATCATCATCTTTGTCGTGGTAGTTTGAAATCAAGCGATTGAAAGAATCAGAGGTTGCAATACGTCTATACCCAGCCCACCTAACTTGTCCGGTCAAAAATATAATATGAGATTGGAGTTGTACGTGCAAAGCAATTTTGTTTGTTCTATAATTCTATTGTATTTATGTTACAACAGAAGTGCCTAATTGGTACTCAACTTTCTATTTTTGTTTTGTCACGCATACATAACTTCTGTCTGTCTGTCTGGGTAGTAGTCCTTAATTATTAATTGTTCCAATCTTCGGACTTTGTTCCATCTTGACGAAATCGAGAAGGCTCACCCCGACATATTTATGTTCCATCTCGACGAAATCGAGAAGGCTCACTGTAATAACCTAATCTAAAACATCTTAATTAACTAAACCTAAACTTAATTAACTCTAGTTAATCATGCATGAAGAGCAGGAGGTGTTGGAAGGAGAGAGAGAGAGAGTTGGTTGGCTGTGATTGGAAGGGTTTTAGGTGAATGGTGATTGGAGGAGATGGAGGTGATGAATGTATATATATAGTTAAGATAGGATTTTGTTAAAACGTTTCTTCATCATTTGCATCTAACAGAGAGTGAGAGAGAGAGACTTTCGGAGCAAAAGAAGGAGGAAAGAAGAAGTAAAGAAGAAGAAGAAGAAGAAGAAGAAGGGAAGAAGAAGAGAAGGGGTGTTGAAGGGAGCTCGGGAGGCTTCTTCAACCGTCAAAAAGGTATGCCAAATCTTCAATATAACTCACATAAGCCTTGTGAGTGTTGGGGATCGACGTTGGTGTCGAATTCCCCGTCGGAATTCAACCAATTCAGAGGTTGAAGACGACGATCGGTCGACCGGTGCCTGTGGACAGTCGACCGATCCTATTATTATATTGATATTTACCCGCGAACGGTCGAACGATGTCGTTAGACGGTCGACCGTTATGCCAGATTTGTGCGGGAAAAAGGGGTTATGCTGTTATCGGTCGAACGGGACCACTTAGCCGGTCGACCGAATAACAATGAGAATGGGTCGGTTGGGGATTTTGACTTATTAAACGGTCGAACGTCCTTAACCTTGTTCGACCGATCCATTTGATGCTTAGTCGGTTGGGAGCTTTGACCATCAAAACGGTTGACCGCTCTTTAACTCTCGGTCGACCGACTGAGCATTTAATTAAGCGGTAGAGTGCTTGTGTTGTTTCGGTCGAACTGTATTTCAGTTCCGGTCGACCGAACGAGACTTGGGCAAAATATTGAAATCCCTGTTATCGGTCGAACGGCCCCTTGGTTCGACCGGTCGGATATATATTATATAAAATTGTATAGCGTAGACCTTCCAAACGGTCGACCGCTAGATGACTTTTGTTCGACCGATTGGTCGGTAATTCGGTTGGCGTGGTTTGACCGGTAGATTTGTTTGTACAGTACTGTGTACTGTGTGGGGGACCGGTCGACCGGTGTGCTTGTAGCGGTCGACCGATCTGCCGCAGGTTGGTGGATTTATCCACACGCGATCCGTCGATGTCAGGTCGACTACCGGCTCCGAGGCGACGGTTGATTACCGGCTTTGAGAGCTACGGATTTCACCTTCGACGAAGGCGTATTATTGTTGTACTTTTTCCTCTCTTACCGAGCGGGGTGTGAGGGATGTGTACCGTAAACCTTGGGCTGTTTGCGAGGGTTTAGCGGTAGGCCGAGGATGTTCCGGCAGGGTGCGCGCTAGGCGACTCTTGGGGGAGCAGTGGCTGTCGTCTGACCCGAGTTGTGTATTCGGCGGGCTGACTCGCTCTTTGGGTGCGGCGTGTACCAGGGGTTCCTTCCTGCACTTTTTGGGGAGCAGTGGTGTCGACTGACCCTTGTGAGGCAGCGGTGGACTGACTTGACCCTAGTGGCAGGAGTGGTTCAGTGCCGCGGAGGCGGTGAGGGCATTATTGTGGGCCCGAGGCGGATGATCATGTGCATAACATTGCATTGTCTTTAATTCCTTTTTATATTTTTAGGAGGTTTGGTATACGGGGTTCCTGCAGGGAACTCAGGCATGTTTGTTGTTTGCATTTCAGGTAGCGAGCAGGGTTAGAGTTTGAGGTGGTGACCGAGGACGGTGCCCCCGAGATCAGATCCTGTAGTTGTCAGTCTTTTCCTTTTGAGGTGATTACATATTGTATAGCTTTTGTCGTAATCACAGTCAGTTTGTATATTTGACTTCCACGTGGATCATATTTATATTATATATGTTGGTTTGTTTCCCGTGACGTGCCCAGTATTATTGTTTAAATTTTCCGCTATTTTCGGGTACGTTACAATTTGGTATCAGAGCGTTGATCTCGGCGTACTTGTCTAAAGAAACCACATTTGAGTTAGGAGTTAGGTCTAGAGGATCATGCATGCACAGATTATATTGATATTGTCTTGTTTCCTTTGGCAGATGCCTCCTAGACGGGGGAAGGCGGTTGCCCATACTCGCGGTGAGAGTGAGACTGCGAGGGATGAGGTTTGGGAGGATGAGCGTCGGACGTTGTTCGATACGGTCGGACGTCTGACGGAGATGCTACAGCAGCAGACAGCACAGACTGGGCAGACGGGGACTGGCGCTATGCATGACCGGTTTATGCGCCAGCATCCGCCTACCTTTCTGGGGCAGTACGACGCAGAGGCTGCGGAGGAGTGGATCTTCACGATGCAGAAGATCTTCAGTGCTATTGGTTGTCCTCCAGAGGCGAGAGTGGGCCTGGCTACTTATGTTTTGGGCGGTGCTGCGTCCAACTGGTGGAGGTCCACATCTGCAGTGGTGTTTGCGGACAGAGATGATATAGCCTGGGAGGAGTTCGTTGGCGAGTTCAACGAGCAGTATTTTCCGCAGCATGTCCAGGATCAGAAGAGGGAGGAGTTTCTGAGTCTTCACCAGGGAGACATGACCCTAGCAGGCTACATCGGGAAGTTCAACGCCCTTGAGCGTTACTGTCCCGAGATGTATGTTACACAGGAGCAGAGGGCAGGGAAGTTCGTCCGAGGGCTCCGGAAGCAGCTGAGGACGAAGGTGCTGACACACATGCCGAGCACGTTGGCCGATGCAGTGAAGAGTGCCTCTGTTCTTGATCGTGACTACAGGGAGAACTACCAGGATGAGAGGAGGCCATCAGGTAGGTTCTCTGGGAGGCCAGGAGGTCAGACTGGAGGGAATCCGGGCAAGAGGCCCCGATACGAGGGAGCAGGAGTTGCAGTACCACGACCAGAGCCTTGTGGTACTTGTGGGAGGTTTCACTCCGGGCCGTGCTTCACCCCCGGAGCATGTCATGGGTGTGGCCAGCTGGGTCACTTTATCAGGAGCTGTCCGAGCCGAGGAGCTGGGCCGAGCAGACCACCGGGTTTACCCGCACCAGGCAGAGGAGGAGGCGGAGGTAGACCACCTTTCCGACCACAGCAGGGGCAGCGCACTGGCAGAGTTTTCACCATCCAGGCAGAGGAGGCTCGGGATGGAGGCGCTGTCGTGGAAGGTACACTTCTTGTCGCGGGTTCAGTAGCTAGGGTGTTATTTGATTGTGGCGCGACACACTCGTTCATCTCAGAGCGATTTGCGGGAGTGTTGGGCTGTACCCTTGCGATGTTGACTGCCACTTTGGAGGTCAGCACACCCCTGAGTCTGGTGGGCACTGTGGGGAGATTTGTCCCCGGCGCCACGGTTGTTTCGGGAGATCAGGAGTTTCCGGCAGACCTGGTCTTGCTACCGATGGAGGACTTTGATGTCATACTTGGGATGGATTGGCTGTCCCAATATGATGTTCGAGTCTTGTGCCGTGAGAAGAAGATTTTGATCCCGAGGAAGGGTTTGCCTGATATTCTGATTAGAGGGATCAGAAGCAGAGGGGGTCGCATTATTGTATCTGCTGTGAGAGCTCAGAGACTGTTACAGCAGGGATGTGCAGCTTTTCTGGCGACACTTGTAGTTGCGGAGGCAGAGTCTCAGAGGCTAGAGGACATTGAGGTGGTGCAGGAGTTCGCGGATGTTTTTCCAGCAGAGATTCCAGGTTTACCACCACACCGGGAGTTGGAGTTCGGCATTGAGTTGGTAGCCGGCACTACACCACAGTCGAAGGCTCCATACCGGATGGCACCTGCTGAGTTGACAGAGTTGAAGAAGCAGTTGCAGGAGTTGATGGACTCTGGATTTATCAGACCGAGCGTCTCGCCTTGGGGTGCACCAGTTTTGTTTGTGAAGAAGAAGGACGGATCCTTGAGGATGTGCATAGACTACAGGATGCTGAACCAGGTGACGGTGAAGAATAGGTATCCCTTACCTAGGATCGAGGACCTCTTTGACCAGCTGCTGTCAGCGAAGGTTTTCTCGAAGATTGACCTGCGTTCAGGATATCACCAGTTGAGGATCCGAGATGAGGACATCCAGAAGACAGCCTTCAGGACGAGATATGGACACTATGAGTTCTTGGTGATGCCATTTGGATTGACGAATGCTCCGGCAGCGTTCATGGATCTGATGCACCGGACATTCAGGCAGTACATTGATATATTTGTGATTGTCTTCGTGGATGACATCTTGATCTATTCACCAGATGTGGAGCAGCACAGAGAGCATCTGAGGATTGTACTCAGCATCTTGAGGGCTCAGCAGTTATATGCTAAGTTCTCAAAGTGCGAGTTTTGGTTGGACAGAGTGGCATTCCTCGGACACATTGTATCGGCAGAGGGGATATCAGTGGATCCGGGGAAGGTAGAGGCGGTGACACAGTGGAGGACCCCTACGAGCGTGACAGAGATTAGGAGCTTTGTTGGACTGGCGGGTTATTACCGTCGCTTCATCAAAGACTTCTCGAGATTGGCAGCACCACTGACAGCTCTGACGCAGAAGGGAGTCACTTTTGTTTGGTCGCAGAAGTGCGAGGACAGCTTTCAGGAGCTGAAGAGACTGTTGACCACAGCACCAGTTTTATCATTGCCGAGTGGCACGGGTGGATTCGCGATTTATAGCGACGCTTCAGGTGTTGGCTTAGGATGTGTACTTATGCAGCACGGGAGGGTGATCGCATACGCATCCAGACAGCTGAAGGTCCATGAGAGGAATTACCCGACACATGATTTGGAGTTAGCAGCAGTGGTTCACGCACTGAAGACCTGGAGACACTATCTTTATGGCGAGCAGTTCGAGGTGTTTACAGATCATCAGAGTCTGAAGTACCTGTTCTCGCAGAAGGAGCTGAATATGAGGCAGCGCAGATGGCTTGAGTTCATTAAGGACTACGACTTCACTATCTCTTACCATCCGGGGAAGGCGAACACAGTTGCAGACGCTTTGAGCCGGAAGGTGGAGGTATCAGTAGCAGGCCTATGCATTCAGGAGTGGAGACTGCTAGAGTCCTTGGCAGAGTGGAGGCCATTTGCTGATAGCTCTGAGGGCGCAGTGATTGCCGGATTGAGAGTAGAGCCTCAGACAGTATCAGCAGTGATTCATGCTCAGACTACAGATGAGGAGTTGAGCAGTTTGTTACAGTTAGCTGCCAGAGATGGGTCAGATTTCAGAGTTGGAGTGGACGGAGGTCTGAGATTCAGAGATCGTATCTGGGTGCCGAAGACAGAGGACCTGAGACATGATATCATGGAGGAGGCACACAGATCGAGATATTCCATTCATCCAGGGAGCACCAAGATGTACAAAGATCTGCAGCGGAACTTCTGGTGGCGAGGTATGAAGAAGGATGTTGCAGACTTTGTGTCGAGGTGTTTGGTCTGTCAGCAGGTGAAGATCGAGCACCAGAGACCAGCAGGGCAGATGCAGAGGATTGAGTTGCCCGAGTGGAAGTGGGAGCACGTGACGATGGATTTTGTTACGGGGCTACCGAAGACACGGAGATTCCACGACGCGATTTGGGTTATAGTCGATCGACTGACCAAGTCGGCGCATTTCTTAGCTATTAAGACCACTCTTGCTCTGGAGGGTCTAGCTAAGTTATATATTGAGGAGATTGTCAGACTTCATGGCGTGCCGGTCAGTATTATTTCAGATAGAGATCCCAGATTCACTTCGAGATTTTGGGAGAGTCTACACAGAGCACTGGGGACACGTCTGAAGTTTAGCACAGCTTTCCACCCACAGACAGATGGCCAGTCAGAGCGGACGATACAGACTTTGGAGGACATGCTGAGAGCGTGTACACTTGACTGGGCAGGACATTGGGATGAGCATTTGCCGTTGATCGAGTTCGCCTACAACAACAGCTACCACTCGAGTATTGGGATGGCACCCTATGAGGCATTATACGGGAGACCGTGTAGATCGCCGGTATGCTGGAGTGATGTGGGCGAGAGACAGCTAGTTGGACCTGACATTATCCAGTTGTATTCAGAGAAGGTCGACGTGATTCGGAGACGACTAGCTACGGCGCAGAGCAGGCAGAAGAGTTATGCTGATACGCGGAGGCGTGAGCTGACTTTTGAGGTAGGAGATCATGTCTTCCTGAAGATCTCGCCTTCCAGAGGGGTGATGAGATTCGGGAAGAAGGGGAAGTTGAGTCCGAGATATGTCGGACCGTTTGAGATATTGGATCGGGTTGGTGAGGTGGCGTATAGGATTGCTTTACCGCCACAGTTTGCAGGACTTCACAACGTCTTCCATGTTTCTATGTTGAGGAAGTACGTGGCCGATCCAGCTCATGTGATAGAGATATCAGTACCGGAGATCCAGCAGGATTTGTCATTAGATGAGAGACCAGTTGAGATTGTGGATCAGATGGTACACCAGCTCAGGAGGAGGGCGATTCCTATGGTGAAGGTCAGGTGGCAGCATCACACTGACAGAGAGGCTACCTGGGAGATTGAGGAGGATGTCAGGAGGCAGTATCCAGAGTTATTCCGGTAAGTCAGTTGTTTCGAATTTCGCGGACGAAATTCTTTTAAGGAGGGTAGATTGTAATAACCTAATCTAAAACATCTTAATTAACTAAACCTAAACTTAATTAACTCTAGTTAATCATGCATGAAGAGCAGGAGGTGTTGGAAGGAGAGAGAGAGAGAGTTGGTTGGCTGTGATTGGAAGGGTTTTAGGTGAATGGTGATTGGAGGAGATGGAGGTGATGAATGTATATATATAGTTAAGATAGGATTTTGTTAAAACGTTTCTTCATCATTTGCATCTAACAGAGAGTGAGAGAGAGAGACTTTCGGAGCAAAAGAAGGAGGAAAGAAGAAGTAAAGAAGAAGAAGAAGAAGAAGAAGAAGAAGGGAAGAAGAAGAGAAGGGGTGTTGAAGGGAGCTCGGGAGGCTTCTTCAACCGTCAAAAAGGTATGCCAAATCTTCAATATAACTCACATAAGCCTTGTGAGTGTTGGGGATCGACGTTGGTGTCGAATTCCCCGTCGGAATTCAACCAATTCAGAGGTTGAAGACGACGATCGGTCGACCGGTGCCTGTGGACAGTCGACCGATCCTATTATTATATTGATATTTACCCGCGAACGGTCGAACGATGTCGTTAGACGGTCGACCGTTATGCCAGATTTGTGCGGGAAAAAGGGGTTATGCTGTTATCGGTCGAACGGGACCACTTAGCCGGTCGACCGAATAACAATGAGAATGGGTCGGTTGGGGATTTTGACTTATTAAACGGTCGAACGTCCTTAACCTTGTTCGACCGATCCATTTGATGCTTAGTCGGTTGGGAGCTTTGACCATCAAAACGGTTGACCGCTCTTTAACTCTCGGTCGACCGACTGAGCATTTAATTAAGCGGTAGAGTGCTTGTGTTGTTTCGGTCGAACTGTATTTCAGTTCCGGTCGACCGAACGAGACTTGGGCAAAATATTGAAATCCCTGTTATCGGTCGAACGACCCCTTGGTTCGACCGGTCGGATATATATATTATATAAAATTGTATAGCGTAGACCTTCCAAACGGTCGACCGCTAGATGACTTTTGTTCGACCGATTGGTCGGTAATTCGGTTGGCGTGGTTCGACCGGTAGATTTGTTTGTACAGTACTGTGTACTGTGTGGGGGACCGGTCGACCGGTGTGCTTGTAGCGGTCGACCGATCTGCCGCAGGTTGGTGGATTTATCCACACGCGATCCGTCGATGTCAGGTCGACTACCGGCTCCGAGGCGACGGTTGATTACCGGCTTTGAGAGCTACGGATTTCACCTTCGACGAAGGCGTATTATTGTTGTACTTTTTCCTCTCTTACCGAGCGGGGTGTGAGGGATGTGTACCGTAAACCTTGGGCTGTTTGCGAGGGTTTAGCGGTAGGCCGAGGATGTTCCGGCAGGGTGCGCGCTAGGCGACTCTTGGGGGAGCAGTGGCTGTCGTCTGACCCGAGTTGTGTATTCGGCGGGCTGACTCGCTCTTTGGGTGCGGCGTGTACCAGGGGTTCCTTCCTGCACTTTTTGGGGAGCAGTGGTGTCGACTGACCCTTGTGAGGCAGCGGTGGACTGACTTGACCCTAGTGGCAGGAGTGGTTCAGTGCCGCGGAGGCGGTGAGGGCATTATTGTGGGCCCGAGGCGGATGATCATGTGCATAGCATTGCATTGTCTTTAATTCCTTTTTATATTTTTAGGAGGTTTGGTATACGGGGTTCCTGCAGGGAACTCAGGCATGTTTGTTGTTTGCATTTCAGGTAGCGAGCAGGGTTAGAGTTTGAGGTGGTGACCGAGGACGGTGCCCCCGAGATCAGATCCTGTAGTTGTCAGTCTTTTCCTTTTGAGGTGATTACATATTGTATAGCTTTTGTCGTAATCACAGTCAGTTTGTATATTTGACTTCCACGTGGATCATATTTATATTATATATGTTGGTTTGTTTCCCGTGACGTGCCCAGTGTTGACCGTTGACGGTCTTTATTATTGTTTAAATTTTCCGCTATTTTCGGGTACGTTACACTCACCCCGACATATTTAACATCCTCCTCCATGTGTTCCATCGTCTGACTTTCTTCTAGCAAGAACCTCAAAACCTTTATGATGTTACTTAACTTCGAATTACTCTGTTTTTTTAATACATATACGTAGTTGTTGAGGTGTCTGATGAAGCTAGCGGTGAAGGATTACGGTGCTCGACCGACCTCTAAGGAGAGCAGTGACAAACATCATAGAGAAAGAACGTCTTCCTCGGAGGTGTGGTGGGTGTACAGTACAAGGTTCCACCGGCAAGGCAACACATGGGGACAAGCACAATGTCCACTACTCCATCGGATGATGCCACTGCTTGAATCATCAAGGCATGCATGCATCATCATCATCCGTATAAATAGGGAGTTACTATTCGTCGCCGGAAAACTATTTAAATCGTCCCAAAAATGAAATTTTTGCCCTTAACAAATCAATTAATATTCATTTCGTCTCGTGTCTTTAAACAAGGTGTTTGACTCAGTTTTACTCACATTCCTAGTACCAACACCACGAAAATGTCTGGCGAACCACCTGAATCCCGCGAGGTAACGAGGGCGGAATTCTTTTCCAGACTCAGGCGTCTGGCTAAGCCGCCTCCACCTATGTGCAAGCATATTAGATGGACGCCTCCATTAAGGTGAAGGCGTCTGGCTAACACGCCTTCACGTATGTGGATGCGTGTTAGGCAGACGCCTCCACCTTGGTGGAGGCGGTTTAGCTAGACACCCGTTTTTTTAGTTTTTTTTAAATTTTCTGTTAAATTAAATTTTTTCAGGTTCCGTTGCAAGATTTCGGTGGTGATGGAGTAGATTACAGTGAGTTTTTTGACAGTAAATAAATATTTACAACAATCGAGGAAGCTTGTAAATGGCCGAAACAAATTGCACTAGGAGCCAATTTTTTGGTTATATCATCATAAAAACCAAAAACAGATAACCGGATGGATTGTTACCTGAGATGTGATCGCAGACGTGAGATGAGTTCTCGTGATACGAGTATTGCACTGCGAAAGAATACGAAAAGAAAATGTTGCGGTTGTCGGTTTTTGGTAAAAGTGGTGGAGCGACGGGATCGTGATGGATGAGTCATTGTTTCTAGTAACATCTATGGGCAGCACAACCACCCACTTGCAGTTTATTCAGAGGGTCACCGACAGGTCAGCAGACTTAGTGCTGGGGCAAAGCAAATTGTTCATGATATGACAGAAGTACAAGCAAGACCCCGTAACATTTTGTTGGCGGTAAAGAAGAAATTCCCGGGCGATAATCCGAATCAAAGACACATTTATAACTTCAGAGAGTACATGAGGAGGACGAAATTTGAACACAGGAATCCCGCGCAACAGTTTCTCAAGGAGGCAGTGCAACATAAGTATTTGCATTGGATTGTGGCAGATGAAAAAACTAATGTCTTGACTCATGCATTTTTGACACATCCGACTTCAGTTCAGTTGTTGCGTACATACTCATTCGTAATCTCTATGAATTCGACGTATAAGACGAACAAGTACAAGATGCCTTTGTTTGAGATGATTGGAGTTACTCCAACAAACATGAATTTCCTCGTTGGATATGCGATTTTGCAGGATGAGACCGAGTCTAGTTACCGGTGGGTGTTGGAGAGGTTGCGAGATCTGTTATTGGATATTGTTAGCCCGACTGCAATAATTATGGACCGGGAGATGGGTCTGATGCGACCAGTGGCAGAGGTTTTCCTGAGTCTGCTCATTTACTATGCACCTGTCATATCAACAAAGATGTGTACAACTACGCATACTACGTATTCGGCAAGGACAAGCAGTCTGCAGAGAGTTTTAGGCGTGGAAGGTGGAGGAGAGTCATGTTTTCTGATTCACAGACGGATTATGATAGAGCAGTCCGTAATCTGAAAGATTCTTACAAGTCCTGACCAGTGCTGACGGAGTATGTGGAAGACACGTGGTTGGTGCATAAGGAAAAATTTGTGTTGAATTGGACGAATCAAGTTTTTCATTTCGGCAACACTACGAACTGCAGGGTGGAAAGTGCACATTCGGCTCTGAAAGAGTGGATCACTACATCGACTGCCGCTCTCGACACTCTTTTCGACCGCGTGAACTTGGCTATTGAAATGCAGCTGACGAATATTCGGAACTTTCTTGAAGATTCGAGACGTCGAATTGTGACAAACTACATAGGTCCTTTGTTTCAGTATATAAATAGTCGAGTTTCGCATCACTGCTTGTCGTTATTGACTCAGGAGTTGAAGAGAATGCAGGACTTAAGTGATGAAATTGAATATCGTTGTGGGTGTGCTTTCCTGACAACACATGGGATTCCTTGTGCCTGTATCATGTACGAGTGTTTGGCGTCAGGTGATGAAATTTATTTAGAGCAGATTCATTCATTCTGGAAAACACTTGTTATCGGAGAATGAGTCCAGATGTCAGAGTTTGTTGATCAGTCAGCACAAGACGTCGAACATTTTCGGAAGCTAGTTGATGAGATTTCGGAGAGCGACCATGCAGTAATTCGTAGTGCCTCTCGTATTTTATACGAACAATTACACCCCAATCAATCGAACTATGGAGAACCCGTAGAAAATACTAAGGTACGAGGTCGACCTAGGGGAAAGTCGACACGTCGGGACCCAAGTGCCTTCGAGTATGCTGAGCGAGGTTGTGGTCGGTCTGGCAGTAGTGGGAGCAGGGGTCGTGGTCGGTCTTCTAATTCGTCTCGATCATCTGTGAACACGGGCACAAGATCTTCTGGTATGACGATATCTTTGTTGTTATTTAATATATATTAGTAATCTAGACGATGTTGAATATATTATCTCCTAATTTTGTTGTTTTAATGAATTGTTATTTACCTATCTTACAGTGTCCGGACGGATTGACGTGGACAACTTCCCATATAATGATAGACTGCTAGAAATCATTTTACCATTTCTGGAAAGGTGGAATGACGTACGTGCTGATGACAACTGTTGATTTCGATGTGTTGCCGATGTCTTCCATGGTAGTCAAGAGAACTGGTCGTACGCCCGTCGTGCGATTTCTAATGAGATAAGTGCACATCCTATTTATGAGAGTTTCTATTTCGTCAATGTGGGAGAGGCTCGTCGACGAATTGATTGGGGCGGGGGAGTTTGTGGCGAGGATCATTATATGGAGGTTTGGGTCGACTTGTTCCCGATTGGTAATTTTTACAAGTGTGTGGTCATGTATTTCTCAATGGGAACAGATGGTTCGTTGTTCCCGTGTCTTACTGTGCTACCTTGGGAGAGTCTGTCTGCCATGACGAGGCCTGTCAGAGAGTTGGTCATTGCTCATTTAAGGAGTTACAGACATTTTATTCGTTTGGAATTAGTTGATAATTTCCCAGTACCTCCTATAGCGACCTTATGGTATCAAATGTGAGATGAAAGTGTTGTTGGATGAGACTATCAGTACGAAAGTAGGATGAAGTATTGGAACCAGTTACGTAGTATATTTTGATTGTAATTTGTAATGTTTTTGTAATGTATAATATATCGTGTATTTGTACTTATATCGTGTTGTTCTTTTACCGTATTTTAAATTTAAATATCATTTGAAGAAATTTAAAGAAATAAGTTGAAGATATTTTCGTGACAAATAAATTTTAAAAATACGATAGTCAAACAAATACGTAGAAGATATGTTCGTAAGAAATAAATAATAAGAGTACACAAATAAGCTAAAGCCAATACCAACAAATGTAGTAAGAGTGCAACATATAACAAAACGAAAGTAAAAGCAAGACAACTACAACTCAACATCTGAATCATGGTCCGAAATGCCCAACTGACTGTTCCAATCCTCGATGAGGCGATCCCAATCTGTACATGCAAGTCTCGTCTCCTCAGTCGGCATGATGTCTCTCTGTCGCAAGAACGACTGCGTACACCGTATCGCCCTACTCATCCACTGTATGTAAAATAAAAATTAGTGTACATTAACAATAATAACAAAATATACATTACAATTAAAAATAAAATTAGATAAACTTACCTCATCGGCACATGTCCTATCCAGTGGTCTCTCCGGTCTCGGAATGATACCGCGCACGATAAGTGGATGTGAGCACCTACCGAACAACTGCAAATAATCTGCAGCACAAGTGGAGGGGTCGCGGCTACGACTCAGATCGTCCAGGTGTAGTCGTCCTACTCTCGGAAATGTCCTCCAAACCGTTTCCGCGAATGAAACGTTGTGCCTGACGTCGTACGCCGTCGCAGTCGCAGACCGTACTGCATGCTCGGGCGTCAGGATGTCAACCGGGATCACCTGAACGTAACCTAACTGACGTAACACGCGATCACGTAAATAAAGCTTTGTGATATCCCTATAACGAATAACGCCCATAAATGTTGTAACGTCCCGAAAAAAGCAGAAAATTTAAACAATAATAAAGACCGTCAACGGTCAACACCGGGCACGTCACGGGAAAACACACCAACATATATAATATATATAAGATATAGATCCACGTGGAAGTCAAAATATACATAAGAGTCAATTGTGATTACAAAAAAATGTATACAACGGGTAATCACTACCTCAACAAAAAGATACACAAGGAAGACAGGATCAGATCTCGGGGGCACCCTCCTCGGTCACCACCTCGACTCTAATGCTGCTCGCTACCTGAAATGCAAACAATTGAAACATGCCTGAGTTCCCTGAAGGAATCCCGTATACCAAACATCCTAAAATACAAAATGGAATTAAAGACAATGCAATGCAATGCACATGATCATCCGCCTCGAGTCCACAATAATACCCATCTCCGCCTCCGCGGTACTGAACCACTCCTGCCACCACTAGGTCAAGTCAGTCCACCGCTGCCTCACAAGGGTCAGTCGGCACCACTGCTCCCCAAGAGTGCAGAAAGGAACCCTGACACTACGCCGCCACCCCAGGAGCGAGTCAGCCCGCCGAATACACAACTCGGGTCAGACGACAGCCGCTGCTCCCCCAAGAGCCGACAGACGCGCACCCTGCCGGAACATCCTCGGCCTACCGACAAACCCCAGCAAACAACCCAAGGTTTACGACACTCATCTCACACCCCGCTCGATATGAGAGGCCAACAATAATACGCCTTCGTCGAATGTGAAATCCGTAGCTCCCAAGGCCGGTAATCGACCGTCACCTCTGAGCCGGTAGTCGACCTATACTCAACGGATCGCGTGTGGATAAATCCACCAACCTGCGGCAGATCGGTCGACCGCTACAAGCATGCCGGTCCACCGGTCCTCCGCACAGTACTCGGTACTGTACAAACAAGTGTATCGGTCGAACCACGCCAACCGAATTACCAACCAATCGGTCGAACAAAAGTCATCTAGCGGTCGACCGTTTGGAAGGTCTGCGCTATACATTTTAAATGTTGTCCTCGGCACAACTACAACAGGCTCGGGACCATACGGTATCCACTCCACCTAAACGTTTATACGTTAATAATAATAAAGTTAAATTTAAATAAACGTGAATGATATATACATTATATATCTGCGATGCAGTCATCTGATCTAGCCGTCTACGAATAGAAAGAAGTCGACAC
Source organism: Triglochin maritima (assembly GCA_963682175.1). Classification (NCBI taxonomy): domain Eukaryota; kingdom Viridiplantae; phylum Streptophyta; class Magnoliopsida; order Alismatales; family Juncaginaceae; genus Triglochin; species Triglochin maritima. The sequence continues at coordinate 35,267,795 of OY821787.1, forward strand.
TCGCTCTTATCCTCGGCCCGGACAGCCCACATACGTGAACGAGGATGACCACACTCAACAATCTTCCGCTCACGATGTGGGCGGAAAGCAGGAAAATACTCATATATCCAAGCCTGCAGCAGTGTAAGACAACCCGTAATCTGACCACAATCAGCACGACTAGATATGCCCAGCTGACGATACAGATATGTCAACGTCGCCGACCCCATGAGTACTGACCAATGGTATCTGGGTCCCTCGCCTCCAATAGGTCGCGTGGTCTTACTCTGGAACCGCTCTTGTCGACAAACAAGACGCAACCTAGCAATAAGAAGAGGTAAGCAGTCATCTGCGTATCCTCAGTCCGTGGTGATCGCCATCGTCTGCAACACTCGTCCACAACATCGATACTAACACCACCGCCACTCCAAAATGAGCTATCCCGCCCAAGACCCTCCAGGCTGACACCCAGCAACTCAGATACATATAACTTCAGCTCAGATGTCGGCGCCTCGCACTCACCATAGGTGAAGGGAATGTGTTCTAAAAGTTTTACTTTTAAATGTCAATTATTATGAATTGAATGAGAAATCATTTTGTTCCTTGTTTATGTTATTCGTCTTTTAGAAGTGTTAAGGAAGAGACTCTTGGTCCTTAACCGTAGAGCTCTAAAAGATATTGGTTTACATAAAACAAAAGATATTCGCAATCATGGTAATTAACATGGAACATTAATTACCGAGTTAAGATTGTCGTGTTGGTCATAGATCATTGTAGCTCTACAAGTGAGTGACGACACGGGTATGCAAAAGAGGAAAATATTACTTTTGTATACTGAATAGACCTAATAAATAAAATATTATAGAAATGTGTTTCTGTGTCATTAATATTTTACTGTGTCTTTGGTCCTTTGATATGAGACTTATATCTAATCACTTAAGGAATACTTAATTAGATCAGTGTCTTGAACTATCGATCAGTGTAGTGTAAAGGCATTGGTTGGTTAAGTATAACTTTCGTTGGAGAAGATAGTTAGTCAAAAGATTATCATTGCCCCTCTTAATTGAGTGATGATATTAGTGGGCCCCTTGATAAAGCAAAGTTATAATGTGCACAATGTGATTTGAGTTAAGTCACATATTTATAACTAGCTTAAAGAGATCAAGAAATGAATACTAATACAAAGATGACACAATACTACTTTGTGTGTATTCTTAATATCATGAGGCAAGGGACGGACACAAGTGGTGCACTCCATCACTAAATGGATCGGGTTTTGGTTCGAGTGGAATTAAGACATCTAACTAATTGGGAGCTATAATGTGTAGCTAGATACCGCTTATAGCTTGTGATATTAAGCTCTTAATATCACTGCCAACTTAGTTTAGATCCTCCCATAGGTCACACCGCAAAAACCGTGAAACAAGAAGCTTGATTTTTAGTTCATATGATGTGTCGGGTTTCTCATAGAAAATATGACACATGTGGTGAACAAGTAAAATCAATTATGTTGTATATAAACATAATTAGAATCATGATAAATTCATATGAGATGCATATATTATGGGGTGCAATAATTTATTGTTGCATAGGATAATACATTGCATAAGTTGTGAATTTGCTAAAACCCCCTTAAGTTCAAAATTTATTGGATATAAATCCAAAATTTGAAATAGGCAAAATCGGGTAGAAGTTCGGTAATCCGTTGAGGTTCGGTCGACCGAAGGATCTATGGATCGGTCAACCGAACGTGGAACGGATAATCGTAATTGATTGACCGAACTTGACCAAAGTGCCTGGAGCTTTGGTACGGTGTACCGAACCAGAAACGGTCGACCGAACAATGTCAAGTTCCGATATTTTCAGTTAACCGAATAGCACTCGGTCTTACACGTGAATGGGTCCGATCGGTTAAGGAGAATTTTCCCCCTTAAGATTCGGTCATCCGTCACGTACTCGGTTAAACGATCGTGACAAATTCGGTTAACCGAGTGGGACTCGGTAAACCGAACAGCGGTCGATTTTCTGCCTTTGATTGTTAAGAGATTAATTTGATCGATGGTAGGATTAGCTCCAAATTTGGTCAAACGTTTTGTGGGTGCATATAATGCATTATGGAATTAATTTGTGAGAGAAATTGTCATAAAACCGTGGCTTAAGAATAGCCATGATTAAGAGTAAGATTGGAACCTATAAATAGGTCATTATTCTCCCTAATTGACACACACAATTCAATAATTATTTTCTCTCTTAATTCACCACAAAAACCCACGAAAATTCTCTTAGTTTTCTAAGTCTTTGGAAGGAGAAATCTCAGAGGCTAAGGAAGGGGTTTGTAGCTAGATTCTAAGCTTGTTTGGAGATCGATTGGCTAGCTCCTTTCTCTCCAACCTTGTTTAGGGTTTCGGTGAACACTCGGAGGTATCCGGCGCGGCGAGAAGCATCCCCAACGTCTCCGAATCTTCAAGAAGTTTTTGAGAACTTCTAGGTATGAATTTCGGAGCCCCTTGTTTGTTTTAATAGAGTTTTGAAACTAGATGTTAAAACAAACCGATGCATGCATGAAATAAATCAAAGAAAATTGTAATTGATCCTTATTATACATAAAAATTTCGAAAATATATATGTATAATTAAACATGAAATCCAACAATAGGACCCTCAACAGGAATGTGCAGAATCTGAAAGACGTCATGCAACATGATCGTCATCTCTCCGAACGACAAGTGGAAAGTGTTGGTGTCAGGCTGCCACCGCTCCACGAAACCCGAAATCAACGACATGTCGATGCAAGAAAACATGTTGTACGACAAATGACCCAATCCACTGTCAACCACGGTCGTCGTCATATCCTCAGTCATCACTGAACGCCATGCCTGCAATGTCGTACAGGCTCTGTGCCGATTATGGCACTTCAAAACCTTCCGATCCTTGTCATCCCAGATGTGTCTGGCGATGTGGCCTCCGAAACTCGGAATGACACTGCCATCTACAGGACCACCGGGTATAATATCCGTGACGATCCAAGACTCGTCCTCACCCCTCTTCTTCTTCTGAGCTCGGGCGTCTGCAGTGCACGAACTCGAATCACCGGTCACAAACCGACCACCTCGATCCTTCCTAATGACCCACTCAGCCGAATGACCACAATGTCACCCCCGTCCTCGACCAGACTGATGTACCACCTCCTCCTATGGCCCCAAGTCATACCGGCGCCCATCGTCACTCTCGTCGTGACTCCTCACCTCATCTGAATCATCCTCGTCGTCGAAAGAATCCACAGGTATCTGACGACGACGTAACAGATCTTTCTCTCTCCTAACTGAAGCAGAAATACCACGTGTACGTGGATGTCGATGACCTGACTCGTCTGCTATACTACGTACCGTGCGTAAGGGAATTGATTTCCCTTTTCCTCCACGGTAACCCGATGACTATTAATTCAATTTTAAAAATAAAAATTTATTAATGGATTTACTAAAATAATTAAACTAATTATTAACTTAATAATCGATTTATTTATCAATTATCACAATTAATCAATAATCCTTTACTAAAATCGTACGCAACTAATTACTAACATAATAATCAATTTATTTAGCGATTTATTTATAATCAATAAAGGATTTACTAAACTAATTTAACTCATTATTAACATAATATTCAATTTATTTTAAATTTATCACAATTTATAATCAATTTAAATAAGTTCAAAAAAAAAAAATTCGGGGCGTCTGCGGGAGACGCCTACCCTACGTGGTAGGCGTCTCCCTCAGACGTCTTGGCCATGGGTTGGGCGTCCATGGGAGACGCCCGACCCAAAAATGTTTTTTTAAATTAATTAAAATAAATAGGGCAATTTACCAGATGTGAGTAGTCCGGGATGTCTGCTGGTTCTTTTCCTGACCTTCGAGACATTGTATTTGGTGACTAGAAGAGTGATATGAAGAGAAAGTTGTGTTAAAAGAGTGAAATGAAGAGTTATATAAGTAGAAAGGGTAGATGAACAAAATGGTAATCTGTTGGGACAATTTAAGTAGTTTTACGGCGACGAATAACAGTTCAGTATAAATAACCTCTATTTATTCATATAACATAATTAGGAAGGATTAATATTTTTATTGTTGTATAGGAAGAATATGGATTTTTTATTTATTGAAAAAATGTTTTATAATTGTTTTGATTTTTTAGATTTTTTTTAAATTTTTAAATTTTTTTTACAAGATGATATCCGAAAAAAGTTCTTTTGTTGTGGGTTATGATTAAGACGTAAATAATATAGAAAAAAGAAAAAAAGAAAAAAAATGAGTTGGGAGGATACCGATGCGAAAGAGATTGAGGCGTTACCAGGTCCTCCAGGATCATGCTCAGTCACGACGTAAGAAGCCCTCTGGTTTGGTTGGTGTCTTCTCTTCTTCTCTACGATACGATAAACCAACCCTTATGGTTTAGACTCAGAGAAGAGAAGAGAAGATAACCTCTTTCTAATCCATCCATCCATCCATGTCTGGAAATCCGGTGGTGATGGTTCAGGACCGGTTTAGGGAGTTGGAGTCGGGGTTTAGGGTTTGGGTTTCGAAGCAGCCGTTGGCTGTGGAGGCGGCGGTTGCCACCCTAACCAGCGCCGCTCAGGGCGCCGTCATGGGGGGTCTCATGGGAACCTTATCTCCCAAAGACCCCGCCTTTCCCACCACTTCTGTTGCTTCTTCTTCTTCCCTAAAGCAGGTCCAGGCCCTCGCCGGTGGCCCCCTCGTCCAGGCCCGCAACTTCGCTGTTATGACCGGCGTCAACGCCGGCATCTCCTGCGTCATGAAGAGAATCCGCGGCGTCGAAGACCTCCAGACCAGGTCTAACTTTTTCCTTTGGTTCCTAACAAATATACCTTCTCTTTTTAAGATTGATGATGACTTGTTTCCTTCTAGTTCTACACTTTGTAGCTTTTTTACACAAATTTGTCAAAACTCAAATCAAAAGTATATGCTGTTTTGGTAAATGAAATATTTGCATTTTGTTTGCAGTTAATGTTGATTTTATAGCCTTTACTTCAGATGGTTCAAAATAGGAAATTTGTGAGTAGGTTAAACACCCATATTTGAGTGTTTTTTTGCTTTGGTTTACAAAAAATAAATCAACTTAGACAGAATTTTGTCGGCGTTTGTGAGTAGTTATTAACTTAGTATGTAATGTAATGTATGATGTTTTTTTCTTTCTAATTTCCCCTTTTTTGTATTGTATCTATGTAATTGTGTTTGCAGTATGGTGGCAGCATTTGGCTCTGGAGCTATGTTCTCACTTGTTAGTGGCATGGGTGGACCTAACCCTGCAGTTAATGCAGTCAGCTCAGGGCTTTTCTTTGCTCTAATTCAGGGTGGTCTCTTCCAGGTCACCTCATCAACCTGTCTAATGCTATTTTTTCCCCTTGCTATGTAATTTATGCAGAAAAGACCAACCAACATAAGCACGAATTGCCATTTACCAACTCCAACTCTTTTGTGTTAGTTTGATATCCATTTAGAGTCGACTTCATTTATCTAATCCAACTGGATACTGATTTTTGCCTGTTGTTGCAAATTGTTGTGAAGCATATGCGCTAACCGTATTTTGTTGGACTACGGTCATATTTGTTGTTTGTTTGTTTGTGAATTGAAATTTGTTTTGTTGGTTGGTACAGGTTGGTAAGAAGTTCTCGACACCACCAACGGAGGATATTAACTATGTGCAAGCAACTAACATGCTGAAAAGTTTAGGACTTGATAGTTACTGTAAGAACTTCAAGAAGGGGATGCTCAATGATAACACACTGCCCCTTCTCACAGACAGGCAAGTGGCCTGGAAGAAACAAACCTGAGTTTGTTCCTCCGTCGTTGAGTTTGAAACAATGGCTTAACATCTTAATAATCGACTAAATTCATAATGTTTGATATCTGTACAGTGCACTAAGTGACGTTCGTATCCCACCTGGGCCAAGGCTAATAATTCTGGATCACATCCGGAGGTGAGTTCAACAATAATATTTTGGCATAGTAAGTAATGAAGCCTGTATACCTAAATTGAAGACATGCATATTGTACTTGTGTTTTCAGGGATCCTGAGTTGAAGAAAGTAAGGAAATGAAGAATGGTTATTGTTGGTTTGGAATAAATTTGTTTTTGTTTGACGGAGGAAGAATGCAGTTGATGTAAGAGGGTAGGTAGTGATGTTAGAGAGGTGTTTGCAATGGATAGATATTATGGTTGGTTTATGGTTTATGAATTAGAATGAAGAGTGATATGATGTGGTGTTTGTGTTTTGATGCATTTATATTCGATAGACATATGGAAGGGTTATTTACTTATATTGAAGATACAGTGGTAATTCAATCCAATCCGTCTGAGCGACCTGCTTGTGTGCTTGCTTTGCTTCTAAACAACAAATTTTGCAACGGATGAACAAAATGAGTTAATTGGTTGGATTATAGACATTGGGTCTCCATTATTTAATAATTAAAGTAGACATATTGTTTTTTTTTTTCTTCTTCTTTTCCCGATGGATTGATTAAACTCAGCAAAAAAGCAGATGAATGTCCATTGGGCTTGGGCCCGACCCGAGTTGGTGTGAGTGGTGACTGGTGAGTGTGTGGTTGGCAATTGTCATGGGTGGTGTTGGGTCATAATAGGTTATTTTTGTCGGGGATTGAAGAAAAGAAAGAAAGAAAGAATGGCTGCTCTACTTCTTCTTTCTTCTTCTTCTTCTTCTCTTCTGTTGTCCAGAACCACAACCACAACCAGAACCAGTGTGGGGTTGTTGGCGCCGCCACGTGTGAGGAGGAGTAAGGCATCATCGGCAGCCCTTTTCTCTCGTCGTCGACCAGGGCCACAATCAATCGTTTCATCATCATCATCGTTTCGCTGCTTCTCCGGTCGAATTAATTCCATCATATATAGTATCACATCAATCATCAATCACTCTTACCTTACTTACTTACTTACGTACTTACTTACTTACAGCTTTAAACCCAGAGTTGAAGTCGAGTTTGGATAAGGTTGTTACCTCTCACAAGGTGTTGTTGTTCATGAAGGGTAACAAGGATTTCCCTCAGTGTGGCTTCTCCAACACCGTCGTCCAAATACTCAAATCCCTCAACGTCCCCTTTGACACCTTCGATGTTTTGGAAAATCAACTCTTGCGCCAGGCCTTGAAGGACTACTCCGCCTGGCCTACCTTTCCTCAGCTCTACATAGATGGCCAATTCTTTGGTGGATGCGACATCACCCTTGGTATTTTCTTTTTCTTTTCCTCACCTTTTATACTATTCCTTTTTTTCATTATTATATATAAGAAGGTGGTTTTCATTCATTAATAAAAATTAGTTTTAGTATTAGAACTTCTAAAACAAATACAAAATTGGTTCCCTCCCATACATAAATAGGAATAGAAGTCAAAAAATGCTCACAAAATAGTCAAAAGCCGATACCACCACCACCTATTACAAAATAAAACAGCTAATATATGTATATGCTGCTCCTGTGAACTTCATTTAGTCTCATATGTCAGTGAGGAAGCTAGAGTGCCAAAAGTCTTAAGTATTGAACCTGCTCCTCCGCCTCACTCTTAATTTCCTCCTCAACCAAAACATTCATCCTCATTACAATATTACATTCTGTGTGTGTTTTCAGAAGCATACAAAAGTGGAGAGCTGCAGGAACTGCTGGAGAAAACAATGTGCTCTTAAATCATCAGAAATCGTACTTCTTGATAAAGCAAACATGCATCTCTTGCTGGACTTTTTCACTTTATTCTTCTTTTTCGTGGAATCCGCACTTGAACAAAGATTCTGTTTAAGGTTTGTGTTATGTATTTCTTCAAGACTTCAACATTACTATTTCCTGTCACATTATGAAATTATGACAAACCATATATGACAACTATGAACTTAGTGCCGGTAGATATTCATTCCTGTGTTTGCTGTACCTGTTAAAGTTTGCGAAACAAGCAATGTTTACCTTCTTATTACCAAGGAGCTGATGTGATGAATGTTTCAGTTGGCTCACTTGCCAGGAGATTACTCTTGGTAACTATGTCATGGGTTGTCTGTCGATTCTAAATTTGTGTCATGTATTATGTTGGCTTTTAGACATTAATCATGTTAATTTTGATACTTTAATTAATCTAATATTAATCACAATCAAATTGGATCAAACACATTTCATGCATTGCACATATACTTTATGATTAAATCCCCTGGGTCTCCCTTGATTTCTCCTATAAAAACCCCATCCCTTTTTCATTCCTCACATCTCTCATTCTCTATTTCTAAGTTCTTAAGCATAAAAGTTAGAAGGTCTTAGTGGGAAGAAAGACAAATTTTGTGATCGTGGGGCAAATTTCGGAAACTAAATTTCATCGATCTCGATTCCAAGGCTAACTCAACCATCCAAGTGTACTCTTTTCAACTCACTTTTAATGTAGTATTGCATTTTACTTTTCACTCACACACTAGACATAATGGTATATAGTTGATCTCAAGGTAATATATTTCTTATGAATCATGAAGTGTATAACCACATTCGTCCCACAAAGTTAAACGACCTTAGTTGGAAAATCACACATTATCTTTCACTTCAACAACAAAGAGCACGTGTATGTGAATTATGTGGATTTATAAGTAGTGGAAGTATAAATAGTCATAAACAACATATTGCTCACCTCAAAAATAGTAATGCAAAACCATGTCTACATGCATTAATCAATTACCGTGAAGAATATTGAACGTAATTTGCGAACGGATCTAGAGCTTATCACAATGAAAGAGCTATTGTAGATGTTTTTTTAAACTTAGATGATGTTGAGAGGTTTAGGGGCACCCGGTTCAATTCCAGTCGAGGTCGTGGTGGTAGTTCATCTCCCGCCCCATATCTCGTGGTTCATAATCGAAAGAGGCAAAGAAATCGATCGAAATTCAGACCAATTGATCGTTTTTTATCGTGGACGTCCCAAGGATGCCGTCATCGACCGAAATGAAGTCAGTCCAACCTATACAACCATTTACAACAATTTCAAAAAAGAGGAAACATGTAAAAGAAGAGTGAAGGAATGTTTGGATCTCACTTGTTCAACATCCGGATGTGAGAATTGTGAGCGTGTTTGAGCAAATACACACAAAAAGAATGAGTCTTATTAATCCAAAAAAGTTGAACGATATGGTCTATGTCAACTACAATCAAAGATTGAGGTAGAGATTCATGGAGAGGAAGGACATACTAGGTTACTATGACTTCATCGGGATAGATTATGACTTAATGGAAGATCATCCTTAGTTGGTGGAAACAGAGGTTCCAGTGTTCACAAGAGGACTTGACATTGACAGATGTCAAATAGACTACTTTTGGTCCATTACGAGGCTGATCGTGCCATGCGGCAACACCACATCCAGGATTCTACAAACTACAGTGGATGATGACTTTTAACTTCAGAAATCAACCAAAGAGGCAAAGATCCTTACTCATGCATGAGAACCTCGATGATTCAAAAAATTCTAACGATGTAGAAGATGATCCTAAACCCTCTAAGTTTACCTTATTTCCTTGTACTAATGGAAAATTATTCAATGAAAATATACCTAGGAGTTTTGTGGGTAGACGAGGCTTCTAGTGAGACAATGATGTCGAGGAACTTGATGTTTTGTTGAGACCAAATTAATTTATAGTTGTGTGCCCGCTTATGCGACAACATAGTTGAGTATGCGACCCTGGCACATTTGGTTGCACAAGGTCACGTACTCAGTACCGGAACATTGTATATACTTGTATTGTGTATATTTTTATCTTAATAGGAGATCAATACTCAATGAGAAAGAGATTTAAGTCAAGATATGTAATCAAACTTTTGAAGACATGTAATCAAGGTTGTTCGCGAGTTTGCTTTGTAAAAAGTTTGATCTCGACCCGGAACGAAATCAGATTACTGAAGTCGTGAGCGGCGGTTGTGGTGATCGAACGAGACTTGCAAGGAACGATTATGACATGATTGTATTGTCAAACCTCTATAAAAATCTCTGATCTTCTTGTGGTTTGATAGCTCATCTCTTGTTTGTTTATTTTTGTTGCATACACACTTAGTTTTAGAGATAACATTAGTGCCATCAAGATCCAACAGATTATACAGTTGAAAATATGTGTATTTAGACTTGATAATATTTGGAGTAAATTAATGAGATGTGGAACAATAGAAGTACCATGACTGCCGATGACATGAAACCTTCTTTCCACGAAAAGAACAGAACATATCAATCCTAGTTTCCCGTCTATTTTGATGAGTTTGCTGTGGATATGGTACAATGTGGTATTTCTAAAACATACAAGTACTCAGGAAATAAAAGGATCATCCTACTGGTGCTGCATGCAATGGTCAATGCACTTTGGTTGGTGTCATCTTCTTGAAAAGTTTGTACCTCATCATTCTGGCAATCTTATAAAACCAGAAAGCACTTACCAACTGCAATCCTAAAGCCATGCCCTGAAAAAAAACAAAAACAAAAAAACATTGTAACGGTATCTTAACAAACTCAAAACTCAAAAATAAAATTCATTGTCCTCTAAAAAAACACACCTTTATGAGCAGAGGGTTTGGTGCTGTAACTGTGACGTAGAGTAAATATGGTCCACCGATCATCCTTGCTATAGAAAAAGTAGCAGCAAACAATATCTACATACACACAAAAAAACTAAACTAAACTAAAAGGCATGATGTATATTGTTATGAAGGAGACAAACAAAATAGTGAACTGACATCGGCAGTTAGATTGAGGCTTGTGTCTGTGTATCCCACTTCTTTGAGGATCTCTCTCAGATGCAAGAACGGGCTTGAGATCTCCGTTATCCACATCGTCGCAGCCATCTCCGACCCACACTACCATAACACGTACATGTTCGATATATTAATCATTGTTATGTTCCCTCGATAAACATATTTCCCTAAAAAAAGGGTTCATATAATATATACCATACCTTCTGGTATGCAAGTCCTGCTCCTATGCCAACAATACCAATGATGTGGTGGACAGTGTTGTCGACAACTTCGATTTTGTCAGTTAACAAGCAGCATAGGAGATCGTATATGAGATAAGACAGCGTAACAGCAAGAGCCTTCATCTGCAAGCAGAGTCGTTCATCTCAGGCTCAGCTAATTGTAAGAATGATCATTTTCAAAAGAATGATATTATACATATATAAGATCATTAATTACCTGCAATGGAGAAGAAGGGGAGGCATATGGACAAACTGGGCAGCCCCAGTCCTGGACTGACAAAGAAGCCATTCGAACGGCGACCAGGGCATGGATGGTGGAGACCAAGCGGTTGCAGAATTCGAAACTGCGCTTCGGAAACAACTTCCTCAGGGTGAGGAATGTGGCTGCCCACAGGAGCACTCCAGACACCACCACCACCACCACCCAGTTCACCACATACTCCTCCATTGATCTATCATCTATATATGCAACAAATCAAATGCCCTCCAATATCAGAAACACCGCAGGCATATATAATTATAATTGTAGCACACCGGCCACATACTCCTATTTCCTATATATTCGATCTAGTCACTGCATGTACATGTGTGTGGTTTGGGATAAAACAGCAAAATTTGGTTGCAGTTTAATTATAGGGTGTGAGATCGATCCATCCATCACTTACAGCAGCACCGGCCATGATCAGTTTAAGGGATCAATTGGTTGGGAGACTGACATACTTTATTAAATTTATCACACACACATATATGGGCAAATAAGTACGTGCGTTAATCCAGTGATCGCACTGTCCACGTACATATATTCTCAACAATTCACCTTCTAATTTGTACGATGGCTTGGTTTTTAATTTTTTTTGAGGGTGCAAACTGATGAATTTGTACATTACCCAACTACTTTGGCTTATTAATTAAGTGCAATAATTGAGGTGACGTCAGCCTAACCAACTCTTACAGCTAACGTTCATCTATCTGCTGTATAGCTTGTTGTTCTCGATCTGCCTCTATTAATTATTTGTTTTTGAAAGTTTACATTAATTATTTGTTGCAAGTGGATAAATGGCTACATCACTTCAATGTTTTCAACATTGATCTCCTCTTCTTACTTTTCCTAACTTCAAATACGTCGTTGGAAAGTTGCCTTCAAGAACAATATCAGGAACGAGCGATCAAATCTTATTCGCACTGGATGCATACATCAGAGTCAGACTGAATATTTACTGGACTTCCACAAACGGATGACCAAAACCCATCCGGTCCTTGGATACCAAACCAACAAAGTCTTCTTGGAAGTTACTGTAATATGAAGAACGGAGATCCGAACCCTATTCAGTTGTCCGGATCCAATCCATCGTCTAGCTAATGGTTGACCGGAACCAATTGGATAGTAGTTGCCTGACGATTCGCTGGAATCTGAAAAATGGTTGACCGTTCCCCAAATGATCAATCGAAATCTGAACGCGAGTAGTTTTCATTAAGAGTATCTTAAGCATTCTTAAGTCATTTATGTTTGCCATAAACTTCTCATATAAATACCTAAGTTTCTTAGAAAGTGCTAATGTTGTTGAAATCTTAGGTTTAGCCACCAATATTCCATAAGATTTTGGATTTGGGGAAAATCATGTTGTTGGAGGATCATCCAACTCCTAATACAATGTAGCAATTAAGTCATCTCCAGTTTCATTCTTCTTGCACTCCAACCATTCTCATAGTGAAACTCGATCGTCTCTGCCGTCGTGGTTTTTCCCAATTAGATTTCCACGTAAATCCAGTGTTGTGCTTGTTTGTGTTTTACTTGATTACTTGTGAGATTGTTAGATGCATGATAGGTATTCGATGATTGTTTAACTTGAGTTCTATTTGTTTTATTCATCATTCTACGTGCAAACCATCATACTAAAGATCCTAACGTATGAGATGCCCTCACAATGTGATTAAGAATCTATAAATTGTAGTAAGTATTTTCATATTACAGTACTGCATGTTTTTGGCAACTAAGAGGCAGGGAGGTAGGTCCTCCAAACTTAGTAATTAATTAGGGTTTTTTGCTATTGTACACCTCGTGGGAGTGGTAATTGAAAGGAATGTGTTCTAAAAAAATTACTTTTATATGTCAATTATTATGATTTGGATGTGCAAACATTTTGTTCCTTGATTATTGTATTCGTTTTTTGGAAGTGTTAAGAAAGAGACGCTTGGTCCTTAACCGTGGAGTTCTAAAAGATAATGATTTACATAAATCAAAAGTTATTCACAATCATGGTAATTAACATGAACATTAATTACCAAGATAAGATTGTCGTGTTAATCATCGATTGTTGTAGCTCTACAAATAATTGACGACACGAGTATATAAAAGAAGAAAAAATTACTTTTATATATTGAATATACCTAATAAGTAAAACATTATGAAATTGTGTTTCGTGTCATTAATGTTTTACTGTGTCTTGGATCCTAAGATACGAGACTTATATCTTTTCACTCAAGAAGTGCCTGATTTAATTGTTGTCAAAAGCTATCAATGAGTATAGTAATAAAGACAATAGTTGGTTGAAAATGACTTGTGCTGGAAAAGATAGCTAGTCAAAAGATTATCATTGCCTCTCTTAATTGAGTGATGATATTAGTGGGCCCCTTCATAAAACAAAATTATAATGTGCACAATGTAACTTGAGTTAAATTACATAGTTATAATTAGCTTAAAGAGATCAAGAAATGAATATGATACAAATGTGACACATTTCTACTTTGTATATATTCTTAATATCATGAGGTAAGAGACAGACACAAGTGGTGCACTAACATCACTAAATGGATCGTGTTTAGTTCGAGTGGAACAATACATCTATGCTAATTGGGTAACTATAATGTGTAGCTAGATACCGCTTCTAGTTTGAGATATTAAGTGTTTAATATCGTTGCCAATTTGACTTAGATCCTCCTATAGGTCACACCACAGAACTGGGAAATAAGAAGCTTGATTTTGAGTTCATATGATGTGTCGGGTTTCATAAGAAAAAGGGACACATGGCGAATCAATAAAATCGATATGTCACGAAAATTGACATAATTAGAATCATGAATAAATTCATATGAGGTGTATATATTATGAGGTGTAATCATTTAATAATACATAGGATAATATATTACATAAGATATGAATTTGCTAAAAAACCCAAAGATCAAATTTTGTTGGATATAAATCTAAAATTTGACAAAGGCAAAATCAAGGTCAAAACGGTTCACCGTTTTGGGTTCGGTCGACCGGATTTGTTGGAAACGGTCAACCGAACGAGGATTGGATAACACAAATGATTGACCAAAATTGTCTGGAGTGCCTGGACAATTGGAATCGGTCAACCGGGCTTAAACGGTCAACCGAAAGAAAATATCCAGGACCTATCTTGGGATATTTTCGGAAGACCGAAATAGACACGGTCGTCCATAGAGATTCGCTAGGAGAAATTTTGGTGGATCAACGGCCGACCGGAGCGAGACGTGGTTCGTTCAAATTTTTCCAGAGAATTTTTCTCATGAATATTCGGTCGACCGTCTAGCTCACGGTGATCCGAACTTGCGTAAAACTGAATGGTTCGGTCGACCGAGTGAAAATCTCGGTTAACCGAACAACATGATTTTTGCCTGAATAATTAAGAGAATACTTAGATCATGGGTTGGATTAATTCCAGATTTGATCAAACGTTTTTGAGGATGCTTATGTGGCAAATTGAGTTTAATTTTAGGAGAGAAAAAACAAGAGATCATGGCTAGAGAAGAGTGAAGAGGGAGATGTGGGTGATTTGGGAGACTATAAATTGGTCCTGTTACCTTACTTGTTTCAGAAGAATTAATGCAAAATTCTCTCTCCCTAATCTCTCCCTTAATCACCACGAAAATTCTCTTAATAGTTTTAAGTTTTGGAGATTAAAATCTCAGCAGATTTTAGAGGGATTATTAGCTAGATTCTAAACGTAATTAGAGATTGATTGACTAGCTCATTTCTCTCTAATCTTGTTTAGAGTTTGGTGAACACTTGGAGGCGATTCGGCGGGCGATTCGACGAGCAACGAAACTCCAGATTTTCTAAAATGTTTTGGAGAACATTTGGGTATGATCATCTCTCTATTTTTTATTTTAATATATGTAGGAATGCATGATATTAGAATAAACATATACATGTACATAAAATTAATGAATATATGAAATCGATCATGTATGCTTGTATTAATTTTTAAAAAATATACACATACACGGGGACATGAAATCCTACAGTAATTAAGGATATACACTCAATTTTTTCCTATTGACACAAGTACACCTGCAAGTCGAACTAATTGCACATATACACCTCTACCGTTACTGCCTCCCACTCCGTTACAGTTACCGTTCAACGGTGTTAGACAATTTGCAAGTTAAACCTCATAAAATTCAAATGTCCTTAATTGGAAACACAATAACCCATAAAAAATCAAATTGTCTAACACTCTATACTCTTTCACTCTCTCTCTCTAATCACGCCTTTTTTTCTCCGTCTCCACTATTACACTCTGTCTCTCTTTCTTTCTCTCTCCTTTCTCCCTCTCCACTCTTTCACTCTCTCTCTCCTTTCTCCCTCTTTCTCTCTCTCATCCCTCTTTCTCTCTCTTTTGAATCTCTCTCTCCATTTTTTCACTCTCTCTCTCCTTTCTCTTTCTCCCTCTTCACTATTTCACTCTCTCTCTTGAATCTCCCTCTCTCTCCTTTCTCCCTCTTCACTTTTCTCTCTCTCATTCCTCTCTCTCCTTCCCCCCCTCCACTAAACACAATCTCTTTCTCTCTCTCATCCCTTTTCCTCTCTCTTTCTCCTTTCTCCTTCTCCACTATTTCACTCTTTCTCTCTCTCCTTTCTTAAATTTTCTCCCTCTCCACTCTTTCACTCTCTCTCTCTCTTGAATATCACTCTTCACTCTTTCTCTCTTGAATCTCCCTATCCTTTCTCCCTCTTCACTCTTTCTCTCTCTCATCCCTCTATCTTTCTCTCTATTGAATCTCCCTCTCAACTCTTTCACTCACTCTCTCTTGAATCTCCCTCTCTCCTTTCTCCCTTTTCACTCTTTCTCTCTCTCATCCCTCTCTCTTGAATCTCTCTCTCAACTATTTCACTCACTCTCTCTTGAATCTCCCTCTTCACTCTTTCTCTCTTTCATCCCTTTCTCTCTTGAATCTCTCTCTCAACTCTTTCACTCTCTCTCTTGAATCTCCCTCTCTCCTTTCTCCCTCATCCCTCTTTCTCTCTCTCATCCCTCTTTCTCTCTCTCTCTCTCTTGAATCTCCCTCTCCACTCTTTCACTCTCTCTCATCCCTCTCTCTTGAATCTCTCTCTCCTTTCTCTCCCTACACAAAATGCGAACTCTTTCTCTCTCACATCACTCTCTCTCATCCCTCTCTCTCTCTCTCTCTCCACTTTTTCACTCTCTCTCTTCCCTCTCTCTTGAATATCTCTCTCCTTTCTCTCCCTACACAAAATGCAAACTCTTTCTCTCTCACATCACTCTCTCTCATCTCTCTCTCTCATCTCTCTCCTTTCGCACTCTCAACTCTTTCACTCCCACTCTCCTTTCTCCCTCTCCACTCTTTCACTCTCTCTCCTTTCTCCCTCTCCACTCGTTCACCCTCTCTCTCTCCACTCTTTCACTCTCTCTCTCTCTCACTCTCATCCCTCATCTTTCTCTCTTATCCCTCATCTTTCTCTCTCTTCCACATTTTCTCTCTCTTCCTTCTTTCGTGGAGAGTGAAAGAGCTTTGAAAGATCAACTAGAGAAAGGGTGAAGGAGTGGAGAGGGAGAAAGATGAGGGAATGAGATCTAGAGGTTGCGTTTGAGATTGACCTCTCTCATTCCCTCATCTTTCTCTCTATTCCTTCTTTCATGGAGAGGGAGAAAGGATAGAGTGAGAGAGAAAGAGAGAGAAAGAGGGATGAGAGAGAGTGAAAGAGTGGAGAGAGATTCAAAAGAGAGAGGGAGGAGAGAGTGAGTCAAACAGTGGAAAGAGAGATTCAAGAGAGAGAAAGAGAGATGAGAGAGAGTGAAAGAGTGGAGAGAGAGATTCAAGAGAGGGGGATGAGAGCGAGAGAGGGTGAAGGAGTGGAGAAGGAGAGAGGAGAGAGATTCGAGAGAGAGAGTCATGAGAGAGAGTGGTTGCATTTTGTGGAGAGGGAGAAAGGAGAGAGAGATTCAAGAGAGAGAGTAAAAGAGTGGACATGGAGAAAGGAGAGTGTGTGAAGGAGTGGAGAGGGAGATAGGAGAGAAAGAGAGATTCAAGAGAGGGAGAGGGATGAGAGAGATCGGGTGAAGGAGTGGAGAGGGAGAAAGGAGAAATAGATTCAAGAGATAGGGAAGGAGGGATGAGTGAGAGAAAGATGTGTTTTGTAGAGAGGGAGAAAGGAGGGAGAGATTCACGAGAGAGAGAGGGGAGAGAGAGGGATGAGAGAGAGAGTGAAAAAGTGGAGAGAGAGTGAAAGAGTGGAGAGGAAGAAAGGAGAGAGAGCGAAAGAGTGGAGAGGAAGAAAGGAGAGAGAGAGAGAGATGAAAGAGAGGGTAATGGAGTGGAGACGGAGAAATGAGGGATAAATTCAAGAGAGAGAGAGAGAGAGGGATGAGAGAGAGATTCAAGAGAGAGAGTGATGAGAGAGAGAAATATGTTGTGTTTCATGGAGAGGGAGAAAGGAGAGAGAGGGATGAGAGAGAGAGAGAGTGAAAGAGTGGAGAGAGAGTGATTCAAGAGAGAAAGAAAGAGGGATGAGAGAGAGTGCAAGAGTGGAGAGGAAGAAAGGAGAGAGAGAGTGAAAAAGTGGTGAGGGAGAAGAGAGAGAGAGAGAGAAGGTTTAGAGAGAGAGTGAAATAGTAGAGAGTGTTAAACAATTTGAATTTTTATAGGATTATTTGTGTTTACAATTAAGGATATTTGGATTTTATGAGGTTTAACCTGCAAATTGTCTAACACCGTTGTCCGGTAATGGTAACAGAGTGGGAGCCACTGACGTCAGAGGTGTATATGTGCAATTACTTCGACTTGCAGGTGTACTTGAGACAATAGGCCAAAATCGAGTGTATATTGCCAATTACTACTCCCACCAGGTGTACAGTAGGGTTTTTTGCTACAGTACACCCCCGCAGGTGTCCAAATTGGCAATATACACCTGTTTTTTCGGTATTTCCGCATATACACCTAGAAGTCAATCATATTTGTGCAAATGCACCCGGGTCGTTTGTGGGCCACACACCAGAGAGACGACGTGAATGAGCCGTTAATGACCGTCCAAATAAGTTCGTGATCCGTCTGTTGGGGAGTGTGATTTGGAATTGACTGTAGCAAAACAAATTTTATTAATCTAAGACCATGACTAAACCATTATCGTGCTGGAATCACTCTGGATCGACTCTGGAATCACTCTGGATCGTCTCTGCAATCACTCTGGATTGGACACAAAATAAGATCTGAAGGCTCTAGCTCACGAAATTGGACACAAAACCTTAGTTTTTAAAATTCTTACTATTTTCTTTATTTTTTGAGCGGCCTCCAAATACAAATGAATATTATAAGACGAAAATGTTAAACGTAGGCGTGTAAAGAGAGATATTTAGATTTTTTATTTCAGATGACGAAAATGTCAAACATCTTGGTGTCAACAAAGATATTTAAAATTTTCATTTTCGATAAGATCCGAAGGCCATAACTAACAAATTTTGACTCAAACCCTTAGTTTTTGAAATTCATACTATTTCTTTATTTTTTGATCCGTCTGGTAAGACAAATGAATGATATTAAACAGAAATTTCAAAAAAATGTGTCGACAAACATAATTAGATTTTTAATTTTGGATAAGATCTGAAGGCTATAGCTCACGAAATTGGACACAAACCATTACTTTTTAAAATTCTTACTATTTCTTTATTTTTTGAGTGGCCTCAACATACAAATGAATATTATAAGACAAAAATGTTAAACGTAGGCGTGTTCAGAGAGATATTTAGATTTTTTTTATTTTAGATAAAACCCAAAGGCTAGCTCACGATATTTGACAAAAATACTAAGTTTTTAATTCCGTACCATCTCAATATCTTTGGAGCGGTGTGATGATACAAATGAATATTATAGGACGAAAATGTCAAACAACTGGATGTTAACAGAGATATTTAGATTTTTCATTTTCGGTAGGATCCGAAGGTTATAGCTCACGAATTTTGACACAAACCCTTAGTTTTTAAAATTCTTACAATTTCTTTATTTTTGAGCGGTCTCAAGAGACAAATGTATATTATAAGACGAA
Organism: Triglochin maritima; assembly: GCA_963682175.1. NCBI lineage: Eukaryota > Viridiplantae > Streptophyta > Magnoliopsida > Alismatales > Juncaginaceae > Triglochin > Triglochin maritima. Next base: position 35,287,084 of record OY821787.1, read on the forward strand.
AATATTAACATAGGTGTGTAAAGAGAGATATTTAGATTTTTTTATTTCGGATAAAACCAAAAGGCCTCACCATATTTGACACACCCTTAGTTTTAAAAATTCTTACTATTCCTTTAGTTTTTGATCAGTGTAATGAAACAAATTAATAATATTAAACATATATTTTAAACCTATGCCTGTCAACAGAGATATTTAGAATTTTCATTTTTGATAATATCTGAAGGTATAGCTCACGAAATTTGACACAAACCATTAATTTTTAAAATTCATACTATTTATTTTAATCTTTGATCAGCGTCAAAATATAAATGAATGTTATAAGACAAAAATGTTAAACGTAAGCGAGTAAAGAGAGTTATTTAGATTTTTTATTTCAGAGAAAACCCAAAGGCTATAGCTCACTATAATTGACAAAAACAATCAGTTTTTAATTCCGTACCATTTCAATATCTTTTGAGCGGTCTGATGATACAAATGAATATTATAGAACAGAAATATCAAATAGCTGGGTGTGAACAGAGATATTTAGAATTTTCATTTTCGATAAAATCCGAAGGCTATCACTCACGAATTTTGACAAAACCCTTAGTTTTTAAAATTCATACTATTTCATTATATGTTGATCGGTCTGATGTTACAAATGAACGATATTAAACAGAAATTTTAAACAAATGCGTCTAAACACAGATATTTAGATTTTTAATTTTTGATAAGATCTGAAGGCTCTAGCTCACGAAATTGGACACAAAACCTTAGTCTTTAAATTTTTTACTATTTCTTTATTTTTTGAGCGGCCTCCAGAAACAAATGAAAATTATAAGACAAGAATGTTAAACGTAGGCGTGTAAAGAGAGATATTTAGATTTTTTATTTCAGAGGACGAAAATGTCAAACATCTTAGTGTCAACAAAGATATTTAAAATTTTCATTTTCGATAAGATCCGAAGGTCATAACACAAATTTTGACTCAAACCCTTAGTTTTTGAAATTCATACTATTTCTTTATTTTTTGATCGGTCTGGTGATTCAAATGAATGATATTAAACGATTTTTTTTTAAAAAGCGTGTCGACAGAGATAATTAGATTTTTAATTTTGGATGAGATTTGAAGGCTATAGCTCACGAAATTTGACACAAACCATTACTTTTTAAAATTCTTACTATTTATTTTTATTTTTTGAGTGGCCTCAAGATACAAATGAATATTATAAGACGAAAATGTTAAACGTAGGCGTGTAAAGAGAGATATTTAGATTATTTATTTCAGATAAAACCCAAGGACTATAGCTCACTATATTTGACAAAAACAATCAGTTTTTAATTCCGTACCATTTCTATATCTTGTGAGCGGTTTTTGATGATGTTGGCCTTTTGGCCTTAATATATGTTTTGATGATTTAATTAACCTAATCTTAATTATAATCTTGTAGAGTAGCATACATATTGCATTGCATATATATTGCTTTGTGCTAACCTCTACAGGTGATCAAGACTCGAGGAAGAAAGGAAAATCAAGTCAAGACATGTAATCAAGCTCATTTGAAGACATGTATTTTGTATTTCTTTGAGTCTTTAGGAACTTGTGTATTTTGAGCATACTTGAGCTAAAATCAACTTAAACACACACTAGATTCCTCATAGAAGTCACACACGAAATTTCACATTATTTGGACTTCAATAGATCACCCAAACTTAGACCGGAAAACACTAAACCTGAACCCTAAATGTCTGCCCACATTCGATCGACCGCAACAGGCCGTTCGGTCGACCGGATGATCAAGTATCTTGTTTGTGTTTTACTGCCCGGTTTCGGTCGACCGTGTTTTACCTTTCGGTCGACCGTTTGAACTTATTTTTCCGACCGTTATTTTTGTCGTATATACCCAACGGTCGTATTCGTATTAAACCAAATATACCCCAAATACATTTCATGTATCGGTCGACCGAGGACCACGATCGGTCGACCATTTGTCCATCTCTTGACAAACCCGAATCACCTGTTGAAAAACGGTCGACCGCTAGACCTGTTTCGGTCGACCGAATATCCGATTGTTTGTCAACCCAAAAGTGCCTGGTACAAATCGGTCGACCGTTCCCCTTTAGGTGTTCGACCGATGACTTAAGTGTACCTAAGTCGTAGCGTTGGGCGGTCGACCGTTTCCTTACCGGTCGACCGAACCTTGTGCAAAACTGCCAAACGGTCGACCGTTCTTCCCGTTTCGGTCGACCGATTTCATCCAGAATTGGGTCCTGCAGTTTCTGTTTTGTGTAATCACACTTCAACTCATACCCAATCAATCCCAATGGCTCTATTCTCTCTAATGCCTAAACAAGGAGTTGTAAAACACATTTTAACACAACTCTCCCACTACAAACTTGTGCCAAACTTTAGAGAGAATCCCAAACACTCCAAACCTCAATTTCCACACTTTAGTGATCAATTCCTTAATCCTACTCAAGTATGCTCAAGATTAGAGAGTGTTGTTCCACTCAACCTTTGTCAAAGGAAGCAAGGACTTCGGTGAAAGCCCGAAGTGTCCCTCTAGGATAGTGAGAGGAAGAATTCAAGCAAGCGAGGTTGTTCGCGGTGCTTGTGGTGTAAAAGGCGTTCTCTCCCGGCCCGGAACGGGGAGTGGTTAGTGAAGACGTAGGCGGAGCTCGCAGAGTCGAGCGGAGCTTACAAGAGAGGACTAGGACCCGGGTGGGGTGCCGAACCTCTATAAAAATCCCCCGTGTGATTGTGGTTTGCATTATCTTTCTTTCCCTACTTGTTTTGTTTATTATTCCGTTTCGCATTTGATTGCTTTATCAAGTAGAGTTTGTTTAGGATTAAAATCGGTGATTAGCCTTAATTATGGACCCATAGACCCACACGATCCTACAGATGATACAAATGAATATTATAGGAACAAAATGTCAAATAGCTGGGTGTTAAAAGAGATATTTAGATTTTTCATTTCCGATGAAATCCGAAGGGTATAGCTCACGAATTTTGACACAAACCCTTAATTCTTAAATTTCTTACTATTTTTTTATTTTTTGACACAAAACCTTAGTTTTTAAATTTTTCACTATTTCTTTATTTTTTGTGCGGCCCCAAGATACAAATGAATATTATAAGACGAAAATGTGTTCAGAGAGGTATTTAGATTTTTTATTTCAGAAAAAACCGAAAGGCTAGCTCACGATATTTGACAAAATATTAAGTTTTTAATTCCGTACCATCTCAATATCTTTCGAGCGGTGTGATGATACAAATGAATATTATAGGACGAAAATATCAAACAACTGGATGTTAACAGAGATATTTAGATTTTTCATTTTCGGTAGGATCCGAAGGTTACAGTTCACGAATTTTGACACAAACCCTTAGTTTTTAAAATTCTTACAAGTTCTTTATTTTTTGAGCGGCCTCAAGAGACAAATGTATATTATAAGATGAAAATATTAACATAGGTGTGTAAAGAGAGATATTTAGATTTTTTTATTTTGGATAAAACCAAAAGGCCTCACCATATTTGACACACCCTTAGTTTTAAAAATTCTTACTATTCCTTTAGTTTTTGATCGGTCTAACGAAACAAATTAATAATATTAAAAAGACATTTTAAACCTATTCCTGTCAACAGAGATATTTAGAAGTTTCATTTTTGATAATATCTGAACGTTATAGCTCACGAAAATTGACACAAACCCTTAAAATTTTAAAATTCATACAATTTTTTATTCTTTGATCCGCGTCAAGATACAAATGAATATTATTGGACGAAAATGTTAAACATAGGCGTGTTAAGAGAGTTGTTTAGATTTTTATTTCAGAGAAAACCCAAAGGCTATAGCTCACTATATTTGACAAAAACAATCAGTTTTTAATTCCGTACCATTTCAACATCTTTTGAGCGGTCTGATGATACAAATGAATATAATAGGACGGAAATGTCAAATAGCTGGGTGTGAACAGAGATATTTAGAATTTTCATTTTCGATAAAATCCGAAGGCTATTGCTCACGAATTTTGACACAAACCCTTAGTTTTTAAAATTCATACTATTTCTTTATATGTTGATCGGTCTGACGATACAAATGAATGATATTAAACAGAAATTTTAAACAAATGCGTCTAAACACAGATATTTAGATTTTTAATTTTTGATAAGATCTGAAGGCTCTAGCTCACGAAATTGGACACAAAACCTTAGTTTTTAAAATTCTTACTATTTCTTTATTTTTTGAGCGGCCTCCAGATACAAATGAATATTATAAGACGAAAATGTTAAACGTAGGCGTGTAAAGAGAGATATTTAGATTTTTTATTTCAGAGGACGAAAATGTCAAACATCTTAGTGTCAACAAAGATATTTAAAATTTTCATTTTCGATAAGATCCGAAGGTCATAACACAAATTTTGACTCAAACCCTTAGTTTTTGAAATTCATACTATTTCTTTATTTTTTGATCGGTCTGGTGATTCAAATGAATGATATTAAACGAATTTTTTTTAAAAAGCGTGTCGACAGAGATAATTAGATTTTTAATTTTGGATGAGATTTGAAGGCTATAGCTCACGAAATTTGACACAAACCATTACTTTTTAAAATTCTTACTATTTATTTTTATTTTTTGAGTGGCCTCAAGATACAAATGAATATTATAAGACGAAAATGTTAAACGTAGGCGTGTAAAGAGAGATATTTAGATTATTTATTTCAGATAAAACCCAAGGACTATAGCTCACTATATTTGACAAAAACAATCAGTTTTTAATTCCGTACCATTTCTATATCTTGTGAGCGGTTTTTGATGATGTTGGCCTTTTGGCCTTAATATATGTTTTGATGATTTAATTAACCTAATCTTAATTATAATCTTGTAGAGTAGCATACATATTGCATTGCATATATATTGCTTTGTGCTAACCTCTACAGGTGATCAAGACTCGAGGAAGAACGGAAAATCAAGTCAAGACATGTAATCAAGCTCATTTGAAGACATGTATTTTGTATTTCTTTGAGTCTTTAGGAACTTGTGTATTTTGAGCATACTTGAGCTAAAATCAACTTAAACACACACTAGATTCCTCATAGAAGTCACACACGAAATTTCACATTATTTGGACTTCAATAGATCACCCAAACTTAGACCGGAAAACACTAAACCTGAACCCTAACTGTCTGCCCACATTCGATCGACCGCAACAGGCCGTTCGGTCGACCGGATGATCAAGTATCTTGTTTGTGTTTTACTGCCCGGTTTCGGTCGACCGTGTTTTACCTTTCGGTCGACCGTTTGAACTTATTTTTCCGACCGTTATTTTTGTCGTATATACCCAACGGTCGTATTCGTATTAAACCAAATATACCCCAAATACATTTCATGTATCGGTCGACCGAGGACCACGATCGGTCGACCATTTGTCCATCTCTTGACAAACCCGAATCACCTGTTGAAAAACGGTCGACCGCTAGACCTGTTTCGGTCGACCGAATATCCGATTGTTTGTCAACCCAAAAGTGCCTGGTACAAATCGGTCGACCGTTCCCCTTTAGGTGTTCGACCGATGACTTAAGTGTACCTAAGTCGTAGCGTTGGGCGGTCGACCGTTTCCTTACCGGTCGACCGAACCTTGTGCAAAACTGCCAAACGGTCGACCGTTCTTCCCGTTTCGGTCGACCGATTTCATCCAGAATTGGGTCCTGCAGTTTCTGTTTTGTGTAATCACACTTCAACTCATACCCAATCAATCCCAATGGCTCTATTCTCTCTAATGCCTAAACAAGGAGTTGTAAAACACATTTTAACACAACTCTCCCACTACAAACTTGTGCCAAACTTTAGAGAGAATCCCAAACACTCCAAACCTCAATTTCCACACTTTAGTGATCAATTCCTTAATCCTACTCAAGTATGCTCAAGATTAGAGAGTGTTGTTCCACTCAAACTTTGTCAAAGGAAGCAAGGACTTCGGTGAAAGCCCGAAGTGTCCCTCTAGGATAGTGAGAGGAAGAATTCAAGCAAGCGAGGTTGTTCGCGGTGCTTGTGGTGTAAAAGGCGTTCTCTCCCGGCCCGGAACGGGGAGTGGTTAGTGAAGACGTAGGCGGAGCTCGCAGAGTCGAGCGGAGCTTACAAGAGAGGACTAGGACCCGGGTGGGGTGCCGAACCTCTATAAAAATCCCCCGTGTGATTGTGGTTTGCATTATCTTTCTTTCCCTACTTGTTTTGTTTATTATTCCGTTTCGCATTTGATTGCTTTATCAAGTAGAGTTTGTTTAGGATTAAAATCGGTGATTAGCCTTAATTATGGACCCATAGACCCACACGATCCTACAGATGATACAAATGAATATTATAGGAACAAAATGTCAAATAGCTGGGTGTTAAAAGAGATATTTAGATTTTTCATTTCCGATGAAATCCGAAGGGTATAGCTCACGAATTTTGACACAAACCCTTAATTCTTAAATTTCTTACTATTTTTTTATTTTTTGACACAAAACCTTAGTTTTTAAAATTCTCACTATTTCTTTATTTTTTGTGCGGCCCCAAGATACAAATGAATATTATAAGACGAAAATGTGTTCAGAGAGATATTTAGATTTTTTATTTCAGAAAAAAACCGAAAGGCTAGCTCACGATATTTGACAAAAATACTAAGTTTTTAATTCTGTACCATCTCAATATCTTTCGAGCGGTGTGATGATACAAATGAATATTATAGGACGAAAATATCATACAACTGGATGTTAACAGAGATATTTAGATTTTTCATTTTCGGTAGGATCCGAAGGTTATAGCTCACGAATTTTGACACAAACCCTTAGTTTTTAAAATTCTTACAAGTTCTTTATTTTTTGAGCGGCCTCAAGAGACAAATGTATATTATAAGATGAAAATATTAACATAGGTGTGTAAAGAGAGATATTTAGATTTTTTTTATTTCGGATAAAACCAAAAGGCCTCACCATATTTGACACACCCTTAGTTTTTAAAATTCTTACTATTCCTTTAGTTTTTGATCGGTCTAACGAAACAAATTAATAATATTAAAAAGACATTTTAAACCTATTCCTGTCAACAGAGATATTTAGAAGTTTCATTTTTGATAATATCTGAACGTTATAGCTCACGAAAATTGACACAAACCCTTAAAAATTTAAAATTCATACAATTTTTTATTCTTTGATCCGCGTCAAGATACAAATGAATATTATTGGACGAAAATGTTAAACATAGGCGTGTTAAGAGAGTTGTTTAGATTTTTATTTCAGAGAAAACCCAAAGGCTATAGCTCACTATATTTGACAAAAACAATCAGTTTTTAATTCCGTACCATTTCAACATCTTTTGAGCGGTCTGATGATACAAATGAATATAATAGGACGGAAATGTCAAATAGCTGGGTGTGAACAGAGATATTTAGAATTTTCATTTTCGATAAAATCCGAAGGCTATCGCTCACGAATTTTGACACAATCCCTTAGTTTTTAAAATTCATACTATTTCTTTATATGTTGATCGGTCTGACGATACAAATGAATGATATTAAACAGAAATTTTAAACAAATGCGTCTAAACACAGATATTTAGATTTTTAATTTTTGATAAGATCTGAAGGCTCTAGCTCACGAAATTGGACACAAAACCTTAGTTTTTAAAATTCTTACTATTTCATTATTTTTTGAGCGGCCTCCAGATACAAATGAATATTATAAGACGAAAATGTTAAACGTAGGCGTGTAAAGAGAGATATTTAGATTTTTTATTTCAGAGGACGAAAATGTCAAACATCTTGGTGTCAACAAAGATATTTAAAATTTTCATTTTCGATAAGATTCGAAGGCCATAACTCACAAATTTTTACTCAAACCCTTAGTTTTTAAAATTCATACTATTTCTTTATATGTTGATCGGTCTGATGATACAAATGAATGATATTAAACGGAAATTTTAAACAAATGCGTCTAAACACAGATATTTAGATTTTTAATTTTTGATAAGATCTGAAGGCTCTAGCTCACGAAATTGGACACAAAACCTTAGTTTTTAAAATTCTTACTATTTCTTTATTTTTTGAGCGGCCTCAAGATACAAATGAATATTATGAGACAAAATGTTAAACGTAGGCGTGTAAAGAGAGATATTTAGATTTTTTGTTTCATATAAAACCCAAGGACTATAGCTCACTATATTTGACAAAAACAATCAGTTTTTAATTCCGTACCACTTCTATATCTTTTGAGCGGTCCGATCATACAAATGAATATTATAGGCCGAAAATGTCAAATAGCTGGGTGTTAAAAGAGATATTTAGATTTTTCATTTTCGATGAAATCCGAAGGGTATAGCTCACGAATTTTGACACAAACCCTTAATTCTTAACTTTCTTACTATTTTTTAATTTTTGACACAAAACCTTAGTTTTTAAAATTCTCACTATTTCTTTATTTTTTGTGCGGCCCCAAGATACAAATGAATATTATAAGACGAAAATGTGTTCAGAGAGATATTTAGATTTTTTATTTCAGAAAAAACCCAAAGGCTAGCTCACGATATTTGACAAAAATACTAAGTTTTTAATTCCGTACCATCTCAATATCTTTCGAGCGGTGTGATGATACAAATGAATATTATAGGACGAAAATATCAAACAACTGGATGTTAACAGAGATATTTAGATTTTTCATTTTCGGTAGGATCCGAAGGTTATAGTTCACGAATTTTGACACAAACCCTTAGTTTTTAAAATTCTTACAAGTTCTTTATTTTTTGAGCGGCCTCAAGAGACAAATGTATATTATAAGATGAAAATATTAACATAGGTGTGTAAAGAGAGATATTTAGATTTTTTTATTTCGGATAAAACCAAAAGGCCTCACCATATTTGACACACCCTTAGTTTTTAAAATTCTTACTATTCCTTTAGTTTTTGATCGGTCTAACGAAACAAATTAATAATATTAAACAGACATTTTAAACATATTCCTGTCAACAGAGATATTTAGAAGTTTCATTTTTGATAATATCTGAAGGTTATAGCTCACGAAATTTGACACAAACCATTAAAATTTTAAAATTCATACAATTTTTTATTCTTTGATCCGCGTCAAGATACAAATGAATATTATAGGACGAAAATGTTAAACATAGGCGTGTTAAGAGAGTTGTTTAGATTTTTATTTCAGAGAAAACCCAAAGGCTATAGCTCACTATATTTGACAAAAACAATCAGTTTTTAATTCCGTACCATTTCAACATCTTTTGAGCGGTCTGATGATACAAATGAATATAATAGGACGGAAATGTCAAATAGCTGGGTGTGAACAGAGATATTTAGAATTTTCATTTTCGATAAAATCCGAAGGCTATCGCTCACGAATTTTGACACAATCCCTTAGTTTTTAAAATTCATACTATTTCTTTATATGTTGATCGGTCTGACGATACAAATGAATGATATTAAACAGAAATTTTAAACAAATGCGTCTAAACACAGATATTTAGATTTTTAATTTTTGATAAGATCTGAAGGCTCTAGCTCACGAAATTGGACACAAAACCTTAGTTTTTAAAATTCTTACTATTTCATTATTTTTTGAGCGGCCTCCAGATACAAATGAATATTATAAGACGAAAATGTTAAACGTAGGCGTGTAAAGAGAGATATTTAGATTTTTTATTTCAGAGGACGAAAATGTCAAACATCTTGGTGTCAACAAAGATATTTAAAATTTTCATTTTCGATAAGATTCGAAGGCCATAACTCACAAATTTTTACTCAAACCCTTAGTTTTTAAAATTCATACTATTTCTTTATATGTTGATCGGTCTGATGATACAAATGAATGATATTAAACGGAAATTTTAAACAAATGCGTCTAAACACAGATATTTAGATTTTTAATTTTTGATAAGATCTGAAGGCTCTAGCTCACGAAATTGGACACAAAACCTTAGTTTTTAAAATTCTTACTATTTCTTTATTTTTTGAGCGGCCTCAAGATACAAATGAATATTATGAGACGAAAATGTTAAACGTAGGCGTGTAAAGAGAGATATTTAGATTTTTTATTTCAGATAAAACCCAAGGACTATAGCTCACTATATTTGACAAAAACAATCAGTTTTTAATTCCGTACCATTTCTATATCTTCTGAACGGTCTGATGATACAAATGAATATTATAGGAAGAAAATGTCAAATAGCTGGGTGTTAAAAGAGATATTTAGATTTTTCATTTTCGATGAAATCCGAAGGGTATAGCTCACGAATTTTGACACAAACCCTTAATTCTTAAGTTTCTTACTATTTTTTTATTTTTTGACACAAAACCTTAGTTTTTAAAATTCTCACTATTTCTTTATTTTTTGTGCGGCCCCAAGATACAAATGAATATTATAAGACGAAAATGTGTTCAGAGAGATATTTAGATTTTTTATTTCAGAAAAAACCCAAAGGCTAGCTCACGATATTTGACAAAAATACTAAGTTTTTAATTCCGTACCATCTCAATATCTTTCGAGCGGTGTGATGATACAAATGAATATTATAGGACGAAAATATCAAACAACTGGATGTTAACAGAGATATTTAGATTTTTCATTTTCGGTAGGATCCGAAGGTTATAGTTCACGAATTTTGACACAAACCCTTAGTTTTTAAAATTCTTACAAGTTCTTTATTTTTTGAGCGGCCTCAAGAGACAAATGTATATTATAAGATGAAAATATTAACATAGGTGTGTAAAGAGAGATATTTAGATTTTTTTATTTCGGATAAAACCAAAAGGCCTCACCATATTTGACACACCCTTAGTTTTTAAAATTCTTACTATTCCTTTAGTTTTTGATCGGTCTAACGAAACAAATTAATAATATTAAACAGACATTTTAAACATATTCCTGTCAACAGAGATATTTAGAAGTTTCATTTTTGATAATATCTGAAGGTTATAGCTCACGAAATTTGACACAAACCATTAAAATTTTAAAATTCATACAATTTTTTATTCTTTGATCCGCGTCAAGATACAAATGAATATTATAGGACGAAAATGTTAAACATAGGCGTGTTAAGAGAGTTGTTTAGATTTTTTATTTCAGAGAAAACCCAAAGGCTATAGCTCACTATATTTGACAAAAACAATCAGTTTTTAATTCCGTACCATTTCAACATCTTTTGAGCGGTCCGATGATACAAATGAATATAATAGGACGGAAATATCAAATAGCTGGGTGTGAACAGAGATAATTAGAATTTTCATTTTCGATAAAATCCGAAGGCTATCGCTCACGAATTTTGACACAAACCCTTAGTTTTTAAAATTCATACTATTTAAGTTTTTAAAATTCATACTATTTCTTTATATGTTGATCGGTCTGATGATACAAATGAATGATATTAAACGGAAATTTTAAACAAATGCGTCTAAACACAGATATTTAGATTTTTAATTTTTGATAAGATCTGAAGGCTCTAGCTCACGAAATTGGACACAAAACCTTAGTTTTTAAAATTCTTACTATTTCTTTATTTTTTGAGCGGCCTCCAGATACAAATGAATATTATAAGACGAAAATGTTAAACGTAGGCGTGTAAAGAGAGATATTTAGATTTTTTATTTCAGAGGACGAAAATGTCAAACATCTTGGTGTCAACAAAGATATTTAAAATTTTCATTTTCGATAAGATTCGAAGGCCATAACTCACAAATTTTTACTCAAACCCTTAGTTTTTAAAATTCATACTATTTCTTTATATGTTGATCGGTCTGATGATACAAATGAATGATATTAAACGGAAATTTTAAACAAATGCGTCTAAACACAGATATTTAGATTTTTAATTTTTGATAAGATCTGAAGGCTCTAGCTCACGAAATTGGACACAAAACCTTAGTTTTTAAAATTCTTACTATTTCTTTATTTTTTGAGCGGCCTCAAGATACAAATGAATATTATGAGACGAAAATGTTAAACGTAGGCGTGTAAAGAGAGATATTTAGATTTTTTATTTCAGATAAAACCCAAGGACTATAGCTCACTATATTTGACAAAAACAATCAGTTTTTAATTCCGTACCATTTCTATATCTTCTGAACGGTCTGATGATACAAATGAATATTATAGGAAGAAAATGTCAAATAGCTGGGTGTTAAAAGAGATATTTAGATTTTTCATTTTCGATGAAATCCGAAGGGTATAGCTCACGAATTTTGACACAAACCCTTAATTCTTAAGTTTCTTACTATTTTTTTATTTTTTGACACAAAACCTTAGTTTTTAAAATTCTCACTATTTCTTTATTTTTTGTGCGGCCCCAAGATACAAATGAATATTATAAGACGAAAATGTGTTCAGAGAGATATTTAGATTTTTTATTTCAGAAAAAACCCAAAGGCTAGCTCACGATATTTGACAAAAATACTAAGTTTTTAATTCCGTACCATCTCAATATCTTTCGAGCGGTGTGATGATACAAATGAATATTATAGGACGAAAATATCAAACAACTGGATGTTAACAGAGATATTTAGATTTTTCATTTTCGGTAGGATCCGAAGGTTATAGTTCACGAATTTTGACACAAACCCTTAGTTTTTAAAATTCTTACAAGTTCTTTATTTTTTGAGCGGCCTCAAGAGACAAATGTATATTATAAGATGAAAATATTAACATAGGTGTGTAAAGAGAGATATTTAGATTTTTTTATTTCGGATAAAACCAAAAGGCCTCACCATATTTGACACACCCTTAGTTTTTAAAATTCTTACTATTCCTTTAGTTTTTGATCGGTCTAACGAAACAAATTAATAATATTAAACAGACATTTTAAACATATTCCTGTCAACAGAGATATTTAGAAGTTTCATTTTTGATAATATCTGAAGGTTATAGCTCACGAAATTTGACACAAACCATTAAAATTTTAAAATTCATACAATTTTTTATTCTTTGATCCGCGTCAAGATACAAATGAATATTATAGGACGAAAATGTTAAACATAGGCGTGTTAAGAGAGTTGTTTAGATTTTTTATTTCAGAGAAAACCCAAAGGCTATAGCTCACTATATTTGACAAAAACAATCAGTTTTTAATTCCGTACCATTTCAACATCTTTTGAGCGGTCCGATGATACAAATGAATATAATAGGACGGAAATGTCAAATAGCTGGGTGTGAACAGAGATAATTAGAATTTTCATTTTCGATAAAATCCGAAGGCTATCGCTCACGAATTTTGACACAAACCCTTAGTTTTTAAAATTCATACTATTTCTTTATATGTTGATCGGTCTGATGATACAAATGAATGATATTAAACGGAAATTTTAAACAAATGCGTCTAAACACAGATATTTAGATTTTTAATTTTTGATAAGATCTGAAGGCTCTAGCTCACGAAATTGGACACAAAACCTTAGTTTTTAAAATTCTTACTATTTCTTTATTTTTTGAGCGGCCTCAAGATACAAATGAATATTATGAGACGAAAATGTTAAACGTAGGCGTGTAAAGAGAGATATTTAGATTTTTTATTTCAGAGGACGAAAATGTCAAACATCTTGGTGTCAACAAAGATATTTAAAATTTTCATTTTCGATAAGATTCGAAGGCCATAACTCACAAATTTTTACTCAAACCCTTAGTTTTTAAAATTCATACTATTTCTTTATATGTTGATCGGTCTGATGATACAAATGAATGATATTAAACGGAAATTTTAAACAAATGCGTCTAAACACAGATATTTAGATTTTTAATTTTTGATAAGATCTGAAGGCTCTAGCTCACGAAATTGGACACAAAACCTTAGTTTTTAAAATTCTTACTATTTCTTTATTTTTTGAGCGGCCTCAAGATACAAATGAATATTATGAGACAAAATGTTAAACGTAGGCGTGTAAAGAGAGATATTTAGATTTTTTGTTTCATATAAAACCCAAGGACTATAGCTCACTATATTTGACAAAAACAATCAGTTTTTAATTCCGTACCACTTCTATATCTTTTGAGCGGTCCGATCATACAAATGAATATTATAGGCCGAAAATGTCAAATAGCTGGGTGTTAAAAGAGATATTTAGATTTTTCATTTTCGATGAAATCCGAAGGGTATAGCTCACGAATTTTGACACAAACCCTTAATTCTTAAATTTCTTACTATTTTTTAATTTTTGACACAAAACCTTAGTTTTTAAAATTCTCACTATTTCTTTATTTTTTGTGCGGCCCCAAGATACAAATGAATATTATAAGACGAAAATGTGTTCAGAGAGATATTTAGATTTTTTATTTCAGAAAAAAACCGAAAGGCTAGCTCACGATATTTGACAAAAATACTAAGTTTTTAATTCCGTACCATCTCAATATCTTTCGAGCGGTGTGATGATACAAATGAATATTATAGGACGAAAATATCAAACAACTGGATGTTAACAGAGATATTTAGATTTTTCATTTTCGGTAGGATCCGAAGGTTATAGCTCACGAATTTTGACACAAACCCTTAGTTTTTAAAATTCTTACAAGTTCTTTATTTTTTGAGCGGCCTCAAGAGACAAATGTATATTATAAGATGAAAATATTAACATAGGTGTGTAAAGAGAGATATTTAGATTTTTTTTATTTCGGATAAAACCAAAAGGCCTCACCATATTTGACACACCCTTAGTTTTTAAAATTCTTACTATTCCTTTAGTTTTTGATCGGTCTAACGAAACAAATTAATAATATTAAACAGACATTTTAAACCTATTCCTGTCAACAGAGATATTTAGAAGTTTCATTTTTGATAATATCTGAACGTTATAGCTCACGAAAATTGACACAAACCCTTAAAATTTTAAAATTCATACAATTTTTTATTCTTTGATCCGCGTCAAGATACAAATGAATATTATTGGACGAAAATGTTAAACATAGGCGTGTTAAGAGAGTTGTTTAGATTTTTATTTCAGAGAAAACCCAAAGGCTATAGCTCACTATATTTGACAAAAACAATTAGTTTTTAATTCCGTACCATTTCAACATCTTTTGAGCGGTCTGATGATACAAATGAATATAATAGGACGGAAATGTCAAATAGCTGGGTGTGAACAGAGATATTTAGAATTTTCATTTTCGATAAAATCCGAAGGCTATCGCTCACGAATTTTGACACAAACCCTTAGTTTTTAAAATTCTTACTATTTCTTTATATGTTGATCGGTCTGACGATACAAATGAATGATATTAAACAGAAATTTTAAACAAATGCGTCTAAACACAGATATTTAGATTTTTAATTTTTGATAAGATCTGAAGGCTCTAGCTCACGAAATTGGACACAAAACCTTAGTTTTTAAAATTATTACTATTTCTTTATTTTTTGAGCGGCCTCTAGATACAAATGAATATTATAAGATGAAAATGTTAAACGTAGGCGTGTAAAGAGAGATATTTAGATTTTTTATTTCAGAGGACGAAAATGTCAAACATCTTGGTGTCAACAAAGATATTTAAAATTTTCATTTTCGATAAGATTCGAAGGCCATAACTCACAAATTTTTACTCAAACCCTTAGTTTTTAAAATTCATACTATTTCTTTATATGTTGATCGGTCTGATGATACAAATGAATGATATTAAACGGAAATTTTAAACAAATGCGTCTAAACACAGATATTTAGATTTTTAATTTTTGATAAGATCTGAAGGCTCTAGCTCACGAAATTGGACACAAAACCTTAGTTTTTAAAATTCTTACTATTTCTTTATTTTTTGAGCGGCCTCAAGATACAAATGAATATTATGAGACGAAAATGTTAAACGTAGGTGTGTAAAGAGAGATATTTAGATTTTTTGTTTCAGATAAAACCCAAGGACTATAGCTCACTATATTTGACAAAAACAATCAGTTTTTAATTCCGTACCATTTCTATATCTTCTGAACGGTCTGATGATACAAATGAATATTATAGGAAGAAAATGTCAAATAGCTGGGTGATAAAAGAGATATTTAGATTTTCATTTTCGATGAAATCCGAAGGGTATAGCTCACAAATTTTGACACAAACCCTTAATTCTTAAATTTCTTACTATTTTTTTATTTTTTGACACAAAACCTTAGTTTTTAAAATTCTCACTATTTCTTTATTTTTTGTGCGGCCCCAAGATACAAATGAATATTATAAGACGAAAATGTGTTCAGAGATATATTTAGATTTTTTATTTCAGAAAAAACCGAAAGGCTAGCTCACGATATTTGACAAAAATACTAAGTTTTTAATTCCGTACCATCTCAATATCTTTCGAGCGGTGTGATGATACAAATGAATATTATAGGACGAAAATATCAAACAACTGGATGTTAACAGAGATATTTAGATTTTTCATTTTCGGTAGGATCCGAAGGTTATAGTTCACGAATTTTGACACAAACCCTTAGTTTTTAAAATTCTTACAAGTTCTTTATTTTTTGAGCGGCCTCAAGAGACAAATGTATATTATAAGATGAAAATATTAACATAGGTGTGTAAAGAGAGATATTTAGATTTTTTTTATTTCGGATAAAACCAAAAGGCCTCACCATATTTGACACACCCTTAGTTTTTAAAATTCTTACTATTCCTTTAGTTTTTGATCGGTCTAACGAAACAAATTAATAATATTAAACAGACATTTTAAACCTATTCCTGTCAACAGAGATATTTAGAAGTTTCATTTTTGATAATATCTGAAGGTTATAGCTCACGAAATTTGACACAAACCATTAAAATTTTAAAATTCATACAATTTTTTATTCTTTGATCCGCGTCAAGATACAAATGAATATTATAGGACGAAAATGTTAAACATAGGCGTGTTAAGAGAGTTGTTTAGATTTTTTATTTCAGAGAAAACCCAAAGGCTATAGCTCACTATATTTGACAAAAACAATCAGTTTTTAATTCCGTACCATTTCAACATCTTTTGTGCGGTCCGATGATACAAATGAATATAATAGGATGGAAATGTCAAATAGCTGGGTGTGAACAGAGATACTTAGAATTTTCATTTTCGATAAAATCCGAAGGCTATCGCTCACGAATTTTGACACAAACCCTTAGTTTTTAAAATTCATACTATTTCTTTATATGTTGATCGGTCTGATGATACAAATGAATGATATTAAACGGAAATTTTAAACAAATGCGTCTAAACACAGATATTTAGATTTTTAATTTTTGATAAGATCTGAAGGCTCTAGCTCACGAAATTGGACACAAAACCTTAGTTTTTAAAATTCTTACTATTTCTTTATTTTTTGAGCGGCCTCCAGATACAAATGAATATTATAAGACGAAAATGTTAAACGTAGGCGTGTAAAGAGAGATATTTAGATTTTTTATTTCAGAGGCCGAAAATGTCAAACATCTTGGTGTCAACAAAGATATTTAAAATTTTCATTTTCGATAAGATTCGAAGGCCATAACTCACAAATTTTTACTCAAACCCTTAGTTTTTAAAATTCATACTATTTCTTTATATGTTGATCGGTCTGATGATACAAATGAATGATATTAAACGGAAATTTTAAACAAATGCGTCTAAACACAGATATTTAGATTTTTAATTTTTGATAAGATCTGAAGGCTCTAGCTCACGAAATTGGACACAAAACCTTAGTTTTTAAAATTCTTACTATTTCTTTATTTTTTTGAGCGGCCTCAAGATACAAATGAATATTATGAGATGAAAATGTTAAACGTAGGCGTGTAAAGAGAGATATTTAGATTTTTTGTTTCAGATAAAACCCAAGGACTATAGCTCACTATATTTGACAAAAACAATCAGTTTTTAATTCCGTACCATTTCTATATCTTCTGAACGGTCTGATGATACAAATGAATATTATAGGAAGAAAATGTCAAATAGCTGGGTGATAAAAGAGATATTTAGATTTTCATTTTCGATGAAATCCGAAGGGTATAGCTCACGAATTTTGACACAAACCCTTAATTCTTAAATTTCTTACTATTTTTTTATTTTTTGACACAAAACCTTAGTTTTTAAAATTCTCACTATTTCTTTATTTTTTGTGCGGCCCCAAGATACAAATGAATATTATAAGACGAAAATGTGTTCAGAGAGATATTTAGATTTTTTATTTCAGAAAAAACCGAAAGGCTAGCTCACGATATTTGACAAAAATACTAAGTTTTTAATTCCGTACCATCTCAATATCTTTCGAGCGGTGTGATGATACAAATGAATATTATAGGACGAAAATATCAAACAACTGGATGTTAACAGAGATATTTAGATTTTTCATTTTCGGTAGGATCCGAAGGTTACAGTTCACGAATTTTGACACAAACCCTTAGTTTTTAAAATTCTTACAAGTTCTTTATTTTTTGAGCGGCCTCAAGAGACAAATGTATATTATAAGATGAAAATATTAACATAGGTGTGTAAAGAGAGATATTTAGATTTTTTTTATTTCGGATAAAACCAAAAGGCCTCACCATATTTGACACACCCTTAGTTTTTAAAATTCTTACTATTCCTTTAGTTTTTGATCGGTCTAACGAAACAAATTAATAATATTAAACATACATTTTAAACCTATTCCTGTCAACAGAGATATTTAGATGTTTCATTTTTAATAATATCTGAAGGTTATAGCTCACGAAATTTGACACAAACCATTAAAATTTTAAAATTCATACAATTTTTTATTCTTTGATCCGCGTCAAGATACAAATGAATATTATAGGACGAAAATGTTAAACATAGGCGTGTTAAGAGAGTTGTTTAGATTTTTTATTTCAGAGAAAACCCAAAGGCTATAGCTCACTATATTTGACAAAAACAATCAGTTTTTAATTCCGTACCATTTCAACATCTTTTGAGCGGTCCGATGATACAAATGAATATAATAGGATGGAAATGTCAAATAGCTGGGTGTGAACAGAGATACTTAGAATTTTCATTTTCGATAAAATCCGAAGGCTATCGCTCACGAATTTTGACACAAACCCTTAGTTTTTAAAATTCATACTATTTCTTTATATGTTGATCGGTCTGATGATACAAATGAATGATATTAAACGGAAATTTTAAACAAATGCGTCTAAACACAGATATTTAGATTTTTAATTTTTGATAAGATCTGAAGGCTCTAGCTCACGAAATTGGACACAAAACCTTAGTTTTTAAAATTCTTACTATTTCTTTATTTTTTGAGCGGCCTCCAGATACAAATGAATATTATAAGACGAAAATGTTAAACGTAGGCGTGTAAAGAGAGATATTTAGATTTTTTATTTCAGAGGACGAAAATGTCAAACATCTTGGTGTCAACAAAGATATTTAAAATTTTCATTTTCGATAAGATTCGAAGGCCATAACTCACAAATTTTTACTCAAACCCTTAGTTTTTAAAATTCATACTATTTCTTTATATGTTGATCGGTCTGATGATACAAATGAATGATATTAAACGGAAATTTTAAACAAATGCGTCTAAACACAGATATTTAGATTTTTAATTTTTGATAAGATCTGAAGGCTCTAGCTCACGAAATTGGACACAAAACCTTAGTTTTTAAAATTCTTACTATTTCTTTATTTTTTGAGCGGCCTCAAGATACAAATGAATATTATGAGACGAAAATGTTAAACGTAGGCGTGTAAAGAGAGATATTTAGATTTTTTATTTCAGATAAAACCCAAGGACTATAGCTCACTATATTTGACAAAAACAATCAGTTTTTAATTCCGTACCATTTCTATATCTTCTGAACGGTCTGATGATACAAATGAATATTATAGGAAGAAAATGTCAAATAGCTGGGTGTTAAAAGAGATATTTAGATTTTTCATTTTCGATGAAATCCGAAGGGTATAGCTCACGAATTTTGACACAAACCCTTAATTCTTAAGTTTCTTACTATTTTTTTATTTTTTGACACAAAACCTTAGTTTTTAAAATTCTCACTATTTCTTTATTTTTTGTGCGGCCCCAAGATACAAATGAATATTATAAGACGAAAATGTGTTCAGAGAGATATTTAGATTTTTTATTTCAGAAAAAACCCAAAGGCTAGCTCACGATATTTGACAAAAATACTAAGTTTTTAATTCCGTACCATCTCAATATCTTTCGAGCGGTGTGATGATACAAATGAATATTATAGGACGAAAATATCAAACAACTGGATGTTAACAGAGATATTTAGATTTTTCATTTTCGATAGGATCCGAAGGTTATAGCTCACGAATTTTGACACAAACCCTTAGTTTTTAAAATTCTTACAAGTTCTTTATTTTTTGAGCGGCCTCAAGAGACAAATGTATATTATAAGATGAAAATATTAACATAGGTGTGTAAAGAGAGATATTTAGATTTTTTTTATTTCGGATAAAACCAAAAGGCCTCACCATATTTGACACACCCTTAGTTTTTAAAATTCTTACTATTCCTTTAGTTTTTGATCGGTCTAACGAAACAAATTAATAATATTAAACATACATTTTAAACCTATTCCTGTCAACAGAGATATTTAGAAGTTTCATTTTTGATAATATCTGAAGGTTATAGCTCACGAAATTTGACACAAACCATTAAAATTTTAAAATTCATACAATTTTTTATTCTTTGATCCGCGTCAAGATACAAATGAATATTATAGGACGAAAATGTTAAACATAGGCGTGTTAAGAGAGTTGTTTAGATTTTTTATTTCAGAGAAAACCCAAAGGCTATAGCTCACTATATTTGACAAAAACAATCAGTTTTTAATTCCGTACCATTTCAACATCTTTTGAGCGGTCCGATGATACAAATGAATATAATAGGATGGAAATGTCAAATAGCTGGGTGTGAACAGAGATACTTAGAATTTTCATTTTCGATAAAATCCGAAGGCTATCGCTCACGAATTTTGACACAAACCCTTAGTTTTTAAAATTCATACTATTTCTTTATATGTTGATCGGTCTGATGATACAAATGAATGATATTAAACGGAAATTTTAAACAAATGCGTCTAAACACAGATATTTAGATTTTTAAGTTTTGATAAGATCTGAAGGCTCTAGCTCACGAAATTGGACACAAAACCTTAGTTTTTAAAATTCTTACTATTTCTTTATTTTTTGAGCGGCCTCCAGATACAAATGAATATTATAAGACGAAAATGTTAAACGTAGGCGTGTAAAGAGAGATATTTAGATTTTTTATTTCAGAGGACGAAAATGTCAAACATCTTGGTGTCAACAAAGATATTTAAAATTTTCATTTTCGATAAGATTCGAAGACCATAACTCACAAATTTTTACTCAAACCCTTAGTTTTTAAAATTCATACTATTTCTTTATATGTTGATCGGTCTGATGATACAAATGAATGATATTAAACGGAAATTTTAAACAAATGCGTCTAAACACAGATATTTAGATTTTTAATTTTTGATAAGATCTGAAGGCTCTAGCTCACGAAATTGGACACAAAACCTTAGTTTTTAAAATTCTTACTATTTCTTTATTTTTTGAGCGGCCTCAAGATACAAATGAATATTATGAGACGAAAATGTTAAACGTAGGCGTGTAAAGAGAGATATTTAGATTTTTTATTTCAGATAAAACCCAAGGACTATAGCTCACTATATTTGACAAAAACAATCAGTTTTTAATTCCGTACCATTTCTATATCTTCTGAACGGTCTGATGATACAAATGAATATTATAGGAAGAAAATGTCAAATAGCTGGGTGTTAAAAGAGATATTTAGATTTTTCATTTTCGATGAAATCCGAAGGGTATAGCTCACGAATTTTGACACAAACCCTTAATTCTTAAGTTTCTTACTATTTTTTTATTTTTTGACACAAAACCTTAGTTTTTAAAATTCTCACTATTTCTTTATTTTTTGTGCGGCCCCAAGATACAAATGAATATTATAAGACGAAAATGTGTTCAGAGAGATATTTAGATTTTTTATTTCAGAAAAAACCCAAAGGCTAGCTCACGATATTTGACAAAAATACTAAGTTTTTAATTCCGTACCATCTCAATATCTTTCGAGCGGTGTGATGATACAAATGAATATTATAGGACGAAAATATCAAACAACTGGATGTTAACAGAGATATTTAGATTTTTCATTTTCGATAGGATCCGAAGGTTATAGCTCACGAATTTTGACACAAACCCTTAGTTTTTAAAATTCTTACAAGTTCTTTATTTTTTGAGCGGCCTCAAGAGGCAAATGTATATTATAAGATGAAAATATTAACATAGGTGTGTAAAGAGAGATATTTAGATTTTTTTTATTTCGGATAAAACCAAAAGGCCTCACCATATTTGACACACCCTTAGTTTTTAAAATTCTTACTATTCCTTTAGTTTTTGATCGGTCTAACGAAACAAATTAATAATATTAAACATACATTTTAAACCTATTCCTGTCAACAGAGATATTTAGAAGTTTCATTTTTGATAATATCTGAAGGTTATAGCTCACGAAATTTGACACAAACCATTAAAATTTTAAAATTCATACAATTTTTTATTCTTTGATCCGCGTCAAGATACAAATGAATATTATAGGACGAAAATGTTAAACATAGGCGTGTTAAGAGAGTTGTTTAGATTTTTTATTTCAGAGAAAACCCAAAGGCTATAGCTCACTATATTTGACAAAAACAATCAGTTTTTAATTCCGTACCATTTCAACATCTTTTGAGCGGTCCGATGATACAAATGAATATAATAGGATGGAAATGTCAAATAGCTGGGTGTGAACAGAGATACTTAGAATTTTCATTTTCGATAAAATCCGAAGGCTATCGCTCACGAATTTTGACACAAACCCTTAGTTTTTAAAATTCATACTATTTCTTTATATGTTGATCGGTCTGATGATACAAATGAATGATATTAAACGGAAATTTTAAACAAATGCGTCTAAACACAGATATTTAGATTTTTAATTTTTGATAAGATCTGAAGGCTCTAGCTCACGAAATTGGACACAAAACCTTAGTTTTTAAAATTCTTACTATTTCTTTATTTTTTGAGCGGCCTCCAGATACAAATGAATATTATAAGACAAAAATGTTAAACGTAGGCGTGTAAAGAGAGATATTTAGATTTTTTATTTCAGAGGACGAAAATGTCAAACATCTTGGTGTCAACAAAGATATTTAAAATTTTCATTTTCGATAAGATTCGAAGGCCATAACTCACAAATTTTTACTCAAACCCTTAGTTTTTAAAATTCATACTATTTCTTTATATGTTGATCGGTCTGATGATACAAATGAATGATATTAAACGGAAATTTTAAACAAATGCGTCTAAACACAGATATTTAGATTTTTAATTTTTGATAAGATCTGAAGGCTCTAGCTCACGAAATTGGACACAAAACCTTAGTTTTTAAAATTCTTACTATTTCTTTATTTTTTGAGCGGCCTCAAGATACAAATGAATATTATGAGACGAAAATGTTAAACGTAGGCGTGTAAAGAGAGATATTTAGATTTTTTATTTCAGATAAAACCCAAGGACTATAGCTCACTATATTTGACAAAAAACAATCAGTTTTTAATTCCGTACCATTTCTATATCTTCTGAACGGTCTGATGATACAAATGAATATTATAGGAAGAAAATGTCAAATAGCTGGGTGTTAAAAGAGATATTTAGATTTTTCATTTTCGATGAAATCCGAAGGGTATAGCTCACGAATTTTGACACAAACCCTTAATTCTTAAGTTTCTTACTATTTTTTTATTTTTTGACACAAAACCTTAGTTTTTAAAATTCTCACTATTTCTTTATTTTTTGTGCGGCCCCAAGATACAAATGAATATTTTAAGACGAAAATGTGTTCAGAGAGATATTTAGATTTTTTATTTCAGAAAAAACCCAAAGGCTAGCTCACGATATTTGACAAAAATACTAAGTTTTTAATTCCGTACCATCTCAATATCTTTCGAGCGGTGTGATGATACAAATGAATATTATAGGACGAAAATATCAAACAACTGGATGTTAACAGAGATATTTAGATTTTTCATTTTCGATAGGATCCGAAGGTTATAGCTCACGAATTTTGACACAAACCCTTAGTTTTTAAAATTCTTACAAGTTCTTTATTTTTTGAGCGGCCTCAAGAGACAAATGTATATTATAAGATGAAAATATTAACATAGGTGTGTAAAGAGAGATATTTAGATTTTTTTTATTTCGGATAAAACCAAAAGGCCTCACCATATTTGACACACCCTTAGTTTTTAAAATTCTTACTATTCCTTTAGTTTTTGATCGGTCTAACGAAACAAATTAATAATATTAAACATACATTTTAAACCTATTCCTGTCAACAGAGATATTTAGAAGTTTCATTTTTGATAATATCTGAAGGTTATAGCTCACGAAATTTGACACAAACCATTAAAATTTTAAAATTCATACAATTTTTTATTCTTTGATCCGCGTCAAGATACAAATGAATATTATAGGACGAAAATGTTAAACATAGGCGTGTTAAGAGAGTTGTTTAGATTTTTTATTTCAGAGAAAACCCAAAGGCTATAGCTCACTATATTTGACAAAAACAATCAGTTTTTAATTCCGTACCATTTCAACATCTTTTGAGCGGTCTGATGATACAAATGAATATAATAGGACGGAAATGTCAAATAGCTGGGTGTGAACAGAGATATTTAGAATTTTCATTTTCGATAAAATCCGAAGGCTATCGCTCACGAATTTTGACACAAACCCTTAGTTTTTAAAATTCATACTATTTCTTTATATGTTGATCGGTCTGATGATACAAATGAATGATATTAAACGGAAATTTTAAACAAATGCGTCTAAACACATATATTTCGATTTTAAATTTTTGATAAGATCTGAAGGCTCTACCTCACGAAATTGGACACAAAACATTAGTTTTTAAAATTCTTACTATTTCTTTATTTTTTGAGCGGCCTCCAGATACAAATGAATATTATAAGACAAAAATGTTAAACGTAGGCGTGTAAAGAGAGATATTTAGATTTTTATTTCATATAATACCCAAGGACTATAGCTCACTATATTTGACAAAAACAATCAGTTTTTAATTCCGTACCATTTCTATATCTTTTGAGCGGTCTGATGATACAAATGAATATTATAGGCCGAAAATGTCAAATAGCTGGGTGTTAAAAGAGATATTTAGATTTTTCATTTTCGATGAAATCCGAAGGGTATAGCTCACGAATTTTGACACAAACCCTTAATTCTTAAATTTCTTACTATTTTTTATTTTTTGACACAAAACCTTAGTTTTTAAAATTCTCACTATTTCTTTATTTTTTGTGCGGCCCCAAGATACAAATGAATATTATAAGACGAAAATGTGAAATGTAGGCGTGTTCAGAGAGATATTTAGATTTTTTTATTTCAGATAAAACCCAAAGGATAACTCACGATATTTGACAAAAAATACTAAGTTTTTAATTCCGTACCATCTCAATATCTTTCGAGCGGTGTGATGATACAAATGAATATTATAGGACGAAAATGTCAAACAACTGGATGTTAACAGAGATATGTAGATTTTTCATTTTCGGTACGATCCGAAGGTTAGCTCACGAATTTTGACACAAACTCTTAGTTTTTAAAATTCTTACAAGTTCTTTATTTTTTGAGCGGTCTCAACAGACAAATGTATATTATAAGACGAAAATATTAACATAGGTGTGTAAAGAGAGATATTTAGATTTTTTTATTTCGGATAAAACCAAAAGGCCTCACCATATTTGACACACCCTTAGTTTTTAAAATTCTTACGATTCTTTTAGTTTTTGATCGGTCTAATGAAATAAATTAATAATATTAAACATACATTTTAAACCTATTCCTGTCAATAGAGATATTTAGAAGTTTTATTTTTGATAATATCTGAAGGCTATAGCTCATGAAATTTGACACAAACCATTAAAATTTTAAAATTCAAACTACTTCTTTATTCTTTGATCGGCGTCAAGATACATATGAAAATTATAAGACGAAAATGTTAAACATATGTGTGTTAAGAAAGTTATTTAGATTTTTTATGTCAGAGAAAACCCAAAGGCTATAACTCACTATATTTGACAAAAGCAATTAGTTTTTAATTCCATACCATTTCAATATCTTTTGAGCGGTCTGATGATACAAATGAATATTATAGGACGGAAATGTCAAATAGCTGGGGTGAACAGAGATATTTAGAATTTTTATTTTCGATAAAATCCGAAGGCTATCGCTCACGAATTTTGACACGAATTTTGAGCAGGCATTTGGATCCTCAGAATGGAAAGGTCTTCCAAGACCGGCTTTCTCACTGCGAGAATGTCATTGAAGCTTATGGTGATCCAAAATCTCTCAAATTGTATCTGGCTAAATCCAGGTATTGTGGACATTTCCTCATTTCCATCCCAGAGCGGCGCTTGCTGCACAACCTCTTGGTGTGCGCGCATCCGTGGCGCTTGCTCGCGCAAGCGCAAACTTGAAAGTACCCTTTTGGGTACTAAAAGTCCTCTCACTACCAACAATAAGACATCATCTGGCTGGGTCCTGCTCAAAGACTTGGATGCGAATGGTTCCAGGTACCAGAAGCTGGAACCATGCAGCCATTGTGGCGAGAGCGTCGGCATTGTCATTTTTTTAGGTCACGAAGGCCAGAGCCGGCCAGCAACGTCGCGCTAGCGCGCTCTGGAGTTGCTTGTTGGGTGATGGCTTGTTGGGTGATGTCGCATCTTCTATAAGGATCGATGTCGCATAACCCTGGTCGAGTAGCTTCCTCTTCTTAATTAGATTAGTCAAGGAACTCTCAGCTCTATGCTGCTACTGTAGGAAAAACAAGATAAGAGAGATCTCAGTAGGCTTAGTCAAGTCAAGCAAGCCCCCCAACGCGATGTTCTGACAGACACTGGACAGTGGCAGACACTGGACATGGGAATCGGCAGTTTAGGAAATCGGCAGTTTAGGACTCCTTCCATAGATTCTCCACTCGTTTTGTTTCGTTCTTTCCCAAGAGGAATCTGGCACAATAAGGGTTGTGATTCTCGAAGTATGCGGTGTTCATAGCAACACCTTGAAGGAATCGGTTCGATACTCCACACCAACCATTCCCCCCGACATTCCTGACCTTGTTTTATTACGGGATAACTCATGATGTTTATATCAATCTATTATGCGCCTCTGCATCTACCATTGGGTAGATAGCCAGAGGAGCGCTATTGCTCTGAAAGTGATTAAATCGAGAAAGCAGCACTGATATGCCTCCAGTAACTACGGCAGCCTCAAACCTCAAATGGGAGGGAAGGGACAGCTAGGGGGATTTAATATTCGATCAAACTTGGAATCATCTGGGAGTTGTAGGAAGGTCTCGGGTAGTAGAAGGGTGGATTGCTGGCTACACTCACTTCGTTACCGTCCGTTGCTTGTTCACGAAGGCGTGGAGCAGGGTCTATGGTCGGTCCGCGACCCCTGGATGCCGAAGGCGTCCTTGGGGTGATCTCATAGTTCCTACGGGGTGGAGACGAGTTGCCCATGTGTGTTTTTTTATGAAGGCTTTCTGATCAGACGGTTAGGATCAGGTGCGAATATTGGCTTTCTGATCAGACGGTTAGGATCAGGTAACGCGGGAATAGGGGGTCCGCGTAGACTCATTTCATTGGCTTCTCGTATTCGTCTTCTCATCTCATCCGCTACGAGTCATTTCCTTCTGATTCGATCGGAATCCCAGAAGAGAGGAATCCAGCGACAACAAGCCATGGGATGGGACTCCCTTAATGTCACATGGGCCGGAACTGGAGAGACATCTCTTTTCAATTTCCATTCAAGAGTTCTATGTGTTTCCATGCCCTTTTGGGCTCGGGTCCGGAGAGATATCGGGATGCGATGAAATGCTGCGACAGATGATGCTGTCAGACCCTTCTTGGATTGCACACACGATCAGTGTGATCGAGCTCCATTGCGGTGGAGACGGGCAGTCACATGCTCGCTAGTTCTTAAGGAGGATCTTCCATTCCATGCTTCGAGAAGCAAGCGGCCCTTTCGCGACGGAAACAGCCGGTACGCTTTCTTTCCGGCTCGCGGGGGCCGAGTATACCGATTAGATCTGGACGCTGCAGTTGCTCCGCGTACCTCGTAGGACCTCGACCCGCCTACTCGGGTCTTGTATGGATATGCAGGAAGGGGTGCTCCTAGGTTTGTGTAGGAGGTGTGTTTGTTCCCGAGAATTGATTCCTTTTTTCCGGCGGGGCCGAATACCACAAGAGCGATGAAACTAAGATGCCGGCGTTAGCCGAAGCACTCACTCGATTCCCTTGCTTGTTCACGGACGAGGCCCAAGTTTTGAGGAGAGAAAACTCCGTAATCTTGCAAAAACTTTCGCGTTGCACATCAGACAGCGAAAACGCCTAGCGTCTGGACGGGCAGAATGGATGAGCGAAAGGTGCCATGGAGTTCAGAATATCCCGAATGGGAGGGAAGACAACGGAAAGCACCTCGGTGAAGGCTAGCGAAGTAGACAGCAAGCCAACGAATATAGAATAGGTGGTTTGTATGAAGCAACTCAAGTTCATCGACATCTGGAACAGGTGCGTCTACTAGAATGTATACTGGAACATCTGCCTCCCGTGGAGTCAAGTGACAAAGGCTACACTTGACAGACTTCGGCAAGTGAATGGTGCTTGCTGCCTTCAGCAAGGTATCCCTACGGAATCGGGTTTTTATATTAAAGTAGAAGAGTTCCCCACCTCGTAGTGATGGTAGGATTGGACAGTCTGGTTTTCTGCATCTTCTCATTCGTATTCCATTCCCTCCGTAAACTATAGCTCATCGCTTCTCCACATATCCTCATCTGCTCCGGTCACTATTGATTTGGGCGCGAATGGTCCGGAACAAAGCTCTTGCGAGTCATTCCCCAGTTGACTGTAACTTTCGAGATGCTTCCTTCCTGGTCCCCTCTCCAGGAACCCACCCTAACGTTGTTGTTTAGTAGTAGCAAGCCGTAGCCCATGCCAGAGGCAAAGAAGCAGCAGGATACAGAAGGAGAAGGGAAAGAAGTTTCATATTCTTCTCTTTCCTGACAAGCGGACTCTACGAACTGAAACATCTGAGTAGCTACTGGATGTGCCTACTACTACACCACACTACACTTGGCTACGCGATCATGACAGGACTCGAGCTCCCCTTAAAAAAGGAATAAGATGTGACCGTATGATGCGAGAATACCGACTGAACGGGAAATGCTTGACAAAGTCAAATATGCATTCATGGAACCTTGAAGAAGTTTTTAAAATTCATACTATTTCTTTATATGTTGATCGGTCTGACGATACAAATGAATGATATTAAACGGAAATTTTAAACAAATGCGTCTAAACACAGATATTTAGATTTTTAATTTTTGATAAGATCTGAAGGCTCTAGCTCACGAAATTGGACACAAAACCTTAGTTTTTAAAATTCTTACTATTTCTTTATTTTTTGAGCGGCCTTCATATACAAATGAATATTATAAGACGAAAATGTTAAACGTAGGCGTGTAAAGAGAGATATTTAGATTTTTAATTTCAGATGACGAAAATGTCAAACATCTTGGTGTCAACAAAGATATTTAAAATTTTCATTTTCGATAAGATTCGAAGGCTAACTCACAAATTTTGACTCAAACCCTTAGTTTTTGAAATTCATACTATTTCTTTATTTTTTGATGGTATGGTGATACAAATGAATGATATTAAACGGAAATTTTAAAAAAAAGCGTGTCGACAGAGCTAATTAGATTTTTAATTTTGGATGAGATTTGAAGGCTATATAGCTCACGAAATTTGACACAAACCATTACTTTTTATAATTCTTACTATTTATTTATTTTTTGAGTGGCCTCAAGATACAAATGAATATTATAAGACGAAAATGTTAAACGTAGGCGTGTAAAGATAGATATTTAGATTTTTCAATTCCGAAAAAACCGAAAGGCTATAGGTCACTATATTTGACAAAAACAATCAGTTTTTAATTCCATACCATTTCAATATCTTTTGAGCGGTCTGATCATACAAATGAATATTATGGGACGAAAATGTCAAACACCTGGATGTTAATAGAGATTTTTAGATTTTTCATTTTCGGTAGGACCTGAAGGTTATAACTCACGAATTTTGACACAAACCCTTAGTTTTTAAAATTCTTACTATTTCTTTATTTTTTGAGCGAGCCTAGGCGACCGGGTGCGTCCCGTCGCCGGGGCGATCGCCTAGGCGATTGTGCGACCGCCCAGCTCTGGGCGGTCATTTTTTAATATTTTTAATCTATTAAATTTGATAAAATAGTTAAAAATCGGGAAAAATAGGAAACAAATGTACAAATATTTTCTAAAAATATCATACATGTTTAGGCTTCAAAAAGACACCGAGTTCCTCGATCAAGGTGTCACTAGGCACCCTCTCTACCCACCTAAACACTTAGGTATACAATTTATTGCTTAGTAGTACGATTACAAAGATAGTTAACTTTCCACCTAAAATAGAAGTTAGAAAGAATGCACTTGATTTTGGCGGTTGAAGAATAAAGAAACGGATCAGAGACTTCACTTTCCATCTTCAAAATTAAGCACCAGACTGGAGACTTAATCGTGAAAACGTGAAGATTTGGAAACTAGAAGATTAGAATAGAATGACGAAGAAGAAGAGAATGAGAGATGTGTGAAAAATAAAGAAGTTTGGTGGGGTTTATATAGGATTTGGGGGTAGTTGTAATATTGTAATTTTTAAAAAAAATAAAAAAGTGATAGCCGTTGGACAACTCTCCTACGGCTATCGCCTAGGTGACTGCCTATTTCGCCTAGCTTTGCACGGTTTTTAATATCTTTGGATACAAATGAATATTATATGATGAAAATGTCAAACAGTTGGGTGTCAACAGAGATATTTTGAGTTTTCATTTTTGATAGGATCCGAAGGCTATATCTCACGAATTTTGACACAAAACTTTAGTTTTTAAAATTCTTACTATTTCTTTATTTTTTTGATCGGTATAATGATACAAATGAAAAATATTAAACAGAAATTTTAAACGAATGCCTATCAACAGAGATATTTAGATTTTTCATTTTCGATAAGATCTGAAGGCTCGAAATTCGACACAAAACCTTAGTTTTTAAAATTCTTATTATTTCTTTATTTTTTGAACGACCTCAATATACGAATGAATATTATAAGACGAAAATGTTAAACATAGGCATGTAAAGAGAGATATTTAGTTTTTTTTAATTTCAGATAAAACCCAAAGGCAATAACTCACGATATTTGACAAAAACACTCAGTTTTTAATTCCGTACTATTTCAATATCTTTTGAGCTATCTGATGTTAAAAAATGAATATTATATGAAAAAAATGTCAAACAGATGGGTGTCAACAGAGATATTAAACATAAATTATAAACGAATGCATGTCAACAGAGATATTTAGATTTTTCATTTTCGATAAGATCTGAAGGCTCGGAATTCGACACAAAACCTTAGCTTTTAAAATTCTTATTATTTCTTTATTTTTTGAACAACCTCAATATACGAATGAATATTATACGACGAAAATGTTAAACATAAGCGTATAAAGAGAGATATGTAGATTTTTTTATTTCTGATAAAACCCAAAGGCTATAGCTCACGATATTTGACAAAAACACTCAGTTTTTATTTTCGTACTATTTCAATATTTTTGAGCGGTGTGATGATACATTTGAATATTATATGACGAAAATGTGAAATAGTTGGGTGTCAACAGAGATATTTAGATTTTTTTATTTTCGATAGGATCCGAGGGCTATAGCTCACGAATTTTGACACAACCCATTAGTTTTTAAAATTCTTACTATTTCTTTTTTAATCGATCTAATAATACAAATGAATAATATTAAACAGAAATTTTAAACAAATGCTTGTCAACAGAGATAATTAGATTTTTCATTTTCGATAAGATTTGAAGGCTATAGCTCACGAAATTTGATACAAACCATTACTTTTTAAATTCTTACTATTTCTTTATTTTTTGAGTGGCCTCAATTTACAAATGAATATTATAAGACGACAATGTTAAACATAGGCGTGTAAAGAGAGGTTTTAGATTTGTTTATTTCGGATAAAACCCAAAGGCCATAGCTCACGATATTTGAAAAAAAATAGGTTTTTAATTCAGAACAATATTTAGATTTTTTGCTTTCGATGTGATTTGATGGCCATCTAGCTCACGAATTTTGACACAAACTCTTTGGTTTAAAAATTCTTAATATTTTTTGTTATTTTTTGATCAGTCTGTTCATACAAACAAATAACATTAAATGGAAATTTTAAACAAATACGTGTCAACAGAGTTATTTAGATTTTCATTTTGGATAAGATGAGAAGGCTATAGTTCACGATATTTGCACACAAATCCTTAGTTTTTAAAATTATTGCTATTTCTTTATTTTTTGAGCGGCCTCAAGATACAAAAAAATATTATAAGACAAAAATGTTAAACACAAGCGTGTAAAGAGAGATATTTAGTTTTTTTTATTTCGGAAAAAACCTAAAGGCTATAGGTCACTATATTGTACAAAAACACTCAGTTTTTAGTTCCGTACTATTTCAATATCTTTTCAGAGGTCTCATGATACATATGAATATTATTTGACAAAAATGTCAAACAGCTAGGTCTCAACCGAGATATTTAGATTTTTCATTTTAGATAAAATCCGAAGGCTCACGAATTTTGACACAAACCCTTAGTTTTTAAAATTTGTACTATTTCTTTATTTGTTGATCGGTCTGATGATACAAATGAATGATATTAAACAAAACTTATAAACGAGTGCCTATCAACATAGACAGATCGGAACGCTATAGCTCGCGAAATTTGACACAAAACTTTAGTTTTTAAAATTCTCACTATTACTTTATTTTTTGAGCGGCCACAATACACAAATGAATATTATAAAATGAAAATGTTAAACATAGGCGTGTGAAGAGAGATATTTAGTTTTTTTTATTTCGGATAAAACCCAAAGGCAATAGCCCACGATATTTGACAAAAATAAACTCAGTTTTTAATTCCGTACTATTTCAATATCTTTTGAGCGGTCTCATGATACATATGAATATTATATGACAAAAATGTCAAACAACTGGTTGTCAACAGAGATATTTAGATTTTTCGTTTTCGATAGGATCCGAAGGCTACGGGTCACGAAGTTTGACACAAAACCTTAGGTTTTAAAATTCTTAGTATTTCTTTATTTTTTGATCAATCTGATGATACAAATGAATAATATTAAACAAAAATTTTAAACGAATGCCTGTCAACAAAGATATTTACATTTTTTCATTTTCGATAAGATCTGAAAGCTATAGCTCACGAAATTTTACACAAACCATTACCTTTTAGAATTCTTACTAGTTCGTAATTTTTTGAGCGGCCTCCAGATACAAATGAATATTATAAGACAAAAATGTTAAACATAGGCGTGTAAAGAGAGATATTTAGGTTTTTTATTTATTTTGGAGAGATATTTAGGTTTTTATTTCGGATAAGACCCAAAGGCAGGTCACGATACTTACAAAAACACTCAGTTTTTAATTCCATACTAATTCAATATCTTTTGAGTGGTGTGATGATACAAATGAATATTGTATGACGAAAATGTCAAACATCTGGGTGTCAACGTAGATATTTTGATTTTTGATTTTCGATAGGATTCAAAGGCTATAGCTCCTGAAGTTTGACAAAAAACCTTAGTTTTTAAAATTCTTACTATTTCTTTAATTTTTGTTCCGTCTAATGATACAAATGAATAATATTAAACAAATTTTTTAAACGGATGTCTGTAAACAGAGATATTTAGAATTTTCATTTTCGCTAAGATCTTAATGCTATAGCTCACGAAATTTGACACAAGCCATTACTTTTTCGAATTCTTAGTATTTTTTTATTTTTTGGACGGCCTCAAAATACAAATGAATATTATAAGACGAAAATGTTAAACATAGGCGTGTAAAGCCAGATATTTAGTTTTTTGTTATTTCGAATAAAACCCAAAGGCAATATCTAACAATATTTGACAAAACCACTTAGTATTTAATTCCGTACAATTTAAATATCTTTTGAGAGGTCTCATGATACATATGAATATTATATGATGAAAATGTCAAACAACTCAGTGTCAATAGAGATATTTAGATTTTTCGTTTTCGTTAGAATCCGAAGGCTATATCTCACGAATTTTGACACAAAACCTTAGTTTTTAAAATTCTTGCTATTTCTATATTTTTCGATCGGTCTAATGATACAAATGAAAAATATTAAACAAAATTTTAAACGAATGTCTGTCAATAGAGATATTTACATTTTTTCATTTTCAATAAGATCTGAAGGCTAGCTCACGAAATTTGACACAAACCATTACTTTTTAGAATTCTTACTATATCTTTATTTTTTGAGCGGCCTCCAGAAATAAATGAATATTATAAGACTAAAATGTTAAACATAGGTGTTTAAAGAGACATATTTAGATTTTTTATTTCGGATAAAACCCAAAGGTAATAGCTCACGATACTTGACAAAAACAATCAGTTTTTAATTCCATACCAATTCAATATCTTTTGAGCGGTCTGATGATACAAATGAATATTATATGACGAAAATGTAAAACAACTCGGTGTCGACAGAGATATTTAGATTTTTCATTTTCGTTAGGATCGGAAGGCTATATCTCACGAATTTTGACACAAAACCTTAGTTTGTAAAATTATTACTATTTCTTTATTTTTTGATCGGTCTAATGATACAAATGAAAAATATTAAAAGATATTTTAAAAGAATGCCTGTCAACAAAGATATTTAGATTTTTCAATTTTGATAAAATCTGATGGCTTATAGCTCACGAAATTTGACACAACCCATTACTATTTAAAATTCTTACCATTTTTTATTTTTTGAGCGGCCTCAAACTACAAATGAATATTATAAGACGAAAATCTTAAACATAGGTGTGTAAGGAGAGATTATTAGATTAATTTATTTCAGATAGAACCCAAAGGCTATAGCTCACGATACGCGACAAAAACACTTTGTTTTTAATTCCGTTCTATTTCAATATCTTTTGAGCAGTCTGATGATATAAATGAATATTATATGACAAAAATATCAAACAACTGGGTGTCAACAGAGATATTTAGATTTTTCATTTTCGATAGGATCCGATGGCTATATAGCTCACGAAACTTGACAAAAAACCTTAGTTTTTAAAGTTCGTACTATTATTTTTTGATCGGTCTAATGACACAAATGAATAATATGAAACAATTTTTTAACTGAATGCCCGTCAACAGAGCTATTTCGATTTTTCATTTTCGATAAGATCTGACGGCTATAACTCACGAAATTTGTCACAAAACCTTAGTTTTTTGAATTCTTACTATTTCTTTATTTTTTGAGCGGCCTCAATATACAAATGAATATTATAAGATGAAAATGTTAAACGTAGGCGTGTAAAGAGAGATATTTCATTTTTTTTATTTCGGATAAAACCCAAAGGCAATATCTCACGATATTTGACAAAAATAAACTCAGTTTTTAATTTCGTACTATTTCAATAACTTTTGAGTGGTCTCATGATACATATGAATATTATATGACAAAAATGTCAAACAACTGGTTGTCAACAGAGATAATTAGAATTTTCATTTTCGATAGGATCCGAAGGCTAGGGGTCACGAAGTTTGACACAAAACCTTAGGTTTTAAAATTCTTAAAATTTCTTTATTTTTTGATTAGTCTAATGATACAAATGAATAATATTAAACAAAATTTTAAACGAATGCCTGTCAATAGAGATATTTACATTTTTTCATTTTCAATAAGATCTCAAGGCTAGCTCACAAAATTTGACACAAACCATTACTTTTCAGAATTTTTACTATATCTTTATTTTTTGAGCGGCCTCCAGAAACAAATGAATATTATAAGACGAAAATGTTAAACATAGGTGTTTAAAGAGACATATTTAGATTTTTTATTTCGGATAAAACGCTAAGGTAATAGCTCACGATACTTGACAAAAATAATCAGTTTTTAATTCCATACCAATTCAATATTATTTCCGCGGTCTGACGATACAAATGAATATTATATGACGAAAATGTCAAACAACTCGGTGTCGACAGAGATATTTAGATTTTTCATTTTCGTTAGGATCGGAAGGCTATATCTCACGAATTTTGACACAAAACCTTAGTTTGTAAAATTATTACTATTTCTATATTTTTCGATCGGTCTAATGATACAAATAAAAAATATTAAACAAAATTTTAAACGAATGCCTGTCAATAGAGATATTTAGATTTTTTTCATTTTCAATAAGATCTGAAGGCTATATCTCACGAAATTTGACACAACCATTACTATTTAAAATTCTTACCATTTTTTATTTTTTGAGCGGCCTCAAACTACAAATGAATATTATAAGACGATAAACATAGGTGTGTAAGGAGAGATTATTAGATTAATTTATTTCGGATAGAACCCAAAGGCTATAGCTCACGATACTCGACAAAAACACTCTGTTTTTAATTCCGTACTATTTCGATATCTTTTGAGCGGTCTGATGATACAAATGAAAATATTATATGACGAAAATGTCAAACAGCTGGGTGTCAACGTAGATATTTCGATTTTTCATTTTTGATAGGATCTGAAGGCTATATAGCTCATGAAATTTGACAAAAAACCTTAGTTTTTAAAATTCTTACTATTTCTTTAATTTTTGTTCCGTCTAATGATACAAATGAATAATATTAAACAGAAATTTTAAACGAATGCCTGCAAACAGAGATATTTAGATTTTTCATTTTCGATTAGATCTGAATGCTATAACTCACGAAATTTGACACAAGCCATTACTTTTTAGAATTCTTAATATTTCTTTATTTTTTGGGCAGCCTCAAAATACAAATGAATATTATAAGACGAAAATGTTAAACATAGGCGTGTAATGAGAGATATTTAGTTTTTTGTTATTTTGAATAAAACACAAAGGCAATATCTAACGATATTTGACAAAACCACTCAGTTTTTAATTCCGTACTATTTCAATATCTTTTGAGAGGTCTCATGATACATATGAATATTATATGGCAAAAATGTCAAACAAATGGGTGTCAATAGAGATATTTAGATTTTTCATTTTTGATAGGATCCGAAGGCTATAGCTCACGAAATTTGACACAAAACCTTAGTTTTTAAATTTCTTACTATTTTTTATTTTTTGAACAATCTAAAGATACAAATGAATAATATTAAACAAAATTTTTAAACAAATGCTTGTCAACAGAGATATTTAGATTTTTCATTTTCGATAAGATCTAAAAGCTATTGCTCACGAAATTTGACACAAAACCTTAGTTTTTTGAATTCATACTATTTCTTTATTTTTTGAGCAGCCTCAATATACAAATGAATATGATAAGACGAAAATGTTAAACATAGGCGTGTGAAGAAAGATATATATATATATATATATATATATATATATATATATATATATATATATATATATATATTTTCGGGTAAAACCCAAAGGCAATATTTCACGATATTTGACAAAAATAAACTCAATTTTTAATTTCGTACTATTTCAATATCTTTGGAGCGGTCTCACGATACATATGAATATTATATGACAGAAATGTCAAACAGCTGGTTGTCAACACAGATAATAGGTCATGAAGTTTGACACAAAATCTTAGGTTTTAAAATTCTTAATATTTCTTTATTTTTTGATCAGTCTAATGATACAAATGAATAATATTAAACAGAATTTTTAAACGAATGCCTGTCAACAGAGATATTTAGATTTTTTTTATTTTTCGATATGATCTGAAAGCTATAGCTCACGAAATTTGACACAAACCATTACCTTTTAGAATTCTTACTAGTTCTTATTTTTTCTGAGCGGTCTCCAGATACAAATGAATATTATAAGACAAAAATGTTAAACATAGGCCTGTAAAGAGAGATATTAAGGTTTTTTATTTATTTCGGAGAGATATTTAGGTTTTTTATTTCGGATAAAACACAAAGGTAGGTCACAATACTTGACAAAAACACTCAGTTTTTAATTCCATACTAATTCAATATCTTTTGAGCGGTGTGATGATACAAATGAATATTATATGAGGAAAATGTCAAACAACTCGGTGTCAACAGAGATATTTAGATTTTTCATTTTCGTTAGGGTCCGAAGGCTATATCTCGCGAATTTTGACACAAAACCTTAGTTTTTAAAATTCTTTCTATTTCTTTATTTTTTGATCGGTCTAATGATACAAATGAAAAATATTAAACAGAAATTTTAAACGAATGCCTGTCAATAGAGATATTTAGAATTTTCAATTTCGAGAAAATCTGATGGCTTATAGCTCATGAAATTTGACAGAAACCATTACTTTTTAAATTTCTTACTCTTTCTTTAGTTTTTGAGCGGCCTCAAGGTACAAATGAATATTATAAGACGAAAATCATAAACATATGTGTGTAAGGAGAGATAATTAGATTAATTTATTTCGGATAGAACCCAAAGGCTATAGCTGACGATACTCGACAAAAACACTCTGTTTTTAATTCCGTACTATTTCGATATCTTTTGAGCGGTCTGATGATACAAATAAATATTATATGACGAAAATGTCAAACAACTGGGTGTCAAAGGTTGCTCACGAAGTTTGACACTAAACCTTAGTTTTTAAAATTCTTACTATTTCTTTAATTTTTGTTCGGTCTAATGATACAAATGAATAATATTAAACAGAAATTTTAAACGAATGCCAGTACACAGAGATATTTAGATTTTTCATTTTCGATAAGATCTTAATGCTATAACTCACAAAATTTGACACAAGCCATTACTTTTTAGAATTCTTAATATTTCTTTATTTTTTGGGCGGCCTCAAAATACAAATAAATATTTTAATACGAAAATTTTAAACATAGGCCTGTAACGAGAGATATTTAGTTATTTGTTATTTCGAATAAAACCCAAATGCAATATCAAACAACTGGGAGTCAACAGAGATATTTAGAATTTTCATTTTCGATAGGATCCGAAGGCGATAGCTCACGAAGTTTGACACAAACCCTTAGTTTTTAAATTTCGAACTATTTTTTTATTTTTTGATCGATCTAATGATACAAATTAATATTATTAAACAAATTTTTTAAACGAATACCTGTCCACAGAGCTAATTAAATTTGGCATTTTCGATAAGATCTGAAGGCTATAGCTCACAAAATTTGACACAAAACCGTAGTTTTTAAATTCTCACTATTTCTTTATTTTTCGAGCGGTCTCCATATACTAATGAATATTATAAGACGAAATTTTTAAACATAGGCGTGTAAAGGGATATATTTAGTTTTTTTTATTTTGGATAAAACAATGGCAATATCTCACGATATTTGACAAAACCACTCAGATTTTAATTTTGTACTATTTCAATATCTTTTGAGAGGTCTCATGATACATATGAATATTATATGACGAAAATTTCAAACAACTCGGTGTCAAAGGAGATATTTAGATTTTTCATTTTCGTTAGGATCCGAAGGCTATATCTCACGAATTTTGACATAAAACCTTAGTTTTTAAAATTCTTGATATTTCTATATTTTTCAATCGGTCTAATGATACAAATGAAAAATATTAAACGAATGCCTGTCAATAGAGATATTTAGATTTTTTCATTTTCAATTAGATCTGAAGGCTATAGCTCACGAAATTTGACACAAACCATTACTTTTAGAATTCTTACTATATCTTTATTTTTTGAGCGGCCTCCAGAAACAATAAATATTATAAGACGAAAATGTTAAACATAAGTGTGTAAGGAAACATATTTAGATTTTTTTATTTCGGATAGAACCCAAAGGTAATAGCTCACGATACTTGACAAAAACAATCAGTTTTTAATTCCATACTAATTCAATATCTTTTGAGCGGTCTGATGATACAAATGAATATTATATGATGAACATGTCAAACAACTCGGTGTCGACAAAGATATTTATATTTTTCATTTTTGTTAGGATCGGAAGGCTATATCTCACAAATTTTGACACAAAACCTTAGTTTGTAAAATTATTACTATTTCTTTATTTTTTGATCGGTATAATGATACAAATGAATAATACTAAACATAAATTTTAAACGAATGCCTTTTAACAAAGATATTTAGATTTTTCATTTTCGATAAGATCTGATGGCTATTGCTCCCGAAATTTGACACAGAACCTTAGTTTTTTGAATTCTTACTATTTCTTTATTTTTGAGCGGCCTCAATATACAAATGAATATTATAAGACGAAAATGTTCAACATAGGAGTGTAAAGCGAGATATTTAGTTTTTTTATATTTCGGATAGAACCCAAAGGCTATAGCTCACGATACTCGAAAAAAACACTCTGTTTTTAATTCCGTTCTATTTCAATATCTTTTGAGCGGTCTGATGATACAAATGAATATTATATGACGAAAATGTCAAACAACTGGGTGTCGACAGAGGTATTTAGATTTTTCATTTTCGATAGGATCCTAAGTCTATAGCTCACGAAGTTTGACACAAACCCTTAGTTTTTAAATTTTGTACTATTTTTTTATTTTTTGATCGGTCTAATGATACAAATTAATAATATTAAACAAAATTTTTAAACGAATACCTGTCCACAGAGCTAATTAGATTTTGCATTTTCGATAAGATCTGAAGGCTATAAGCTAACGAAATTCGACACAAAACCGTAGTTTTAAAATTCTCACTATTTCTTTATTTTTTGAGCAGTCTCAATATACAAATGAATATTATAAGACGATATTTTTAAACGTAGGCATGTGAAGTGAGATATTTAGTTTTTTTATTTTGGATAAAACCCAATTGCAATATCTCATGATATTTGACAAAACCACTCAGTTTTTAATTCTGTACTATTTCAATATCTTTTGAGAGGTCTCATGATACATATGAATATTATATGACGAAAATTTCAAACAACTCAGTGTCAAAGGAGATATTTAGATTTTTCATTTTCGTTAGTATCCGAAGGATATCTCCCGAATTTTGACACAAAACCTTAGTTTTTAAAATTCTTGCTATTTCTATATTTTTCGATCGGTCTAATGATACAAATGAAAAATATTAAACAGAAATTTTAAACAAATGGCAGCAAACAGAGATATTTAGATTTTTCATTTTCGATAAGATCTTAATGCTATAACTCACGAAATTTCACACAAGCCATTAATTTTAATATTTCTTTATTTTTGGGCGGCCTGAAAATACAAATGAATATTATAATACGAAAATGTCAACATAGATATTTAGATTTTTCATTTTTGATAAGATCGGAATGCTATAGCTCACGAAATTTCACACAAACCATTAATTTTTAAAATTCTTTCTATTTCTATATTTTTTCAGCGGTTTCAAGAGACAAATGATTATTATAAGACGAAAATGTTAAACATAGGCGTGTAAAGAGAGATATTTAGATTTTTTATTTCGGATAAAACCCAAAGGTAATAGCTCATGATACTTGGCAAAAACAATCAGTTTTTAATTCCATACTAATTCAATATCTTTTGAGCGGTTTGATGATACAAATGAATATTATATGATGAAAATGTCAAACAACTCGGTGTCGACAGAGATATTTATATTTTTCATTTTCGTTAGTATCCGAAGGCTCTATCTCACGAATTTTGACACAAAACCTTAGTTTTTAAAATTATTAAAATTTCTTTATTTTTTGATCGGTCTAATGATACGAAGGAAAAAAATATTAAGTAGAAATTTTAAACGAATGCCTGTCAACAGAGATATTTACATTTTTCAATGTCGATAAAATATGATGGCTTATAGCTAACGAAATTTGACACAAACCATTACTTTTTAAAATTCTCACTATTTCTTTATTTTTTGAACGGCCTCAAGCTACAAATGAATATTATAAGACGAAAATCTTAAACATAGTTGTGTAAGGAGAGGTTATTAGATTAATTTATTTCGGATAGAACCCAAAGGCTATAGCTCACGATACTCAAAAAAAACACTCTGTTTTTAATTCCGTTCTATTTCAATATCTTTTGAGCGGTCTGATGATACAAATGAATATTATATGACGAAAATGTCAAACAACTGGGTGTCAACAGAGATATTTAGATTTTTCATTTTCGATAGGATCCGAAGTCTATAGGTCACGAAGTTTGACACAAACCCTTAGTTTTTAAATTTCGTACTATTTTTTTATTTTTTGATCGGTCTAATGATACAAATTAATAATATTAAACAATTTTTTAAACGAATACCTGTCCACTGAGCTAATTAGATTTTGCATTTTCGATAACATCTGAAGGCTATAGCTCATGAAGTTTGACACAAAACCGTAGTTTTTAAATTCTCAATATTTCTTTATTTTTTGAGCGGTCTCAATATACAAATGAATATTATAAGATGAAAATTTTAAACATAGGTGTGTAAAGAGATATATTTAGTTTTTTTTTATTTTGCATAAAACCCAATGGCAATATCTCACGATATTTGACAAAACCACTCAGTTTTTAATTCTATACTATTTCAATATCTTTTGAGCGGTCTCATGATGCATATGAATATTATATGACGAAACTTTTAAACAACTCGGTGTCAGAGGAGATATTTAGATTTTTCATTTTCGTTAGGATCCGAAGGCTATATCTCACGAATTTTGACACAAAACCTTAGTTGTTAAAATTCTTGCTATTTCTATATTTTTCGATCGGTCTAATGATACAAATAAAAAATATTAAACAAAATTTTAAACGAATGCCTGTCAATAGAGATATTTAGATTTTTTTTCATTTTCAATAAGA
The DNA here is from genome assembly GCA_963682175.1 of Triglochin maritima. Classification (NCBI taxonomy): domain Eukaryota; kingdom Viridiplantae; phylum Streptophyta; class Magnoliopsida; order Alismatales; family Juncaginaceae; genus Triglochin; species Triglochin maritima. The sequence goes on from OY821787.1 coordinate 35,330,029, forward strand.
TCTGAAGGCTATAGCTCACGAAATTTGACACAAACCATTATTTTTTAGAATTCTTACTATATCTTTATTTTTTGAGCGGCCTTCCGAAACAATTGAATATTATAAGACGAAAATGTTAAACGTAGGTGTGTAAGGAGACATTTTTAGATTTTTTATTTCGGATAAAACCCAAAGGTAATAGCTCACGATACTTGACAAAAACAATCAGCTTTTAATTCCATACTAATTCAATATCTTTTGAGCGGTCTGATGTTACAATTGAATATTATATGATGAACATGTCAAACAACTCGGTGTCGACAAAGATATTTATATTTTTCATTTTCGTTAGGATCGGAAGGCTATATCTCACAAATTTTGACACAAAACCTTAGTTTGTAAAATTATTACTATTTCTTTATTTTTTGATCGGTCTAATGATACAAATGAATAATACTAAACATAAATTTTAAACGAATGCCTGTTAACAAAGATATTTAGATTTTTCATTTTCGATAAGATTTGATGGCTATTGCTCCCGAAATTTGACACAGAACCTTAGTTTTTTGAATTCTTACTATTTCTTTATTTTTTGAGCGGCCTCAATATACAAATGAATATTATAAGACGAAAATGTTCAACATAGGAGTGTAAAGAGAGATATTTAGTTTTTTTATATTTCGGATAGAACCCAAAGGCTATAGCTCACGATACTCGAAAAAAACATTCAGGTTTTAATTCCTTACTATTTCAATTTCTTTTGAGAGGTCTAATGATACATATGAATCTTATATGACAAAAATGTCAAACAACTGAGTGTCAACAGAGATATTTAGATTTTTCATTTTCGATAAGATCCGAAGGCTATAGCTCACCAAATTTGACACAAAACCTTAGTTTTTAAATTTCTTACTATTTTTTATTTTTTGATTAGTCTAATGATACAAATGAATAATATTAAACATAAATTTTAAACGAATGCCCGTCAACAGAGATATTAGATTTTTCATTTTCGATAAGATCTCAAGGCCAGCTTACGAAATTTCACACAAAACCTTAGTTTTTAAAATTCTCGCTCTTTCTTTATTTTTTGTAACGGCCTCAATATACAAATGAGTATTATAAGACGAAAATGTTAAACATAGTCGTGTGAAGAGGGATATTTAGTTTTTTTATTTCGGATAAAACCCAAAGGCAATATCTCACGATATTTGACAAAAACACTCAGTTTTTAATTCCGTACTATTTCAATATCTTTTGGGAGGTCTCATGATACATATGAATATTATATGACAAAAATGTCAAAGAGTTGGGTGTCAACAGAGATATTTAGAATTTTCATTTCCGATAGGATTCCAAGGCTATAGCTCACGAAGTTGACACAAAACCTTAGTTTTTAAATTTCTTACTATTTCTTTATTTTTTGGTCGGTCTAATGATACAAATGAATAATATTAAACAGAAATTCTAACTATTCTTTACTTTTTGAGTGTTAAGAAGATACAAACGAATATTAGAAGATGAAAATGTTAAACAATGCTTGTCGAGAGAGATATTTAGAATTTTCATTTTTGATAAAATCCAAAGGCTATAGCACACGAAATTCGACAAAGAGACTTAGTTACTAAAATTCTTACTATTTCTTTATTTCTCAAGGGTTCTTATTAAACAAACAAATATTAGAAGATGAGAATGTTAAACATATGCTGGTCGACAGAGATACTAAGAGTTTTCATTTTTGATAAAATCCAAAAGATATAGCTAACAAAATTTGACAAAAAGACTTAGTTACTAAAATTCTAACGATTTCTTTATTTTCTAGCATTCTGAAGATACAAACGAATATTTTAAGAAAAAATGTAAAAGATATGCTTGTGGGAGAAAGATATTTAGATTGTTTTCATTTTTGATAAAATCCAAAGACTATAGCTCACAACATTTGACAAAAAAACATAGCTACTAAAATTCTTACTATTTCATTATTTTTCGAGCATTATGACCAAACAAACAAATATTAGAATAAGTGAATGTTAAACATATGCTGATCGACAGAGATACTAAGAAATTTTTCATTTTTGATAAAATCCAAAGGCTATAGCTAACGAAATTAGACGAAAACACTCAGTTATTAAAATTCTTACTCTTTTTTTATTTTTTGAGCGTTCTGATGATTCAAACGAATATTAAAAGATGAAAATGGTAAACACATGTTTTTTGATGAAGATACTTAGAATTGTTATTCTTTATAAAATCAAAAGGCTATGATAGCACACGAAATTTGTCAAAAACACTCAGTTATTAAATTTCTTAATATTTCATTATTTTTCGTGCGTTCTGATGATACAAACAAATATTATAAGAAGAAAATGTTAAAAATATGCTTGTCAGCCGAGATACTAAGAATTTTCATTGGTGATAAAATCCAAAAGCTATATAGCTCACGAACTTTGACAAAAAACACCCAGTTATTAAAATTCTTGCTATTTTCTTTTATTTTTCGAGCGTTAGGATGACACAAACGAATATTATAAGATGAAAATATTAAACATATGCTTGTCGAATAAAAATATTTAGATTGTTTTTATATTTTGTGAAATCCAAAGACTATAGTTTACGAAATATGACAAAAACACTCAGTTATTAAAATTCTTACAATTTTTTTTATTTTTCGAGCATTCAGATGACAAAATCAAATATTATAAGATGAAAATGTTAAACATATTCTTGTCGGAGAGAGATATTTAGATTGTTTCCTTTTTTGATAAAACCCAAAGTTTATATCTCATGAAATTTTGAATAAAACAACCAGTTATTAAATTTCTTACTATCTTTTTTTATGTTTCGAGCGTTCAGATGATAGAAATGAATATTATAAGATGCAAATGTCAAACATATGCTTGTCGGAGAGAGATATTTAGATTGTTTTTATTTTTTATAAAATCTAAACAATATAGCTTACGAAATTTGACAAAAATACTCTGTTATTAAATTTGTTATTATCTTTTCTTATTTTTCGAGCGTTCGGAAGACATAAACGGATATTATAAAATGAAAATGTTAAATATATGCTTGTTGGAGAAAGATATTTATATTGTTTTCATTTTTGCTAAATCCAAAGTCTATAACTCACTATATTAACCAAAAACACTCAGTTATTAAAATTCTTACTATTTCTTTATTTTTCGAGCGTCCTGCTGATACAAATGGTTTCAATTTGTATTAGTACTATGACTTTCATATGATTGTATTAGTACTATGACAAGCATATGATTGTATTCATTTTGTATCAGCAGGACACTCGAAAAATATTATACTGCTGTAGTGGGTATCTGGTTTACCGCTTTAGGTATTAGTACTATGACTTTCAACCTAAATGGTTTCAATTTTAACCAATCCGTAGTTGACAGTCAAGGTCGTGTTATTAACACTTGGGCTGATATCATCAATCGTGTTATTAACACTTTAGGGTTTAGGGTTTATTAGGGTTTTGGGTTTAGGGTTTTTAGGGTTTAGGGTTTAACGTTTTTAGGGTTTATGGTTTTTTAGGGTTTTTAGGGTTTAGGGGTTTTTAGGGTTTAGGGTTTATTTAGGGTTTAGGCTTTTTAGGGTTTATCGTTTTTTAGGTTTTAGGGTTTATTTAGGGTTTAGGGTTTAGGGTTTATTTAAGGTTTAAGGTTTAGGGTTTTCCCCCAAAAATACCACACTCATTTTGAGCAGATTTAGTGTAGTCTGAATAAAAGCCACAGACGGATATCCAGACCTTAGAGAAGCGATAAAAAAACCTACGGGGTTATAGGAAAAACCACTTCTCAAGGCGTATAGATTTGGAAATGATGCGATTTTCTCTACCACCTTGTCATAGTGATTTCTCCTTGTCTCCCAAAGTTGATCGAGCAAGTCATCCAATTGCGTATTTCTGACTTTGATGTGCGTCCAAAGTCCTACCAAATAAATAAAAAAAAGATTCTTTAGAAACATAATTTGGTAGTTCGAAATTGTGAATTTAATTTGTATTAGTAGAGAGCTGAAATAAATTTGATATGAAGTTATGTGTAAATGAAAGAAAAATACTTCCCTTTTCCGACGAAACCAATAGGATTGATTTGGTCGGTTCCATGTTGAAGCATGCTTGTGATTCCTAGTGATTTTGAGTTCGGTATTATTTGCAAGAAGAACAGAAATTCCACATGTTGTCCCCTGAATCAAATGTGTAAAAGTATGTGAAGAGGTATATGTACGATAATGAGTGAAAGTATTTAGAATTAGTGTATGTAGAAAAATAAATATCTTTATTATCAAGTATAAAGGTGAAAGTAAAGATGATGGGGTCACTCCCTGAAATGTGAATGAGAAAAGTTTTCTTTTGGTGCAGCAAGAGATTCCTATCAAATTTGGGGTTTGTCCAAACTTTGTGCCATGATGGGTCCTGCAATTAAGAGTGCAAAGAGTGGAAATGTGGAAGGTAGATTTTGAAACAATAAGGTTGAAAGTGGAATCACTTCCCTTGTAGTCTAATTGTCTTTGAGAGTTCAACAGAATCTGATGCATGGAAGTTGTTGTTTGTCAGTGATAAGAAAACCTCTTCCTTTGCGATCGAGCTCTGCATTTGTGTAATAGACGTGGTTGTTTTGTTCTTGAATTCCCAAATTTGCTAAATGATCAGCTAAGCCATTTGCTTCACGATATTGATGTTGTACAGTTGATATAGCTGGAAGATAATCCTGAAAAGAGTTCCATAGACGTTGTAGACAACAATTATGAGGTCTTATTTTATATGCTAGAAAATCCACCAAGCTAGACGAGTCAGTTTCAACGATAACATTTTGAATGTTATGTTGTTGACAGAGAAATAATCCGTCCAGCAGAGCTCTGAATTCAGCAGTCATATTGGTTGTGTAACCATAGAAAGAGTGGTTGGCGAATATTAAATCTCCATTGTAATTCCTGAGAACTCCACCTCCACCTGAGAGACCCGGATTTCCTTTGGATGCTCCATCTGTATTGTGTTTGTATTTTCCTTCTGGGGGTCGCACCCAATGAAAAATCTTGTAATTTGTTGTGAATGTATCCTCTTGAGAAATCCCAAGTTGTTGAAGGTGTGCACATTCCTGTGGATTGCTTGATGTTGTGAATTTTAGATTGCGATTTATCACAGGTACCCATTGTTGGAGTTTATGCTTCATGGATCGAGGTTTAATAGTTTGGCCTCCATATCTGTTATCGTTACGAGATTTCCAAATTTCCCATAGAGTACATGCGCAAAGTAATCTTCTCATAATATTATACCTGTTTGGCTTATGTTGGAGAGATAGGATATCCTGTATAATGAACTGATGGTCAAGAGTCCCACAGTGAAAACAGTTGTTGTACCAATTCCAAGCTGCTTGACTGATGTCACTGTTAAAAAAAAGATGATTAAAAGTTTCTATTTGTGACTGGTGACAACAATTGCATTTGGAGGCACCGTTTATGTGGAATTTTGAGAGTTGATCATCCAATGGTTGACGTTTCGTGCAAAATTTAACCATAAAGTGAGAAATGATTGGAGGAAGGTTAGCATTCCAGATACCAAAACCCCAGGATTTCAGCGTTTCTTTGCTTCTGATTATATGATATGCGCTTTTGACAGTGAAAATTCCGGTCGGATTTGGCTTCCAGTAGAATGAATCCTTATTATCGGGGATGGTATAGTCTCCGTGCTTTATGTCTGCCAGATAAGCTTCAGGGATGTTCAACATTGAAAGAAAAAGTGAGTCATGGAGCACTTCTTTGACAGACAAATCTGCAATAGCTTGTGGCATTGGCATCACTTCTTGTAATTTCCTGCAATAGCTTGTGTTGGTTTGGGGTTTAGGGTTTTTAGGGTTTAGGGTTTTAGGGTTTAGGGTTTTTAGTGTTTTTAGGGTTTTTCGGGTTTAAGGTTTAGGGTTTTAGGGTTTATTTAGGGTTTAGGGTTATTTTTTAGGGTTTAGGGTATAGGGTATAAGGTTGTTTTCGTCCTTCTACAATGGCTTCCTTTTTCTTCATGTTACTTTCCTTCATGAGTCGGGTGACTTCTTCTTCCAAATTTACTTCTCTCCTTCCTTGAATTTTAACAAATTGAGTGGTGGAGTAGTTGACATCATCTTCTTCACTTGTGTTGAGTCTAATAATTCTTTTTCCTCCTTTTTTCCTTCTTTTGCTTGATGTGGAGGTTCTCACACTTTTGGTTCTCCTGTTCCTGTGTACATTACAAAAAGGTGGCACATTCTCATAGTGAACTGGTTGTATGTACTTTTGCTCACCATTTTGAATGGTTATGTGATCGGGTTTTGGCTTTGAGAGGTCCATTTCTACACATATTTTGCAAACACCTGGCCTCATGAAATCCACATCATCTCTTGAGCTACATATGTATTTTCCAAATCCGGTTGCAATAGATTTCAAAGCATCAGGGTGATGGAGATGTAAATCTAAAGCAGGAAAATTAATCCAAATTGGGGCTTGTATGGGTTCTAACCCCACTTTGAAATATGGAGACCACTTGAAAACTCACATTTTTTTTCTCACCAAAGTACCAGTTATGTAACCAAACTTTAACAAAGCTTTCCTCATCGAAGATTCTGATACTAACATGTCGGGGTGCAAGTGCTCCAACTTCACAAAAATCCTTTTTGCCCAGAGTTTCTTCTAAGTGATTTTGAATGTCTAATAATTCTGGTCTTGGTCCCGCGAATTTTCCAATCAAACACCATTCAAAGTCTTGTCCCATGATTTTGATTTCAGATACTGAAAAAGCAATACTCGAATTTCCTACTTCATCAAAATGAGCATTTCTTGCAGGAATTCGAGTTGTATATTTCGGAAGTCTACATCTGGGACGCACCACACTAGCATAGGATTTCTTCTGATTATAGTGTGTATTAGGACCATAAAAGTTTCTAATCGGTGATTCTGGTGGTCTAGGTTGGTCTTGTGCATTACCCACTCTATCCATGTGTACTGATCAAGCCATCAAATTTAATAAAAATTAAGTCACCTTCCTTCACACGCGAGTCCGTTCTTCGTCGATAGACACCCAGGTCGTTGCACGAATCCACCGCACGATCGATCAAATTGACGCAACCGGAATGTTCCCTTCGTGCAGCTGATTGTTCGGAGAAGTGGAATTAGGTTGAATTCACGGCTAACCGACGATTTAGGAAGAGGGATGCCGACCTCGTCCGCCGATTCGACTCACGAATTCGCGCAATCCCCGCCCAAATTGAAACCACCGGAGTGTTCCACTGAGTCCACTGGGGGTTGGGAAAAATTTAATTGAAAAATGAGCTCCTCCAGCAGTCCACTTGATAGAAGGTCGTTGCCGTCAAACAACCGCCAACGAGCACGAATTTCCTTGCGTTTTTGGCTGCAATTGGAGAAACTTGAAAGCTTCTAAAACACCACTGAGTGCTAGAAGATGAACAACTTAGGCATTAGTCAACTCAGTATGCCACTTGGGAGTGGTTCGCCGGCCAACCTAATTTCCGTCGAACAAGCTTTCCGAGAAAGGGAGAACAAATTGAGGCTCTAGAAAGCTCGCGGACACTATTCAGAATATTCCTCACACGTCGTAGAAGGATGAGATCCTCCGTAGCTCCGGCAAGGTGGAAGATGTGAATGGAACAGTGGCCAACTTCGACAAACCGGCAGCAAACGTAGTCGAATGAGATCTTGAACTGAAGAGCACAATGATGGGAGTTCGGGATGACCAAGAGGAAGCCCAATAACCTCTTGTTGCGTCCCAGAACGGCGGAGAAAGGTGGTGGTGAAGTGAGAGACGATGACGTGGCGCGAAAATGGGAATCACCCTTTTTCGCGAGAGCGACTGAGGAGAGAGAAACGTTTTTCCTTATTGGGCTGGGCTAGGGTTTAGGGTTTTTAGGGTTTAGGGGGTTTTTTTTTGTTTTTGTCCAACCGGCACCTTTTTCATTTCTTAGCAAAAGAATAGGGTTTAGGGTTTAGGGTTTTTTTTATACCCAAAAGTCATACCTTTTTCATAAATGTTGAACAACAAATACAAAAAGTATTTGCTCGAGATTGAGCAAAACTGGTGCGACTAAAACTCTAAGTCATGATGGCTAACTAATCCAAGGAGGTGGTGAAAAAACCTAGCTGGGGAACTAGGAAAAACCATCTCCTAAATGTATTGGATTAGTGTTACAATCTTTTTCCTATAAGAGAAATCAGGATAAAAGTTTGGCCCAGTAGACCAGCAACTTAATGCCCATCAACAACAAGCCTTCTTCTGAAATGGATGATGCCCAAAAGCCTTGCACTTGCAGCCCAATAATCCAGCCCAAATGAACCAGCAAGAAAAGCAACTACCATGGCCATTCATGAATGTTGAATTAACTCCTGCATATTAGCATCCCATCCGCGTGACTCATTCGCCCCCCACGCCTTCCACCAGAAACCCTAGCTGAAGTGAAGCGCGATGGAGAACAATCAGTCCAACCGAGTGAACCGTTTGCAACAGCTGGAGAAGAAGATGGCCAGGATGCTGGAGAGGTACCATCAGTATGGGTTAGATGGAACCCAATTCTGGTGCACTGGAGTTGCTGATCATCTGGAGATGGCGAGCCGTTCCAATGCCCTTCGAAGGGATGACATATTGCGGTTGGAGAAGAGGAAGAGGGACAAAACCATGCAGTTGCTGCTGGATTGTCCAGATCCACCTCCTTCGAGATGGAGAGAATTCCCCATTCCATCAGAGTGGGAGTTATCTCTACATGAATCCATAGCCACACAGAAATGTAAGAAACTACCATTGACTTATTTAGAAATTGAATATTTAATTATATGTTGAATGCAGATCTATTGGTGCTTCTGGATCAGATTCCCCGCTTGCTCCGAATCAGCCGGATAGAGAACATATTGCAGAATTGGCGAGCTAGTATGGTGTATTTAAGTCCGGTTGAGGAGCAGATGAAACAGACCCATGAGGGCAGGGAGAAGATGGAGTCGATAATGATGTTTCGACGAGACACTGTCCTGAACTTGGAGGAAGAGAGACGCCGAGAGTTGGAGCAGTTCTTGATGGATTGCACTGATCCACCTCCTCCAAATTGGAACCCAAGTCCACTTATGGATGTTTATCCTCTTCAACAGATTCAGCCGGAGAGGAAGGTGCCGAATTGTGTGATGAATGAAGCTTGTTCTCCCGAGTGAATCGATAAAGTTGTAACAGAGTGCTGTAATAGATGTAGTAATGATGTACTAGAAGACCTAATGATGTAATAGAAGACTTTTATAATGAACAAGTTGCCTTTGAAATGTCTGATTCCTATTCTCCAGCTCAAAATCTCTAATTGTTCCCAAATGTAACAACCCAACTGAGTCTTCCAAATGCTGAAACAAGCTGAGCCTAAAAGTTGTTAAAATCAGATTAGAAATCCTGGTTGTAGAGGAGGTAGAATTGCAGCAAAGGCAAAGCATGAATTTGAGGCAGAGATTAGAAGAGAACTTCCCATTTCCGACCAAGTCAATTGAAAATTGACTTGGTCGGTTCCTGATTTGGCTAGCCGATGCCTTCAGCAAAACTTGTGCCAAATTCATGAGAATGGAACCTGAAAAGTATAGGAACAACATGTGCAAGAAATCATGACATGGGATCAATTTAATCAGGGCATTTAAAAAGCCAAAAGCTGAAACAATCAGAATATAACTTCCCTATTCCGACCAAGTCAATTTGAGGAAAAATTGACCTGGTCGGTTCCTTAGTTGGCTAGCTGATGCCTTCAGCAAAACATGTGCCGCTCATCTTGAGAAATGAGCCTCAATTATCTGATTCTGATATAGGGCAGACCTTGCTTCTCAAGAGTCGGCATACCTTTCAGAATTTGAGGAAGGTTTTGAATATGGGTGATTATTTTGTTGGATTTGGTGCTGATCCCTAAATTGGCAAGAAGATCAGCAGGGTTGTTGCCTTCTCTGAATTGGTGGTTAGAGGAAACCACTAAACGCTGCCACAGATTTCTGAATTCAGGGATCCATCTACTGAATGAGGGGTGAATCCAATGCCTCGTGTTAATGATCTCCAAAAGGGCTTTAGAGTCAGATTCCACCATAATTTTGTTGTAATGCCTGTTAGCACATAATCGCAGGCCTTGTAAAATGGCTCTAAATTCAGCAAGTGTATTGGTTCAATCTGATGGAATGGGGAATTCTCTCCATCTCGAAGGAGGTGGATCTGGACAATCCAGCAGCAACTGCATGGTTTCGTCCCTCCTCTTCTCCAACCGCAATATGCCATCCCTTCGAAGGGCATTGGAACGGCTTGCCATCTCCAGATGATCAGCAACTCCGGTGCACCAGAATTGAGTTCCCTCTAACCCATACTGATGGTACCTCTCCAGCATCCCGACCATCTTCTTCCCCAGTTGCTGCAAACGGTTCACTCGGTTGGACTGATTGTTCTCCATCGCGCTTCACTTCAGCTAGGGTTTCTGGTGGAAGGCGTGGGGGGCGAATGAGTCACGCGGATGGGATGCTAATATGCAGGAGTTAATTCAACATTCATGAATGGCCATGGTAGTTGCTTTTCTTGCTGGTTCATTTGGGCTGGATTATTGGGCTGCAAGTGCAAGGCTTTTGGGCATCATCCATTTCAGAAGAAGGCTTGTTGTTGATGGGCATTAAGTTGCTGGTCTACTGGGCCAAACTTTTATCCTGATTTCTCTTATAGGAAAAGGATTGTAACACTAATCCAATACATTTAGGAGATGGTTTTTCCTAGTTCCCCACCTAGGTTTTTTCACCACCTCCTTGGATTAGTTAGCCATCATGGCTTAGAGTTTTAGTCGCACCAGTTTTGCTCAATCTCGAGCAAACACTTTTTGTATTTGTTGTTCAGCATTTATTAAAAAGGTGTGACTTTGGGATAAAAAAAACCCTTAACCCTAAACCCTATTCTTTTGTTAAGAAACGAAAAGGTGCCGGTTGGACAAAAAAACCCCTAAACCCTAAACCCTAAAAAACCCTAAAACCCTAAACCCTAAAACCTTAAAAACCCTAAACCCTAGCCCAGCCCATTAAGGAAAAATGTTTCTCTCTCCTCAGCCACTATCGCGAAAAAGGGCGATTCCCATTTTCGCGCCACGTCATCGTCTCTCACTTCACCACCACCTTTCTCTGCCGTTTTGGGACGCAACAAGAGGTTACTGGGCTTCCTCTTGGTCATCCCGAAGTCCCCTCATTGTGCTCTTCAGTTCAAGATCTCAATCGACTACGTTTGCTGCCGGTTTGTCGAAGTTGGCCACTGTTCCATTCACATCTTCCACCTTGCCGGAGCTACAGAGGATCCCATCCTTCTACGACGTGTGAGGAATATTCTGAATAGTGTCCGCGAGCTTTCTAGAGCCTCAATTTGTTCTCCCTTTCTCGGAAAGCTTGTTCGACGGAAATTAGGCCGGTCGGCGAACCGCTCCCAAGTGGCATACTGAGTTGACTAATGCCTAAGTTGTTCATCTTCTAGCACTCAGTGGTGTTTTAGAAGCTTCCCACGGGTTCAGCGCTCACGATCGGGAGGTCCAGACCAAACGCGCCTCGAGCTTCACGAAACACGTGGCAACCTCCTACTCCAACCCGACAATATTGAACAACAAGATCGTGAGCGCTGCTGCAAACTGGCACTAGAGCAAGCATTGACTTATGAAGAAACTGTGATGAGGCAAAAGTCGAGAAACCGATGGCTGAAGGAAGGTGACTCAAACACTGCATTTTTCCACACGACCATGAAAGCCCAACGAGCCAGGAATAACATCCACCAGATCAACGTGGAGGGTGCCCATGTCACTGATGAGGTGGGCATTCGTGACATTTTTCGTTCATACTTTGCTAACGTGTTCAGTACAGGTGTGCAAACTACAAAGACACCGCATGATCTGGACCTCCCGATCCTATCAAACCAAGATGCTGATTCGCTCTCCTGACATATCATTATGGCGAGCTTGAGTAGGTAGTCATGCAGGCAAATGAGGATCGTGCACCATGACCGGACGGGTTTAATGCATGCTTCTACAAGGCCGTATGGCCCATTATAAAGGACATGTTCGCCACCATGATCTCCTTTCTTACTGATGGCACGATGCTACCGGAGTTAAATAGAACCTCGATCACACTAATTCCAAAAGTTGCAGCTCCTAGCAGCCCGACGGCCTTCAGACCGATCTCGCTATGCACCCAAATTTACAGATACTTAACCAAGATTCTGGCAAATAGACTGAAGCTGGTCCTCCCAAAGCTCGTTGGTGAAACTCAGAGTGCTTTCATTACGGGCAGAAGGATCACTGCTAACATTCTGCTGGCTCATGAGATGTCACCAAATGCATAAAGAGTCAGGGGTGAACCGGATGTGTTTGAAGCTTGACCTCCAGAAGGCTTACGACTCGGTCTCATGGAAATTTCTTCCCATGGTGCTTGAACGCTTCGGATTTAATCGCAGATGGTGCAAATGGATTTGAGGGTGCTTGAAGGCCACATTTGTGGTCAATGTTAACGGGCAATACACTGAATACTTTCCGACGACGAACGGACTTAGGCAAGGGTATACTATTGCCCCATACTTGTTTGTACTTTGTATGGAGGTATTGAATGCTTAGCTTCGACGTGTGGGCAGCCAAGGAACGATCATGCCGGTCTCCTGCCATGGGGTGGCTGTCTCCCACCTCATGTTTGTCGAAGACCTTCTAGGCTTCACCTGAGGTGACTTTTGTAATGATCGCGTAGTCCGGAGCATTAGGGAGGAGTTCTTGACCATGTCGGGGCTCCGGTTGAATACAGACAAGCCAGGGACTACCCGCTGCAGCTAGTACTTGGATTGAGTTAGCTCGGTTGTATTCAGCCTGCTCGAGGAGCACCTTTTGGTCATTAGCCATAATGGGGCATAGACATTAGTTTACTGTAGCGTAGACTATAATTTTCTTTCATTTTCTATGCATAGGCATACACTAACCTAGGTTGTAAACTTTTATGATATAAATGAAAATTTGGAGGCTCACAAACCTCCCTTTTACTTGCAAACAAAAACTCTAAGAAAGAAGCTCTAAATTCCAAGGTTTAATATGGAAAATAATTGAGTGCAAAAAATAGGAATAGATGTCAAAAATAAATGAAAAAACTAACACCTAATCTTAACTAGAAAATAACCAACAATTAAAATAATTAAAGTAACAAAAAACACCACTTTAAGTTACATGAATTTGTTAGAGACTACATATAAGAGGGGTTTGAGACTCATTTTGGGTGTAACAAGACTCATTTGATGGTATTTCCAAAGAGGTCCTAGAGACGATAAGACCTTCAAGGCGATAAGGCACTTAAAAAGCTAAGAGGCGATGACCTCAATAGTGTTTAAGGCGATGACCTCATTTAGCCTGGCCCGGTTGCCTAAGGCAACAATGCGAGTGGCCATTATAGTAATGATCAAAGTTATAACTAACAAAACCTTAGTAATTATTTTCATGACCCTCCTTTAGTTTGGCCCGAAAGCATATGGCAACATGGCCAGTGGCCTCAATGACATTGATCAAAATTATAACCAACAAAACCTTAGTAGTTATTTTCTCTTTCACAGAACACACATTACACGTACCAATGCAACAAGTGAAGAAAAAACAAAGAAAATATAGTTACAACCAAAACCTATATGAAATACTTGAAAACCTAAGCAAATTTCATGTACTAAATTTATCTAATCTTTAAAAAAAAACTACCCTTATCATCTAATCCCAAAAAATTAATAATGTAGAAAACCTTCAAGTTAAGCCACGTTTTCATATTTATACATATCCAAACTACCATATACTTTGGCATAGTGTTCCTACCAATGTTAAACTGGTTGCAGATATCTTAAGTTGTGTCACTGAGTGGAAAATTAGTTTTGTTAACTATAAGTTCTGTCTCATGTTTTAATAATTAGGTCATGAACATTAAATCTGAAGCCTTAAGTTTCACGTTTTAAGTACCTACGCAATTGAGCATTAAGATGTAAAGGTAGCATCATGCAACTAAGCTATTTGAATATAATATTTTTTTACGTACAATAAACCGGAAATAGTTAACAAATGTAAAAGCTAATAAAAGTAAATGAAGATTAAATGGGGCCTACACAGCTCCATACAAATATTTCTTATTGTTTCTCACCTAAAAAGAGAATAAATGTAGATAAAAATACCTAGAAAGTTTGACTTAACAATTTCATCTTCCAAACACGAGAAACCAAGAGAATGTAAGATGCATTTTCATCTTTTCACAAGAATCATTCAAGTAATAAATGATAACATGTGACCCTTTTGTACCTTGTATATTACTTAAATTAATATAAAAAATCAAATGGCATGTTGGCACAACCCATTTTGTTTTTACCACAAGCAAGAAGTTAACACAATTAATCAACGATCAAGAAAATAAATAAAAAACTATCAAATGATAGTTACCATCATGATACGTGATTATTAAATAGAGTAGCACTTAACTAATCTCAAATTGGATTTAAAGAAAAGAACAATTAAACTCAAAGTCGCAATGGATCCACATAAAACAACACATGTCGGGAGGCAACCACATGCAATTGTAACACTATTGAGGATTTCAACAACGAAAGATATCCAGCAAACATCTCAAATTATGAACAAAATTAAACACAATTTCAAGCACATATTCTTAAAATAACCAAAACTATATAGTTATATTGTTATTTCAAAAATAATTTTTTTAATTACACAACCTGCTTGTGTGATATGTAGGATACACATTTTTTATATTTTTTGCAGTTGTGCGGCCACATATGGACCTTGATTAGTTGGGTTGCACATGACTGCACAACTTTAACCTGAAGATAGCAAGTGGACATACTATTGTCATCGGAAGTTTTACCTTTGGGCATGAACTATAGAGGGGGAAATCAGTCATTCAAATATCAAATAACGAAATGAATTACGTATTGCAGGAAAGATAAGAAAACTCACTTCAATAACCATTTTGATCACCTTTCTATCCAACAGTTCCTCCTCAACGCCCTTAAGTAATGCAAATATTTCTAAATTTCTGACTTGCACAGAGACACATGTTAGTGATGACGTAAGCAAGTCAAACTGCAAGTAAATGCTAAAGCAACCAAGACTTAGTAGTGACTGATGGATATTAGTTAAACTGGAAGTTAAATAACCACCGAAGTCATTAAGGAAATAGTTGCCAGGTAATACTTGATAAAAGATAACCACCAAGTGCATTCATAAATAAGAATAAACAAGATAACTAGGCAAAGAAATATGAAATGAGATAGAGTAACGACCGGGTAAAGATCAAAACGACCATAAATTCAGCCTTCATATATATTGTCCCTTAAAACCAAACCAAAATATTTGTTGGGCCTGACTAGTGATGATATTCATTCTCAATCTTTCATACCATGAAATGTAAGCATTGATTGGGAGGAGTGCCTAGAACAGTTTAAAGGAGACCAACGTGAAACTTGTAGTTTATTGCTATTGAAGAACACAAAAAATTCAACAAATTCATGGATTGTAGCCAAGCCAACACTTGCTCTGCAAACTTCAAAAGGGTTCTACACAATTATTCAAATAAGTGGCGGACTTCCTCTCAAAATTTCAAGGGGATTTATAAGAAAAAATAGCAACGAGTATGTTCACATATGAAGACACCATTGATTAAAAAGTCGGCCGACTAGTCAGAGTCCTTAGGCGGTTTAAGTTTCGAGCTTTGCCTCTCTTTGGCAACATCTCCACCTGCCGGCAACCTCTAACTAAGTTTCGTTTTCATTTTTATTTTATCTTTTGGCCATTTAGTGAACCGACTAGTCGGACTTGAACTGTCAATCAGACTAGTATCTGACTGTCGAACTTTTAATCCTTGGAAGACAAATAATAGGTTTGCCACTCAATGACATTTTTTCTAGGTAAGCGCAATCAGATATGGCATTTCAGCCAATTAAGTAGTGACTCGTAGACACTAGACAATAGAAAAGTCACTTCAAAATAACTTGAAAATATAGCAGGTTCTATACACATAGTGCTCCAAACTTCAAAACGGAACCATCTCAACTACTTGTGCAGAAATACCAATTGATCACCTTAATCACAAGAATGAAAAAGGCATGCGATCCAATTATTCATGAACAGAAAATTTTACTTGCAAAATGAACACAAAAAACAAGGGTATGATATAGAGCACACGCTTAGCTAATTAGCTTTAAAAAAACACATGAAATTGTAGGCAAACGCCTAAGCCCTTCCTATCTCATCCTGCAAAGAAACATCAAACATTCAAGTCAAAGGCGAACCACATGTAGTTGAAAAGATTAAGATAAGAGAAAAAGAAAATCCATTTTGAAGAACTTAATGTGCGGCGAACAGAAATGATGCTTAACTGCACATGGTATGAGCCAAATTGCACCTACAATCACATCTACATCCTCATCTAGGACCACAAGGTATTATATGGCACTTGCTGGTCACCTATCGCAACAAGTTGTTGCGATAAGTGATCAACAAGTGCTGGTCTACCAAATGATCAATTTTGGTAAACCATGGTAGAAGGTGAACTTATTTTCCTCTTAAACTTAAGGATAATTAATATACATTATAAACAAATTAGTATACACATGATTTCAATAAATTTACGTGTTATTAGCTATAGCTTTACATTATTAAACTAATTTTTCTTTGACAAATGCAAGTGCTAGTGCATTCTTATATTACATCAGTGCTAAACAAAATTATCGCGTAGTCTGCAAATTACATGTTGAAACTCTTGTTGACAGCCATATGTATTAGTTGAATAGCAAGCCGTTTTGAAAAGTCTGGTAATATTTGCCATTATCAAACCCATCTATGAATCTCGAGGTAAATGATAATGCCCATTTAAGGCAAAACAGGAAGCAAAGGTGGTTGCAAGCAGATTTTGTAAGTAAACTACCGATGTCTACTATAAAGTCCCTAAACATTACTCAGTAATAAGTTGATTTCACTAATTACCGTATTTTTTCCGCAAAACACTTACGAAGTCCCTTGACAATATACAATAATGACTTGATGTTATTCTTTCCCAAACACTTTTTCCAGCCACTAGATACGGTCTGTTATGATTATTATTTTTCCAAACACCAGAACATCTCCTGTGGTGGGATGGAGGGGACCAACCAGCATAAAGAAGCCATGTTTGATCGTCTATCTCCTAGTTGAATCTAATCATAGAAACTATTAAGCATCTAATGAACAACCGAAACAGCAAACAATAGCTCTGCAAAATAGCTGCAGGCAGTTTGCAGAGTATAATCACCTGAAAAGCATGTGCAAGGAAGGAGCACCTTGGCGACCTCAAAGGTCACATTTTGACAATAGCTTTTACATTTGCAACATATGAAAAATAAACCAAACCAGCCTCAAAGGTCTCATTTCCAAGAACCTGGTTTGAATTTCTCGGGCGAACAGAAGTCTGCGGCAAGATGTTTATGTCAAGTACTTGAATAAATAAAATAAAATCTGAAGTTAACCTCCAAAGTCCTTCCGTAACATAGATCAAAATAAAGGCTGCAGCAATATATTTATGTCAAGTATTTGTAAAACAGATCCAAATAAAGGCTGCAGCAAGATTTCTTTTGTAAAATAGATTAAAATAAAGGTGGAAAAGTCTAAATAGCATATATTCTTCAAGCAGGAGAGAGCTAACAAAAAGAGAGAATAAGAGTTCCCATATTGCAACTATTTTCCAACATTACAATGTCCTTTTTGTAATATGACTTAAATTTTAAGAATACAAGAAATAGCAACTTCGGGCAATGCTTCCAAAAAGAACTACACTATTATGTCCAACTTGCCATTTTGGAAAAGATAAACCTTTAGTATAAAACTACAAAAATGTCATGATTAGCAAAGATATCTGGCCCGCTTAGAAAATTAGATCGCAGGAGTAAAATATAATAACAAAATATTATAAAAGTCAAATCTTAAAGATAAAATAAGTTACAAGCTAGTACATACTAAGATATATTTTTGTTTCCTTCCTGATTCTTATAGAGCCTAATAGAAGAATCTAGAGGTTGCTTCAAGAAAAATGCTAACTAATTTCTTTACTGTCTTATATTGATCCTATGTAAGGTATTGAATCCCATGGATCCCCATGAGGAGAGAGCAAAAAGGCATGGAGTATATTCACAACAAAGATATGTTGTTATAGAGCAAAATCATCATTGACGACAGTCCCAACTGTAAGCACTTAACACCATATCCTAAACGCTAAGATCAAGACTAACAATGGTGGTTGGTAAGCACATCAAGGGATTACTTCTAAATCAGAGCAAGTTAGATCCAAGATATAGGATACCCTACTTCCTTTAAAAAGAATGACGTGAGAACTCCTTCCTCAAACCAATCAACATGTGAATTGAGAAGTAATTGATAATTGACACATCATCAGAAGTTGGTAAATTACAAAATATAGAATTCTCATGCTTTATTACTTGTCTTGAATCCACTTCAAGACAACTAATATTAAATAAATGTTGCTTCAAAGCACAAACAAACATGGACTCCGGTGAGCCCCTACCACCCAACCATAATAGCCCAATTTTTTTTATGTTATCTCTATCTTTCTCAAAATTAGGGAGAAAGTGAGTTTTAGATCAAAGGGTGTTCTCACAAGTCTACAATTTTTATAAATCTTTTACTTGATATGTTTGTTCTTTTATACGGAACAAGTAACTGCATGGGACTTCATGTTCAACTAAAATTGACAGAAACAATAAGTAATTCAACTTCATGAGGAACCCGAGTAAAAATACAAAAGAGAAATGAATTATTAGAAGTATGAATTACAAGTAATGCATGTGAATGTGTTTCATGAACTGTGCCAAAATGGGCTTCATGGAACAGTAGCCCAAAAAGGCTTCTAGTCACAACATTATCATAAGGTCAATTATCTGAATCAATAGGCAAGAACTTCGGGTCGTGTTTCCTATTCCTAACATAATTAGGAAAGGCCCCATCATGCATGATACAAACATAATTACCTTCCACTCTACAATAAGGTAAAATGTTTCAGCAAAGTGGTTTGTGGTCTGCTATGCAAAATCAAGAGGTCCTCGTAATACATACAAAAGAATTATAGACAAAAATAATCCCAAAAAGATAAGATTGTCCAAGTTTCTCTCCCTTAGCTTCGACTCATGTTAAATAATGAACATTCAACAAGAATAGTATAAATCATAAAATTTGATCAGATATATGATTTTCCAAATTGAAGTCACTGCAAAGACAAACCTGAAGCATTTTAATTACTCATGCAAAAAGAGATAAAACTAACACAAGTTGATTGGATTTATGATTTTCCAAACTGAGAACATATAACAAGATAATATTGTTAATTAGTTAAGCAAATGGTTCAACATTGTTATGAGAAAGTGTGGGCTTCAGAACTGACCTTGTTGCATCCAATACACCAATAAAGCGTCATTGACAAGACTCAACACTTGAACAACCTAGAAAAATATTAAACAAACAACAATGGCAATAACTATATTTCAGATCAAGAACAGATCAGCAGGGCGGAAAGTCTTCAGCAAAATTTCAAGTGACATTTTTCCATAGTTGTCAACTAAGTTGTTTTCTACTTAATGAATTCTAGCTACTATCATAATTTATCAATAATAAACAATACTTCACATAGCAAGATTTGAGTTCCAAGCATAATAACGAGTTGCAGGCTCACAAGTTAAAAGAACCAACAGAGATTTTAAAGTCATGTATTAAGTCTGTCAAAAAAATAGATAAGTGCAACATATAAAAAAACTACAATTGCTATGCTCATCAATGTTACTGTGGTACTCACTAAATATGAATCATGATGGTGCTCATTCAATACCAAACTACAGTGGGACTATTATGTATACGAAATGCCAAATGAAAGGACCAATTATAAACTTTATTCAAAATATTGAGTAATTGTACTAATTCAATTAACTTCATCTGGCACATGCGACGATGTGAAGCATGTGTTTGAGGCTAAGTTCTGAAAAACACAATTAGACTACAATCATGCATAAATAGAGAGGACTAGAAAATTTACAGAACAATAACCAGGCATTCGTCGAGAATAAGCATCTGCTTTATTGCCTGAAATTAGAGAATTGTATCCATTAAACCTCTTGCAGTGTAAAATCACTATAGAGGCTATAACGTGCATTACATGAAACACTATATTTTTTGGATCATTACTAGAGATTAAGAAGGGGATACAACAGATGGGAAAATAGAAAAATGGAGGAAAAAAGGGTGTGCAGCAAAACAAAACAAGAATACAGATTTAGTTGAATTGTTATTGAGTGGAAAACAACATACATGTATAAAAGGTTGTTTCCAAATAAAAAACACCTTCAGGAAAGAGACCTTGTTGAGTGCTTATCTGGTCCAAAGTTTAGAACATCAAAATCAAGGGAAATTAGATATCATAAATCCCTAGATTTTGAAACTCAAAGGCATGTGTAAATATGCAACAACAATGGCATTGATCCTAAGCAAGTCGAAATATTTTTTTTTAAATTTCCAAATGGTGTCCAACAATATCTTGAAACAACAATAAAATGTTTGCCTACCTGAAAAGTAAAAAATAAGTTTTGGTTTCTCATCTCTAATCCGAAAGAAAGCAGATGGGTTCAAGGGACTTGGAAGAATTCTTCTGCAGCAGCTTTAATAACTTGGTTACTTTCAATAGTGGATTATCAACCTAAAATTACAAAAAGTAAACATATAAATAGCCCCGCTCAACCCAACAAAATTGTATAAAATTACTATTACCAGCGTTGCAGCATTTGAATAGACAAATAACCAAGACTCAGCAAAACACTACTTGCAATAATTTCTCCCCGTTACGATCTGGATAAATTCGCTTAGGATTGTGTCGTTTAAAAGATTTGGTTGTGTTAGAATATCATGATTCCTTGACTTGCTCTTAAGACTCCTACATATATTAAGAATGATAAAAATATCATCTTAAGCAAACGGCTAAAAACAATACAATATTAACAGGCTGGCGTGCCATACTTTCTTACCACGTGCGCCTTTTTTCTTTTGGGGAGTGATCTCTGAAAAATAACATCATTCTCTTCAATTTCAGCTTTTGTAGGACAACACCTGTATCATAGGATCAAAGTAATCAAAAACAAGTTGAAGTGTACACATTTGTAGGCGTGATCCAAGGTATGATTGTTCACACCAAAACTGAGCGGAGAACCAAAACATATTGCATTTCAAAGTTTCCTAAAAAGAATATCATTCCAACCAAAAACATGCAGGAACATAAAAACACTTGGTTGCAGAGATCAATACGCAACCAAGATTCATAATTTTCATTTAGGCTGTTTCATAACATAAGCAACAGCATATGCAAGTTCTAGTAAAGGAGGGGGAGGGGAAGCAAATGTAATAGAAAACGTCGACTGAAACTAATTAGATAAGTCTGAAAACAAAAAATGATCGGTGGTGGCAGGACACACCTGATAGCACCTGCACGACTGCTTTGCGAAATGAGTGTGTAGAGTGTCTTGACATTTTAGCATCTGCACGTTAGCACACAGTGTCATTTTACGCAAACAATAAGAACGGAAATCAAATTGATCTCCGTCATGTCCACATAATGCTTTTCAACAACTAAGAAACAAAGAGCGATACCTAGAACACCCTGCTGGTACTAATTTTCACCAGAAGCCTGCTCATACCATCACATCATTCAATTGATTGTAAGAACAAATATCTTTATCCTCAATTGTTCAAAACAGTCAAGACGTTGAGAAGCATATCACACAGTGTCATCCAGATTATTGTGTTGGTCCCCATTTTTTGTGAATAAAGTGGCAGAGTTTTTTCAGCTTGCCCTACCTACATTATATCAAAAAATACTTAGCAGAGTTCAACAGGATGAAACTTATGTCAGTAGAAAATAAAAATATTGATCTACCAAGATCCCATAAAGTTGTGCGTGTATACCTCATCCGCCTGCAGCAATGTTCTTCACACATTCTATTCAAGTAACGATCTGCAAGGTCCACGTATCTTGCTTTCGTCTGCCGAGGCAGCAACAACTGACAAATGAGTCTGACCTGGTTATTTTAACATTCTTCCCTGTGGACAAGAATGCAGACACATGAATGGCAGTTCTATGATTCGAGATAAGTGAAAATCAGATAATCTATTAGAAAACCAATAAACACTTGTTGAACAATTTTTCATGAGCAGACAAGTAAGAAGAGAAGTCTCATCCATTTCCCTTAGCATGCAGTCATAATGGTTTTTTTTTCTTCTTTGCATGATGAATAAAATACCGGGTTACCAGCGACTAAGTACTTGGAAGTGTTCATAATTGCTAAATCTTCCATGAGCAGACAAGAAAAAATAGAAGTCTTATTCATTTCCCTTAGCATGCAATCACAATTTTTTTTGTATTTTTCTTCTTTGCAGGATGAATAAAATACCAGGTTACAAACGACTAAGTACTTGGAAGTGTTCATAATTGCTGAATCTGGAATGCCAATAGACCTTCGCAAAATACGAGTCAATGACTACTGGAGTATGCCGAAGAGCCTCATTTATTTTGGTGAGGGCAATATCAAGCTGACCCCGTCTATCAACTACCCAAGTCGAAACAACGGGTCAATGATGGCTAAAAAAACCCAATCAGGAAAGCCACTCGAAGGTGGAAAGTCACCAAGGACGCACAAGGTCGACTAAAGGCATTGAGAGCACACATTCTAGTTTTCTCAATCACGCATATATCGCGAACTCGTCAACGGCTGCCAGGAGGCATTACGAGAAACTCACCAAAGACGTGACAGCTCTAGCAATTAATGTCATGAGAGCACAAGAAATAAATTGTTAATTGAGTTCGGAGTGTGAAGTTGGTGTTTTATTTGCTTTCTCTCGAAACAAATATATGATAATGGTAATAACAATTAAGTGAGTTCGATTGTTCCTAATTTTTGTTTTTTATTCTTGTGATCTCAACTACCCAAGTCGAAACAACGGGTCAATGATGGCTAAAAAAACCCAATCAGGAAAGCCACTCGAAGGTGGAAAGCCACCAAGGACGCACAAGCTCGACTAAAGGCATTGAGAGCACACATTCTAGTTTTCTCAATCACGCATATATCGCGAACTCGTCAACGGCTCCCAGGAGGCATTACGAGAAAATCACCAAAGACGTGACAGCTCTAGCAATTAATGTCATGAGAGCACAAGAAACAAATTGTTAATTGAGTTCGGTGTGTGAAGTTGGTGTTTTATTTGCTTTCTCTCGAAACAAATATATGATAATGGTAATAACAATTAAGTGAGTTCGATTGTTCCTAATTTTTGTTTTTTATTCTTGTGATCTCAACTACCCAAGTCGAAACAACGGGTCAATGATGGCTAAAAAAAACCAATCAGGAAAGCCACTCGAAGGTGGAAAGCCACCAAGGACGCACAAGCTCGACTAAAGGCATTGAGAGCACACATTCTAGTTTTCTCAATCACGCATATATCGCGAACTCGTCAACGGCAGCCCGGAGGCATTACGAGAAACTCACCAAAGACGTGACAGCTCTAGCAATTAATGTCATGAGAGCACAAGAAACAAATTGTTAATTGAGTTCGGAGTGTGAAGTTGGTGTTTTATTTGCTTTCTCTCGAAACAAATATATGATAATGGTAATAACAATTAAGTGAGTTCGATTGTTCCTAATTTTTGTTTTTTATTCTTGTGATCTCAACTACCCAAGTCGAAACAACGGGTCAATGATGGCTAAAAAAACCCAATCAGGAAAGCCACTCGAAGGTGGAAAGCCACCAAGGACGCACAAGCTCGACTAAAGGCATTGAGAACACACATTCTAGTTTTCTCAATCACGCATATATCGCGAACTCGTCAACGGCTGCCAGGAGGCTTTACGAGAAACTCACCAAAGACGTGACAGCTCTAGCAATTAATGTCATGAGAGCACAAGAAATAAATTGTTAATTGAGTTCGGAGTGTGAAGTTGGTGTTTTATTTGCTTTCTCTCGAAACAAATATATGATAATGGTAATAACAATTAAGTGAGTTCGATTGTTCCTAATTTTTGTTTTTTATTCTTGTGATCTCAACTACCCAAGTCGAAACAACGGGTCAATGATGGCTAAAAAAACCCAATCAGGAAAGCCACTCGAAGGTGGAAAGTCACCAAGGACGCACAAGGTCGACTAAAGGCATTGAGAGCACACATTCTAGTTTTCTCAATCACGCATATATCGCGAACTCGTCAACGGCTGCCCGGAGGCATTACGAGAAACTCACCAAAGACGTGACAGCTCTAGCAATTAATGTCATGAGAGCACAAGAAATAAATTGTTAATTGAGTTCGGAGTGTGAAGTTGGTGTTTTATTTGCTTTCTCTCGAAACAAATATATGATAATGGTAATAACAATTAAGTGAGTTCGATTGTTCCTAATTTTTGTTTTTTTATTCTTGTAATCTCAACTACCCAAGTCGAAACAACGGGTCAATGATGGCTAAAAAAACCCAATCAGGAAAGCCACTCGAAGGTGGAAAGCCACCAAGGACGCACAAGCTCGACTAAAGGCATTGAGAGCACACATTCTAGTTTTCTCAATCACGCATATATCGCGAACTCGTCAACGGCTGCCAGGAGGCATTACGAGAAACTCACCAAAGACGTGACAGCTCTAGCAATTAATGTCATGAGAGCACAAGAAATAAATTGTTAATTGAGTTCGGTGTGTGAAGTTGGTGTTTTATTTGCTTTCTCTCGAAACAAATATATGATAATGGTAATAACAATTAAGTGAGTTCGATTGTTCCTAATTTTTGTTTTTTATTCTTGTGATCTCAACTACCCAAGTCGAAACAACGGGTCAATGATGGCTAAAAAAAACCAATCAGGAAAGCCACTCGAAGGTGGAAAGCCACCAAGGACGCACAAGCTCGACTAAAGGCATTGAGAGCACACATTCTAGTTTCCTCAATCACGCATATATCGCGAACTCGTCAACGGCTGCCCGGAGGCATTACGAGAAACTCACCAAAGACGTGACATCTCTAGCAATTAATGTCATGGGAGCACAAGAAATAAATTGTTAATTGAGTTCGGTGTGTGAAGTTGGTGTTTTATTTGCTTTCTCTCGAAACAAATATATGATAATGGTAATAACAATTAAGTGAGTTCGATTGTTCCTAATTTTTGTTTTTTATTCTTGTGATCTCAACTACCCAAGTCGAAACAACGGGTCAATGATGGCTAAAAAAACCCAATCAGGAAAGCCACTCATAGGTGGAAAGCCACCAAGGACGCACAAGCTCGACTAAAGGCATTGAGAGCACAAATTCTAGTTTTCTCAATCACGCATATATCGCGAACTCGTCAACGGCTGCCCGGAGGCATTACGAGAAACTCACCAAAGACGTGACAGCTCTAGCAATTAATGTCATGAGAGCACAAGAAATAAATTGTTAATTGAGTTCGGAGTGTGAAGTTGGTGTTTTATTTGCTTTCTCTCGAAACAAATATATGATAATGGTAATAACAATTAAGTGAGTTCGATTGTTCCTAATTTTTGTTTTTTATTCTTGTGATCTCAACTACCCAAGTCGAAACAACGGGTTAATGATGGCTAAAAAAACCCAATCAGGAAAGTCACTCGAAGGTGGAAAGTCACCAAGGACGCACAAGGTCGACTAAAGGCATTGAGAGCACACATTCTAGTTTTCTCAATCACGCATATATCGCGAACTCGTCAACGGCTGCCAGGAGGCATTACGAGAAACTCACCAAAGACGTGACAGCTCTAGCAATTAATGTCATGAGAGCACAAGAAATAAATTGTTAATTGAGTTCGGTGTGTGAAGTTGGTGTTTTATTTGCTTTCTCTCGAAACAAATATATGATAATGGTAATAACAATTAAGTGAGTTCGATTGTTCCTAATTTGTGTTTTTTATTTTTGTGATCTCAACTACCCAAGTCGAAACAACGGGTCAATGATGGCTAAAAAAACCCAATCAGGAATGCCACTCGAAGGTGGAAAGTCACCAAGGACGCACAAGGTCGACTAAAGGCATTGAGAGCAAACATTCTAGTTTTCTCAATCACGCATATATCGCGAACTCGTCAACGGCTGCCAGGAGGCATTACGAGAAACTCACCAAAGACGTGACAGCTCTAGCAATTAATGTCATGAGAGCACAAGAAATAAATTGTTAATTGAGTTCGGTGTGTGAAGTTGGTGTTTTATTTGCTTTCTCTCGAAACAAATATATGATAATGGTAATAACAATTAAGTGAGTTCGATTGTTTCTAATTTTTGTTTTTTATTCTTGTGATCTCAACTACCCAAGTCGAAACAACGGGTCAATGATGGCTAAAAAAAAACAATCAGGAAAGCCACTCGAAGGTGGAAAGCCACCAAGGACGCACAAGCTCGACTAAAGGCATTGAGAGCACACATTCTAGTTTTCTCAATCACGCATATATCGCGAACTCGTCAACGGCTGCCCGGAGGCATTACGAGAAACTCACCAAAGACGTGACAGCTCTAGCAATTAATGTCATGAGAGCACAAGAAATAAATTGTTAATTGAGTTCGGAGTGTGAAGTTGGTGTTTTATTTGCTTTCTCTCGAAACAAATATATGATAATGGTAATAACAATTAAATGAGTTCGATTGTTCCTAATTTTTGTTTTTTATTCTTGTGATCTCAACTACCCAAGTCGAAACAACGGGTTAATGATGGCTAAAAAAACCCAATCAGGAAAGTCACTCGAAGGTGGAAAGTCACCAAGGACGCACAAGGTCGACTAAAAGCATTGAGAGCACACATTCTAGTTTTCTCAATCACGCATATATCGCGAACTCGTCAACGGCTGCCAGGAGGCATTACGAGAAACTCACCAAAGACGTGACAGCTCTAGCAATTAATGTCATGAGAGCACAAGAAATAAATTGTTAATTGAGTTCGGTGTGTGAAGTTGGTGTTTTATTTGCTCTCTCGAAACAAATATATGATAATGGTAATAACAATTAAGTGAGTTCGATTGTTCCTAATTTGTGTTTTTTATTCTTGTGATCTCAACTACCCAAGTCGAAACAACGGGTCAATGATGGCTAAAAAAAACCAATCAGGAAAGCCACTCGAAGGTGGAAAGCCACCAAGGACGCACAAGCTCGACTAAAGGCATTGAGAGCACACATTCTAGTTTTCTCAATCACGCATATATCGCGAACTCGTCAACGGCTGCCCGGAGGCATTACGAGAAACTCACCAAAGACGTGACAGCTCTAGCAATTAATGTCATGAGAGCACAAGAAATAAATTGTTAATTGAGTTCGGAGTGTGAAGTTGGTGTTTTATTTGCTTTCTCTCGAAACAAATATATGATAATGGTAATAACAATTAAGTGAGTTCGATTGTTCCTAATTTTTGTTTTTTATTCTTGTGATCTCAACTACCCAAGTCGAAACAACGGGTCAATGATGGCTAAAAAAACCCAATCAGGAAAGCCACTCGAAGGTGGAAAGTCACCAAGGACGCACAAGCTCGACTAAAGGCATTGAGAGCACACATTCTAGTTTTCTCAATCACGCATATATCGCGAACTCGTCAACGGCTGCCCGGAGGCATTACGAGAAACTCACCAAAGACGTGACAGCTCTAGCAATTAATGTCATGAGAGCACAAGAAATAAATTGTTAATTGAGTTCGGAGTGTGAAGTTGGTGTTTTATTTGCTTTCTCTCGAAACAAATATATGATAATGGTAATAACAATTAAGTGAGTTCGATTGTTCCTAATTTTTGTTTTTTATTCTTGTGATCTCAACTACCCAAGTCGAAACAACGGGTTAATGATGGCTAAAAAAACCCAATCAGGAAAGTCACTCGAAGGTGGAAAGTCACCAAGGACGCACAAGGTCGACTAAAGGCATTGAGAGCACACATTCTAGTTTTCTCAATCACGCATATATCGCGAACTCGTCAACGGCTGCCAGGAGGCATTACGAGAAACTCACCAAAGACGTGACAGCTCTAGCAATTAATGTCATGAGAGCACAAGAAATAAATTGTTAATTGAGTTCGGAGTGTGAAGTTGGTGTTTTATTTGCTTTCTCTCGAAACAAATATATGATAATGGTAATAACAATTAAGTGAGTTCGATTGTTCCTAATTTTTGTTTTTTATTCTTGTGATCTCAACTACCCAAGTCGAAACAACGGGTCAATGATGGCTAAAAAAACCCAATCAGGAAAGCCACTCGAAGGTGGAAAGTCACTAATGACGCACAAGGTCGACTAAAGGCATTGAGAGCACACATTCTAGTTTTCTCAATCACGCATATATCGCGAACTCGTCAACGGCTGCCAGGAGGCATTACGAGAAACTCACCAAAGACGTGACAGCTCTAGCAATTAATGTCATGAGAGCACAAGAAATAAATTGTTAATTGATTTCGGTGTGTGAAGTTGGTGTTTTATTTGCTTTCTCTCGAAACAAATATATGATAATGGTAATAACAATTAAGTGAGTTCGATTGTTTCTAATTTTTGTTTTTTATTCTTGTGATCTCAACTACCCAAGTCGAAACAACGGGTCAATGATGGCTAAAAAAAACCAATCAGGAAAGCCACTCGAAGGTGGAAAGCCACCAAGGACGCACAAGCTCGACTAAAGGCATTGAGAGCACACATTCTAGTTTTCTCAATCACGCATATATCGCGAACTCGTCAACGGCTGCCACGAGGCATTACGAGAAACTCACCAAAGACGTGACAGCTCTAGCAATTAATGTCATGAGAGCACAAGAAATAAATTGTTAATTGAGTTCGGTGTGTGAAGTTGGTGTTTTATTTGCTTTCTCTCGAAACAAATATATGATAATGGTAATAACAATTAAGTGAGTTCGATTGTTCCTAATTTTTGTTTTTTATTCTTGTGATCTCAACTACCCAAGTCGAAACAACGGGTCAATGATGGCTAAAAAAAACCAATCAGGAAAGCCACTCGAAGGTGGAAAGCCACCAAGGACGCACAAGCTCGACTAAAGGCATTGAGAGCACACATTCTAGTTTTCTCAATCACGCATATATCGCGAACTCGTCAACGGCTGCCCGGAGGCATTACGAGAAACTCACCAAAGACGTGACAGCTCTAGCAATTAATGTCATGAGAGCACAAGAAATAAATTGTTAATTGAGTTCGGAGTGTGAAGTTGGTGTTTTATTTGCTTTCTCTCGAAACAAATATATGATAATGGTAATAACAATTAAGTGAGTTCGATTGTTCCTAATTTTTGTTTTTTATTCTTGTGATCTCAACTACCCAAGTCGAAACAACGGGTCAATGATGGCTAAAAAAACCCAATCAGGAAAGCCACTCGAAGGTGGAAAGTCACCAAGGACGCACAAGCTCGACTAAAGGCATTGAGAGCACACATTCTATTTTTCTCAATCACGCATATATCGCGAACTCGTCAACGGCTGTCAGGAGGCATTACGAGAAACTCACCAAAGACGTGATAGCTCTAGCAATTAATGTCATGAGAGCACAAGAAATAAATTGTTAATTCAGTTTGGTGTGTGAAGGTTGTGTTTTATTTGCTTTCTCTAGTAACAAATATATGATAATGGTAATAGTAATTAAGTGAGTTCGATTGTTCCTAATTTTTGTTTTTTATTCTTGTGATCTCAACTACCCAAGTCGAAACAACGGGTTAATGATGGCTAAAAAAACCCAATCAGGAAAGTCACTCGAAGGTGGAAAGTCACCAAGGACGCACAAGGTCGACTAAAGGCATTGAGAGCACACATTCTAGTTTTCTCAATCACGCATATATCGCGAACTCGTCAACGGCTGCCAGGAGGCATTACGAGAAACTCACCAAAGACGTGACAGCTCTAGCAATTAATGTCATGAGAGCACAAGAAATAAATTGTTAATTGAGTTCGGAGTGTGAAGTTGGTGTTTTATTTGCTTTCTCTCGAAACAAATATATGATAATGGTAATAACAATTAAGTGAGTTCGATTGTTCCTAATTTTTGTTTTTTATTCTTGTGATCTCAACTACCCAAGTCGAAACAACGGGTCAATGATGGCTAAAAAAACCCAATCAGGAAAGCCACTCGAAGGTGGAAAGTCACCAAGGACGCACAAGGTCGACTAAAGGCATTGAGAGCACACATTCTAGTTTTCTCAATCACGCATATATCGCGAACTCGTCAACGGCTGCCAGGAGGCATTACGAGAAACTCACCAAAGACTTGACAGCTCTAGCAATTAATGTCATGAGAGCACAAGAAATAAATTGTTAATTGATTTCGGTGTGTGAAGTTGGTGTTTTATTTGCTTTCTCTCGAAACAAATATATGATAATGGTAATAACAATTAAGTGAGTTCGATTGTTCCTAATTTGTGTTTTTTATTCTTGTGATCTCAACTACCCAAGTCGAAACAACGGGTCAATGATGGCTAAAAAAACCCAATCAGGAAAGCCACTCGAAGGTGGAAAGGCACCAAGAACGCACAAGGTCAACTAAAGGCATTGAGAGCACACATTCTAGTTTTCTCAATCACGCATATATCGCGAACTCGTCAACGGCTGCCAGGAGGCATTACGAGAAACTCACCAAAGACGTGACAGCTCTAGCAATTAATGTCATGAGAGCACAAGAAATAAATTGTTAATGGAGTTCGGTGTGTGAAGTTGGTGTTTTATTTGCTTTCTCTCGAAACAAATATATGATAATGGTAATAACAATTAAGTGAGTTCGATTGTTCCTAATTTTTGTTTTTTATTCTTGTGATCTCAACTACCCAAGTCGAAACAACGGGTCAATGATGGCTAAAAAAAACCAATCAGGAAAGCCACTCGAAGGTGGAAAGCCACCAAGGACGCACAAGCTCGACTAAAGGCATTGAGAGCACACATTCTAGTTTTCTCAATCACGCATATATCGCGAACTCGTCAACGGCTGCCCGGAGGCATTACGAGAAACTCACCAAAGACGTGACAGCTCTAGCAATTAATGTCATGAGAGCACAAGAAATAAATTGTTAATTGAGTTCGGAGTGTGAAGTTGGTGTTTTATTTGCTTTCTCTCGAAACAAATATATGATAATGGTAATAACAATTAAGTGAGTTCGATTGTTCCTAATTTTTGTTTTTTATTCTTGTGATCTCAACTACCCAAGTCGAAACAACGGGTCAATGATGGCTAAAAAAACCCAATCAGGAAAGCCACTCGAAGGTGGAAAGTCACCAAGGACGCACAAGCTCGACTAAAGGCATTGAGAGCACACATTCTATTTTTCTCAATCACGCATATATCGCGAACTCGTCAACGGCTGTCAGGAGGCATTACGAGAAACTCACCAAAGACGTGATAGCTCTAGCAATTAATGTCATGAGAGCACAAGAAATAAATTGTTAATTCAGTTTGGTGTGTGAAGGTTGTGTTTTATTTGCTTTCTCTAGTAACAAATATATGATAATGGTAATAGTAATTAAGTGAGTTTGATTGTTCCTAATTTTCGTTTTTTATTCTTGTGATCTCAACTACCCAAGTCGAAACAACGGGTCAATGATGGCTAAAAAAACCCAATCAGGAAAGTCACTCGAAGGTGGAAAGCCACCAAGGACGCACAAACTCGACTAAAGGCATTGAGAGCACATTCTAGTTTTCTCAATCACGCATATATCGCGAACTCGTCAATGGCTGCCAGGAGGCATTACGAGAAATTCACCAAAGACGTGATAGCTCTAGCAATTAATGACATGAGAGCACAAGAAATAAATTGTTAAATGGAATTGGGCGTGTGAAGTATTTTTATGTATTATTCCCATCTCTATTATTGTTCTCTCATTTATCCAAGGTGATAAGAGTGTGTCAATAGCCTTAAAAAACCAAATGGTGAAAGAATATATGTCGAAACAAACAAAAAAATTAAAAGGTTGTAAGTTAGATCATAAAAGCAAACAAAAAATATTATTAGAAAGTGTGTATTATATTTTTTGACAGTTTCATGGTAAAAACAAAAGGTATGTTAATGTGGTTTATGTTCATATCCCCCAAGTAGAGAGAACATGAAACAAAAAGTACAAAATAATAATAAGTAGTTGTATTACATTTTATATTAATATAGAATCAAAAGAATAACAAAATATTGAAACATAAGAATGAAAAAATAACATTTAATAATTAAAAGCTTGATAAAAATAAGTAATTAAAACAGGATACACCTGAAATGTGACATCTGATTAGAGTACTGCGCCAGCAATACCACCTGTCAATTAAAGGAAATAAATACTTAGTGGGAAACATTGGAATGACATAAGTAGTATATCCATCGGTCGAAAGAAATATGAATTCGGTAGTAGAAAGATAAGCTAGTCGTACAACAAATTTGAGGACAGTAAATCAAATCTCCATAAGGTTAAGAGAGATGACTTAGTGAATCTGAAACTCTAACACAAAAAATGCAAACCCAACTTTAAGACAAACAAGACTTGAAACTAAAAGTAGAGGATAGAAGTCGTAACTCCACTAGATAAACCGAAGTTGAACTAAAATAGGATGACTTGAAGTCATATCTCCATGGCCCAAGGAGAGAGTTATGACATGTTGAATTGCAAGCTATAACACTTGGATATGAATACCTAAGGTTAAAATATTCATGTTCATGACTCCAAAATTGGAGGACATGAAGCATATAGTCGGAGGTCGAGGGATTTATGTCTCCGGCAACACAAAAATCTACTGCGTGAATAGAGATATAAAAATAGAAACATATGTTTAACATAACAATGTACTTGAACCAAAATTGAAAAACTTTGAGACATAACTTCATATGTCGAGAGAGTTATGAGTTGGTGAATTTAAAAGTATAAATACAAAGAAATACGTCCATGAATTAGAAATTGCTGGACTTGAAGTCCTATATTCATACGTCAAGAGGATATGACTATGAGAACACAAAAGTCTTAAGACAAACAGAAACACGTGTTTAACACAACTAGGTACTTGAACTAAAATTGGAAGACTTTAAGACATGAATACATGGGCTGAAAGATTTATGACTTGGCAAATATAAAAGTATAAATACGAGACAAACACCTAAATTTAAGAAAATCAAGTCCATGACTTGGAATTTGGTGGACTTGAAGTCATATATCTATAGGTATAGATATATAGGACTAAGTGCAAGTCTTAAACACACAAATAGAAACATGTGTTTAACACAACCATGTTTGTTAACAAAAATTGGAGAGCATTAAGTTTTAACTCTATCGGTCGAGAGAGTTATGACTTTCTAGGTCAACAGAGTTATGACTTGGTGAATCAGAACCAATAACACAGATATTTAAACCTAAGTTTAGAATAGTTATGTCAATGAATTTAAAATTGGGAGACTTGAACTATAATTCAATAGGTCAAGGGAAATGTCGCTGGCAACACAAAAACTAATACATGAATAAACACATATGCTGAACACAACCAATGCCTTGAAATAAATATGGAGGACTTGAAGTCATATTTGATATCCCCGTAACTCAAGACAAGGACGACCTGACAAATCTAAAACTAGAAAAATAAAATAAAAACCTAAGTTTAAGGAATCAAGTCCATGAATTAAAAATTGGTGCACTTGAAATCATATATCCATGGGTGGAAAGATATATTCCAACGAGAATGCAAAAACCTAAGACACAAATAGAAACACATGTTTCACACAATTAGATACTTGAAAAAAAAATTGGAGGACTTTTAAGACTTAACCCCATGGGTCAAGAGAGTTTTGACTTAGATTGAGCACGGAGATAGAAATCAAAGTTTAAGAAATCAAGTCCATGACATGTAAATTGGCAAACTTGAAGTCATATATATGTATATATAGGTAGAGAGAGATGACTACAAAAATACGAAAGTCTATCAGACGAATAGAAACACATTATTAACCAAAATTTTAGGACTTCTAAGACATAACTTCATAGAACGAGACAGTTATGACATGGCAAATCCAAAACTATAACACAGATTTGGATACCTAAGCTTAAATATTTATGTCCACAAATTTAAAATTGGAGAACTTGAAGCATATATCAAAGGACAAGAGTGATATAATCTACCTAGTACACAAAACTAAAACGCACGAATAGACACATATATTGAAGACAACCAAGTCTTTAAATAAAAATGAAGGACTTTAAGGCACATCTCCATAGGTAAAGAGAGATATGACATAACAAATCCAAAACTCTAAACATGAAAATAGACACATGAGTTCAAAAAAATCAAGTCCGTGAATTAGAAATTTGTAGACTTAAAATCATATATCCATAGGTCGACAAAGCTAAGACTACGAGAATGCGAAAGTCTAACACACATAGAAATACATATATAACAAAAAATTGAAGAGTTTAAGACATTAACGCCACAGGTCGAGAGAGTAATGACTTGGCAAATCTAAAAGTCTAAACACGAAAATAGACATCTAAGTTTAAGAAAATCAAGTCCATGAGTTAGAAATTAGTGGACTTGAAGACATATCCATGTCTTATAACTCTATAATAAGTCGAGAGAGTTATGAGTTGGCAAATTGATAACTATAACACAGATATGGAAACCTAAGTTTGAAATAGTTATGTCAATAAATTTAGAATTGAAGGACATGAGGCATATACGTTTCCTGCAACACAAAATCTAACGCATGGATAGACACACATATGTCGAATACGACCAAGTCCATTTAAACAAATATCGAGGACTTGAGGTCATATCTCCATAGGTCAAGAGAAATATGATCTGACTAATCCAAGACCAAAAACACCAAAGTAAAAATCTAAGTTTAAGAAAGTCAACTCCATGAATTAGAAATCGGTGGACTTGAAGTCATATATCCTTAAGTCTATAGATATATGACAACGAAATGTGAAAGTCTAAGACACAAATAGGAACAAGAGACACGATGCTAAAATTGGAGGACTTGAAGCATACATATATAAGTAACGACACATAAGACTCCAG
The DNA here is from genome assembly GCA_963682175.1 of Triglochin maritima. NCBI lineage: Eukaryota > Viridiplantae > Streptophyta > Magnoliopsida > Alismatales > Juncaginaceae > Triglochin > Triglochin maritima. Next base: position 35,365,088 of record OY821787.1, read on the forward strand.
GAGATATAGACACACCTATCTTGACGACAACCAAGTCTTTTAAATAAATATGGACTTGAAGTCATATATCCATTTTTTGTTCAAGAGCGCTATGACCGGACCAAAATTGGTGAACTTGAAATCATATATCCATAGGTATAGAGATATATGACTACGAGAACAAGAAAATCTGAGACACGAAAGGAACACAACTACACAAGTTTAACACAACCAGGTACTTCGGAAATCTAAACACGAAGACAGACACCTAAGATTAAGGAAGTCAGCCCATGACTTCGGAATGGTGGACTTGAAGCCATAAACCCGTAGTTTGAGAGAGTTATGACTCGGCGAATGGAACTTGTCACACACGAATCTATAGACTCGGGTTTAAAATTGGAGGACTGGAAACATATATCCATGGGCTAAAAAGATATATAACTCCAAAACCATGAAAACTTAACGCACAATGAGACACACATATGTTGAGGACAACCAGGTTCTTTAAAATAATATGGACTTGAAATCATATCTTCATAGGTCAAGAGAGATATGACCACATGAATCCAAGACTAGAAACAACAACAACAAAGCCTTTTATCCCAAACTAGTTGGGAGTCCCAAACTAGTTGGGAATCCAAGACTAGAAACACCACACAAAAAAACGAAGTTTAAGAAAGTCAAGTCCACGATTTAGAAATTGGTGGAACTTGAAGTCATATATCCATAGGTCCGGAGATATATGACTACGAGAACATAAAAATCTAAGACACAATAGGGACACATGTCTAACACAAGCACATACTTGAACAAAAAATTAGAGGATGTTAAGACGTAACTCTATGAAGATAGACACCTAAGTGTAAGGAAATCAAGTCCATGACTTAAAAATTGATGCTTGAAGTCATATATCCATGTGTCAAGAGAGATAACGAAAGATTGGCACACCAATAAAACAAATATTTAACCAAAATTGGAGGACTCTAAGTCATAAACCCCTAGGTCGAGAGAGTTATGACTTGGCGAATGGGAAACTATAACATAGGAATATAGGGACGCAATTTTAAAATTGGAACACTTGACGCCAATATCCACAAGTCGAGAGATATATGACTCCGGGAACACGAAGACCAAGTACACGAGTAGACACATGTTTAAGGAAATCTAAACATGAAGATAGACACTTAAGTTTAAGGAAATCATTGGTAGAATTGAAGTCATATATCCAAGAGTCTAAGACAATTAGGAACACATGTTTAAGACAACAAGGTACTTGAACAAAAGGCGAGGGACTTTAAGACGTAACTTCATGGATTGAGAGAGTTATGACTTGGCGAATCTCAAAGTATAAACACTCAAAAGTTTAAGACCCAAACAGAAATACATGTTTACCACACGAAAGTTTGATACACGAATGTAAACACATGTTTAATACACAGAATTAGTGGGTTGGTTGTCGTATCTTAATAGATTAATAGAGATAGAACTTGGCGAATGCAAAACTTAGGTTGAATCTCTTTTTAAAATAAATTGGAGGACTTGAAGTCATGACTATATGGGGATACATATGATTTGGCAAATCCAAAACTATAACACACGAAGATTCACACTTAAAGCTAAGTCCATGAAGGCTTTTATCTTTTAACTAAAAGTTGGAGGGTTTGAAGTAACATCTCTATGTGCCAAGAGAGATGACTTGGCAATCTAAACTCACAACGTACAAGATTGTGGTACCTACCTATTTGAATTAATAAATTCACGAGATCAAATGATTAAGTTGAATCCTATATAACAATTAAATATCAAAATGAACAAACTATTTGCAAAAAAAATCACATAATGTAATCTATGAAAATGCAGCATGGGACAATAATTACCACTTAACTCTCAAAATCAGTAGCTGAAGCTTACAAATATAAGAATCGAACGTGCGGCATGTTGGATGATCCTCTCGGGGATCCTCTGCTGGAGTTGGTCGAAGGTCTCGACGGTCATGCAGCCAGGTCTGCCGGAATGCCTCCTGTGGAGCTTTTGGTTCCTCTTCTTGCCAGAGACAAGATTCTTGCCCTTATCCATCTTAGGGCGGCATTGACAAGATTCTTGCCCTTATCCATCTTAGGGCGGCATTGACAAGATTCTTGCCCTTATCCATCTTAGGGCGGCATTGACAAGATTCTTGCCCTTATCCATCTTAGGGCGGCATCTTAGAGCTAGCATTCTCCGCGTGGTCCCCCTTTCCTGTTCCCGATCTGGTCACCAAATCGTCTTGAAATTGAGTTCTACGAGGGTTGAGGTTTGAGGTGGGAAGAGATCGGGGTTAGGGTTGGGTGGGAAGGGATCGGGGTTTAGGAGGGAGAGAGGGACTGTTTCCTTTCTTGGTCGGGGTTAGGGTTAGGGTGGGAAGGGATCGGGGTTTAGGAGGAGAGAGGGACTGTTTCCTTTCTTGGTTGGGAAAGAAGTGATCGTTGGAGTAGTAGAGTGGAGGGTATTTATAGACGTCCGTTCCAATCGTACGCGTTCCACACGCGTCGGGTTTTGTTAATATTTTTATTAATATAAAAAATGTTACATGGATGGTCTAATTAAAAAATTAAGGAGGAGGAAGTAAAACACTTGCAGGTAAAGACAATAGAAGGAAAAAATATATACATATATATACACGTCTGAAACAATTTTTATACGTTTGTGATAAGAAGACATTCATAAGTGAAATCAACGGGGAATGAGCATTTTGGATTCATAAGATGACATCCAGAGAAGAAATTAATGGGGAACGACCAAATATGAGTTTTGAGAATCCAAATTTTAAACCAATTTTCCTTGGGTCGAAATAATTATCCAAAATCGTTGACATATATATCATGATTCACGCCCAAGAATTCATCCCCAAGCTCACCCTATTATTTTGAAATTTGATTTTGGCTTATTTTTTGTGGAGTTAAGAGAAAATAAAGTCGAATCATGTCCTAGGTAAAAATATAATTAGTATTTTGACACTACATATATTTTAACAAAAGGTACCTTTTGAGAATAATAAATAATATGCAAAGAATAAAATTGGGTGATTTAATTGGTATTTTGATAATGGAAAAATTATAAATTCCACATATAATATATTACGAAAACTCTTTATATGTGTAGTTTCGGTCAAAAATAAATCCATGTTTCTGTAGAAAAATATATAATAATATACGTTAATGCCCAAAGAACAGCGGAAAATGTTAAGAAAATACCTTAATGAAATTTATCGGTTATACAAAATGTTTCCAACGAATACAAAAATGTGAACGAACATTGACAACTGTATATTATACTTGGAAAGTTCTAGAAAAAATAACGGACCCATAACTAATTCAACTTTCATATCTATAAATATAGTACGTAATAAAAATAATACTCTCGCAATCTACTCAATACGATTTCTCAGCTCCTCACTCAAATATTTAGTTCCGCTTATAATATCTTGCTAGTTGGTTTGCTCACCGTCGTCTCCAATCACTTTCGTAATTTTTATCTATTTTTTATATATTTTCAATTTATATCATTCCATGTAGCAAACTAAACAGTTTTTTACTCATTTAACCATTGTTTGTTTGTGTTGTTTGTTTGTGGAGTATGTGATTATATATATTACTACTTTTATCACAATTTTTTTGTTAATGTGTTATATTCCTTAGGATAAAGAAGACAAATATGTTTCCATTTCTGCAAGTTTAAATTGTTCATCAAATGTCATGTTGTATATAATTATATATAGTAGTGGTTTACCTATATACTCGTTGGATCTCCTAAATTCTATCTTCAAACCCATGTTAATTATTTTTTAATTGATATCTTCAAAACCATATCTATAAGTGGTTGTCTATACTTGTATTTAGGGTTAAGATTGAAGGTTAAACACTAAAGCATAAATTTCATTTCTGTTTGCAAGTGATATTACCTTTTCTAGTTTCAATAATTGCCAAAAATCTGCTTCGAGTTTGCAGTGAAGATAGTTAATTATCACTTATACAGTTACATATATGTTCCAGTTTCACCACAACTTCTAATTCAAAATTCGATTGGGATAATCAATTCAAGTTGGCACTTTTATCGAAGTGTCTTTTAAATTAAATCAAATCAAAATAAAATCAAAAATAAAATCACAAAATTATTTAAAGTGGTATGGTGCTGACTTTACAAGGGTTAGATCTAAGTTTTTCGAACATGCATATAGTGTATTACCAAACAAAAGTACAAATTACTAAATTTAATATATGGGCAGGCCAATAAGGATACAAGATGGCATTGTAAGTTATTGTCAAGGATAATTTGAAAATGGAAAATCTATTTAATTATATGAAAAAATTGGCCAAGGGAGAAAACATATTGTAATTGAATTCGTGAAAAAAAGTAAAGTAATAATGGAAAAGGTAATAGAATGCTATACCGGGAAAGAAACTATCATATGTTACTTGACATCACCGAGAGATTATTTTAAATATTCCAGAAATATTTTGTTCCATTTTATCGTATTCAAAAGTCACGTTTTATTTAACAAAAAATTAAGTAATCTAGATGGTAACAAAATTACTTTTAACACAAATAAAATTAAATAAATATAATTACTAATTAACTTTTTTCCCGAAAAAGAATACGATAACGTAGGTGTAATGGTACGTATGACCTATACTAGTTTTTTTAAAAATTAAATTAAACCAACGGTCTTGACAAGTCCATTTTTTATAAAAATAGAGGCATAAGCCAAAACATTCTCATTAAGTCATAACAAACAATATATTGTGCTTTTTGTTAATTGCTTACATCTGCGATTGAAGATTATTGGCATATCAATCAAGCAATCAAGTACTCAATGGATTCACGAGTGGAGTTGGAGAATGCTGATTTTGGACTCGACGGAGAAAGTCATGTCGCGATCGCCGTTAACTTTGCCACCTCTGATTACCTCGTAAATTATCATTTACTATTTTCTCTTATTTTACATTTTCATAGATTTTAGCGTACCAATAATTAGTTTCAACTCCATTAACCAATGTTTGTTTGCTGTCCATATATTATTGTTTTCACAGTTTCTGTTTGTGTTTTTAGAAAGCAATCTCTAAAAGTTGAATATCTCTTCGATTTTGTCATTTATGGTGTACATACGGCGATTTACTTATCACATCCATTAAATCTTCTTGATGAACGTAACTGCGCTTCATTTACTCCCTTTTTAAACGATTTTTGGGAACATATTCCTTGAAAACTTTATACTTAATTAGACATTTCTGTTCTCGATTTTTGAAATCGAGAATAAAAATATAATGTTCAACGATTTTATAACAATTTGACCTACAAAGTGGAATTTATCAAATAATTATTTATATTTGGTTTTTGTTACGATTTCAATTCGTTACAATTTAACCTGCAAGTCATTAATTAACTTGTTCAACAAGCTTTCTGTAACATCTCGAAACAACGGAAATTTAAAAATTTAAACTATCAAGAGATTATCAGAATAAACTCAACATCGGGAATGTCACTCAATAAATCAACCGTCTGTGCACCAATAATACAACAGAGTTTGTCAAAAGACGTGATTACAACAATACAATGAAAAGACAAAGAAGGTAATCACGAAGACCTCGAAGAGTCCCATGAGGATCCTGGCCCCAAGATGTGTGCGCCCGCGGTCACCACCCAACAGAACCTACTGCGGTCCTGAAACATGAATCAAACAACGATGCCGGAGTTTCCCATTGGGGAACCCCGTATACCAAGCTCACCTATATGCATGCAATAGTACGGTAAAAGAACCTATCATACTAGTAGCATGTCATGTTTGGGGTTTAGGGTTTAGGGTTTTAGGGTTTAGGGTTTTAGGGGTTTAGGGTTTAGGGTTTAGGGTTTGGGGTTTAGGGTTTGGGGTTTAGGGTTTTAAGGTTTAGGGTTTAGGGTTTCGGGTTTAGGGTTTTAGGGTTTCGGGTCTAGGGTTAGGGTTTAGGGTTTTTAGGGTTTTTAGGGTTTAAGGTTTAGGGTTTTTAGGGTTTTAGGGTTTTAGGGTTTAAGGTTTAGGGTTTTAGGGGTTTAGGGTTAGGGTTTAGGGTTTAGGGTTTAGGGCTTTTTTAGGGTTTAGGGTTTAGGGCTTAGGGTTTAGGGTTTAGGGTTTTTTTAGGGTTCAGGGTTTAGGGTTCATGGTTTAGGGTTTTTTTAGGGTTTAGGATTTAGGGTTGAGGGTTTTTTTTAGGGTTTAGGGTTAATTTAGGGTTTAGGGTTTAGGGTTTATTTTTTAGGGTTTAGGGTTTAGGGTTAGGGTTTAGGGTTTTTAGGGTTTAGGGTTTAGGGTTTTTAGGGTTTATGGTTTAGGGTTTAGGGTTTAGGGTTTTTTAGGGTTTAGGGTTTAGGGTTTATTTAGGGTTTAAGGTTTAGGGTTTAAGGTTTAGGGTTTAGGGTTTTAGGGTTTTAGGGTTTACGGTTTAGGGTTTTGCGTTTAGCGTTTAGGGTTTAGGGTTTGTTTAGGGTTTAGGGTTTAATGTATTTTTAGGGTTTAGGGTTTATGGTTTTTTTTTGGGCCCGAAAGTTTATAGAGGCCGGGATTACCTCTGCCTGCATTTAATCAATAAGTATTACATGCTAAGATCCTAGAGGCCACAGGCGGCCCAATTACAAGTATGCTAGGGCCAAAAGGCCTGTAAGGTGTGCTAATGGGCTCGGGCCCAATAAAGAAAAAGCTGGGGCCAAAATGACCTTTTTTGTTTGCTGAAAAAAGGAAAATCGGTCGACCGAAAGTTATTTCGGTCGACCGAGGCGGTTCGGTCGATCCGAGGAGAACTCGGTTCGACCGAACCTACCATGGGACACGCTGAATGATCCGGTCGACCGAGAAAGAAATCCGATCGACCGAAAGGCTTCAGGGCATCCCCTGGTTACTGCGTCGGTCGACCGAAACGAAAATTTCGGTCGACCGGAGTGATGCTGGATGCTGAATCAAGTGGAGATTTGTTGAAAATCATACCCAACTTCGACCTGTGGTTGATGAGTCACCCTCGCTTGATTCTTCCACCCGTCGACTGCATCAAAGCCCGTAGAAGATGCTCATCGTATTCTAGATTCTCAATTGTACGCTCGACGATAGTTCTTCTTCCAAAAACGCCGACGAAGCTTGGAATTGAGAGGATAACAAAACAATCACATGTACCTCCCTCCTTACGAAGCTTGGGTCTGAATTCTTGAAGTACGCCTCCAATTAACCCAAAGAGTGATGCCGAAGATAAGAATGGGGAGGGATTGTGTCTTTGTAGCCCTCTCCACCTTTGCAATCCATTTAGAAGTCAAACATGACTCCGATTTCTTCAAAAGCTTTCACCGGCGTGAGGTACCCTTCCAAAAAGCGGCTACTAACTTAAGATACTCACGAAGCCAAGATTCTTCACCATGTAAGCAGAGGGGACAAGATTCCAAATAACAAACCTCCACTGTTGACTTGATCGGCAAAAGTGCAAGGTGAAATCGACAATAAATGGTGGATACCTTCACACTCTCCAAACTTTCCCCCTCGACTTCAACTTAGAAGTCACCAACGTTTCAAAGTCACACTAATCCACATTCACCGTCCGGAAGCTTGAGATGGAGTTCAACCGATCAAAGTAGCTTGCTAGTGATCCTCCGTGAACTCCCATCTTGATGTCGGCTAGGGCGGATGTGTGCTTCCAAGAAAGGTTGGATTCTTCACCATGGATGCTGTTGGTTTATAGGTGTGAATTGCGCAAAGAAATCCGGAGTATTTGCCTCTGTCGACTGCTAAATAAAGATGTTTCGGTCGACCGACCGCGGTTTCGGTCGACCGACCGCGGTTTCGGTCGACCGAAACTTGGCATATGCGGCTCTGAGCTGGAAAATGCACTGTGTTTCGGTCGACCGGCGTTGGATCGGTAGACCGCAATGCGTAGGCCGGTTGACCGAAAGTGAGTTGCGGTCGACCGAGCGAAAAATTCGGTCGCCCGAATTTGCTTAGTTCGACCGACAACAGGTGACCAGAATGTCCTGCCCGATTTCGGTCGACCGAAAAATAGTTTCCGGTCGACCGAAGCTTTGAGTTGGCGCAAGTTGGTGAAGATCTGCTGTCTGGATCGGTCGACTATCCCCTGGTTCGGTCGACCGAAAGTCGCGATTTCGCGGAACTCGGAAATCCCAAAATCCAATCGGCCGATTCTTTGACGTTAGGGCTTAATTGATGGGTCGACGACCTTGCTGTGGTGTTGTGGGAGTGGAGTCGAGTGGAATTGTGGCTTGGGACGCGGAGTTGCGTGCCCTAGAGCCAAAAATGCGCGGAGGCGGCGCTGAAGCTTTGAAGCTTCAAACACGATTCCGGCGGGTTGCTGAGGCCGATGGTGGCCTGGAAGGGTGGAATGGGATGTCCAAGCCTTGATCCACGAGTAGGAACCCCGAAGTTCCTCGTGTGGTGGAGATCTAGGCCAGAATGGGTGAGGCAAAATTTGGGCGAAAATTTCGCCAAAATCGCCAGAGCAGAAATTTTTTTGCGTGGAATGGGGTGGGCTTCAGAGGGTTTAGGGTTTAGGGTTTAGGGTTTAATCGATACTCGTTTAGGGTTTAGGGTTTAGGGTTTAGGGTTTTTTAGGGTTTAGGGTTTAGGGTTTTTTTAGGGTTTAGGGTTTTTTTAGGGTTTAGGGTTTAGGGTTTAATCGATACTCGTTTAGGGTTTAGGGTTTAGGGTTTACGGTTTAGGGTTTAGGGTTTAGGGTTTTTTAGGGTTTAGGGTTTAGGGTTTTTTTATGGTTTAGGGTTTATTTAGGGTTTAGGGTTTAGGGTTTAGGGTTTATTTAGGGTTTAGGGTTTAGGGTTTATTTAGGGTTTAGGGTTTAGGGTTTTTTTAGGGTTTAGGGTTTAGGGTTTTTTTAGGGTTTAGGGTTTAGGGTGTAGGTTTAGGGTTTTTTTAGGTTTAGGGTTTAGGGTTTTTTTAGGGTTTAGGGTTTTTTTAGGGTTTAGGGTTTAGGGTTTTTAGGGTTTAGGGTTTAGGGTTTAGGGTTTTTTTAGTGTTTAGGGTTTAGGGTTTAGGGTTTTTTAGGGTTTAGGGTTTAGGGTTTATTTAGGGTTTTTTTAGGGTTTAGGGTTTAGGGTTTTTTTAGGGTTTAGGGTTTAGAGTTTTAGGGTTTAGGTTTTAGGGTTTAGGGTTTAGGGTTTATTTAGGGTTTAGGGTTTAGGGGGTTTTTTTTGGGCCCGAAAGTTTATAGAGGCCGGGATTACCTCTGCCTGCATTTCATCAATAAGTATTACATGCTAGGATCCTTGAGGCCACAGGCGGCCCAATTACAAGTATGCTAGGGCCAAAAGGCCTGTAAGGTATGCTAATGGGCTCGGGCCCAATAAAGAAAAAGCTGGGGCCAACATGGCCTTTTTGTTTGCTGAAAAAAGGAAAATCGGTCGACCGAAAGTTATTTTGGTCGACCGAGGCGGTTCGGTCGATCCGAGGAGAACTCGGTTCGACCGAACCTACCAGGGGACACGCTGAATAATCCGGTCGACCGAGACAAGAAGTCTGATCGACCGAAAGGCTTCAGGGCATCCCTTGGTTATTGCGCCGGTCGACCGAAACGAAAATTTCGGCGACCGGAGTGATGCTGGATGCTGAATCAAGTGGAGATTTGTTGAAAATCATACCCAACTTCGACCTGTGGTTGATGAGTCACCATCGCTTGATTCTTCCACCCGTCGACTGCATCAAAGCCCGTAGAAGATGCTCATCGTATTCTAGATTCTCAATTGTACGCGCGACGATAGTTCTTCTTCCAAAAACGCCGACGAAGCTTGGAATTGAGAGGATAACAAAACAATCACATGTACCTCCCTCCTTACGAAGCTTGGGTCTGAATTCTTGAAGAACGCCTCCAATTAACCCAAAGAGTGATGCCGAAAATAAGAATGGGGAGGGATTGTGTCTTTGTAGCCCTCTCCACCTTTGCAATCCATTTAGAAGTCAAACATGACTCCGATTTCTTAAAAAGCTTTCACCGGCGTGAGGCACCCTTCCAAAAAGCGGCTACTAACTTAAGATACTCACGAAACCAAGATTCTTCACCATGTAAGCAGATGGGACAAGATTCCAAATAACAAGCCTCCACTGTTGACTTGATCGGCAAAAGTGCAAGGTGAAATCGACAATTAATGGTGGATACCTTCACGCTCTCCAAACTTTCCCCCTCGGCTTCAACTTAGAAGTCACCAACGTTTCAAAGTCACACTAATCCACATTCACCGTCCGGAAGCTTGAGATGGAGTTCAACCGATCAAAGTAGCTTGCTAGTGATCCTCCGTGAACACCCATCTTGATGTCGGCTAGGGCGGATGTGTGCTTCCAAGAAAGGTTGGATTCTTCACCATGGATGCTGTTGTTTTATAGGTGTGAATTGCGCAAAGAAATCCGGAGTATTTGCCTCTGTCGACTGTTGAATAAAGAGGTTTCGGTCGACCGCGGTTTCGGTCGACCGAAAATTGGCAGATGCGGCTCTGAACTGGAAAATGCACTGTGTTTCGGTCGACCGGCGTTGGATCGGTAGACCGAAAAGCATAGGCCGGTCGACCGAAAGTGAGTTGCGGTCGACCGAGCGAAAAATTCGGTCGCCCGAATTTGCTTAGTTCGACCGACAACAGGTGACCAGAATGTCCTGCCCGATTTCGGTCGACCGAAAAATAGTTTCCGGTTGACCGAAGCTTTGAGTTGGCGCAAGTTGGTGAAGATTTGCTGTCTGGATCGGTCGACCGTCCCCTGGTTCGGTCGACCGAAAGTCGCGATTTCGCGGAGCCCGGAAATCCCAAAATCCAATCGGCCGATTCTTTGACGTTAGGGCTTAATTGATGGGTCGACGACCTTGCTGTGGTGTTGTGGGAGTGGAGTGGAATTGTGGCTTGGGACGCGGAGTTGCGTGCCCTAGAACCAAAAATGCGCGGAGGTGGCGCTGAAGCTTTGAAGCTTCAAACACGATTCTGGCGGGTTGCTGAGGCCGATGGTGGCCTGGAAGGGTGGAATGGGATGTCCAAGCCTTGATCCACGAGTAGGAAGCCCGAAGTTCCTCGTGTGGTGGAGATCTTGGCCGGAATGGGTGAGGCAAAATTTGGGCGAAAATTTCGCCAAAATCGCCAGAGCAGAAAATTTTTTGCGTGGAATGGGGTGGGCTTAGGGTTTAGGGTTTTTTAGGGTTTAGGGTTTAGGGTTTAGGGTTTAGGGTTTTTAGGGTTTAGGGTTTAGGGTTTTAGGGTTTTAGGGTTTAGGGTTTACGGTTTTTAGGGTTTAGGGTTTTAGGGTTTATTTACGGTTTAGGGTTTGTTTAGGGTTTAGGGTTAGGGTATAGGGTTTAGGGTTTTTTTTAGGGTTTAGGGTTTAGGGTTTTAGGGTTTAGGGTTTTAGGGTTTTAGGGTTTAGGGTTTAGGGTTTTTAGGGTTTAGGGTTTAGGGTTTACGGTTTTTAGGGTTTAGGGTTTAGGGTTTAGGGTTTGTTTAGGGTTTAGGGTTTAGGGTTTAGGGTTTTAGGGTTTAGGGTTTAGGGTTTTAGGGTTTTGGGGTTTAGGGTTTTAGGGTTTAGGGTTTATTAGGGTTTAGGGTTTACGGTTTAGGGGTTTAGGGTTTAGGGTTTAGGGTTTAGGTTTTAGGGTTTAGGGTTTAGGGGTTTAGGTTTAGGGTTTTAGGGTTTTAGGGTTTAGGGTTTAGGGTTATTTAGGGTTTAGGGTTTAGGGTTTAGGGTTTAGGGTTTAGGGTTTTTAGGGTTTAGGGTTTAGGGTTTAGGGTTTAGGGTTATTTAGGGTTTAGGGTTATTTAGGGTTTAGGGTTTAGGGTTTAGGGTTTAGGGTTTAGGGTTTTTTTTTTCCCCAGCAATTCACATCTCTTCCATAAATGCTAAACAACAATTTACAGAAGAGTTGGCTCAATGTGAGCTACAGAATGTGAATTCAAAAATATAGCCAAGAAGGCTAGGTAAACCCAAAGATTGGGTGAAAAAACCTAATGGGGTGTAGGAAAAACCCAATCTAAAATGAAAGAGTTTAGCACGTCCAGATCAGAGCGAAACCGTGGGCCGAAAAGCCCATTCTGACTGGATTTTTAACTTGTAACGCCAATGCTCCAAAACCCTAGAGAGGGCTTTAAACCCCATCCCGAGAAAAGAGGAGGCCTCCTTGTTCTTCATCTTCCTCCCCTGCCAAACGCCACAATCAAGCTCCTGCCGAGATGAAGAATGATCAATCAAACCGGATGTGTCGCTTGCTTCAACAAGAGAGGAAGATAGCCGAGATACTGAAGAGGTATAACCAGTATGGGTTGGAGGGGACTCGATTTTGGAATACCGGGATTGCTGAACACCTTGAAATGGCATGCCGATCCAATACCCTTCTAAGGGATACCATTTTGCGCCTGGAGAAGAGAAGGAGGGCCGAAACAGTGCAGCTACTACTGGATTGTCCGGATCCATCACCTTCCAAGTGGAAAGAATTCCCCCTTCCACCCGAATGGGAGTTGCCTCTTCATGAAGCAATAGCGCTCCAGAAATGTAAGTAGCTAAATTAATAATTGCCTCAGTCGAAATAAGAACTGAAATGAATGTTGAATGCAGATCCCTTGGTGCTCTTGGACCACACTCCTCGTTTGCGCCGAATTGACCAGTTGATGAACAAATTGCAGAAATGGCGAGATTGTATGGTGAACCTAAGTCCAGATGAGGAGCAGATGAAGCAGACCTTGGCGGGCAGGGAGCAGCTGGAGTCATTAATGGTTTATCGCCGAGATACAATTCTGAATTTGGAGGAAGAGAGGCATCGAGAGTTGGAGCAGTTCTTGATGGATTGTGCTGATCCACCTCCTCCAGGATGGAGCCCAAGTATACTGAGGGATGTATATCCTCTTCAACAGATTCAGCCGGAGCGGAAGGTGCCTAATTGTAGCCTGAATGAAGCTTGTTCTCCCCAGTGAATGTGAATCAAGGAAGTTGTACCAATGATGTAAACGAAGTATAAGTAGAACAAGTAGAAATACTAATGATGTAAAAGAAGAATGTTGCAATGAAGGATTTGCTTATGAAATGTCTGTTTCTTATATTCCAGCTCAAAATCTTTGATTGTTCCCAATTGTAAGAGCCCACTGAGTCTTCCATATGTTGAGCATTTGCTAAAATCAGATCAGATAACCAGGTTTTAGAAGGTAAAGAATAGCAGCAAAGATATAGTAAGAAAATGAGAAGGAGACTTCCCATTTCCGACCAAGTCAATAAATGGAATTGACTTGGCCGGTTCCTTATTTGGCTAGCCGATGCCTTTAGCAAAACTTGTGCCAAATTCATGATAATAGAACCTGAAAATTTCGTGAATAACATGTGCGATATATCAAGCCAAGGGATCAAAGAAATTGGAGCCAAGTTAAAATTGAAAAAACCAAAATCTGAAACCATCAGAATGTAACTTCCCTGTTCCGACCAAGTCAATTTAAGGGATTGACTTGGTCGGTTCCTGTTTTGGCTAGCCGATGCCTTCAGCAAAACTTGTGCCAAATTTAAGATAATTGAACCTGGAAAGTTAATGAACAACATGTGCATAGGATCAAACCATGGGATCAATAAAAACAGGGCAGTTACTAATGGAGCTAAAACCAGTAACTTCCCTGTTCCGACCAAGTCAATTTGAGGAAAAATTGACCTGGTCGGTTCCAAAGATGGCAAGCCGATGCCTTCAGCAAAACTTCTGCCATCCATCGTGAGAAACGAACACCAATTATTTGATTCTGATGTAGGGCAGTCCTTGTTTCTCAAGCGTCAACATACCTTTCAGAATATGAGGAAGGTTTTGAGTGTTGTCAATTATCTTGTTAGACTTGGTATTGATCCCTAAATTGGCAAGATGATCAGCAGGGCTGTTTCCTTCCCTGAATTGGTGATTAGAGGAGACCACTAAGTGCTGCCAAAGGTTTCTGAATTCAGGGATCCATCTACTGAATGAGGGGTGAATCCAGTGCCTTGTGTTAATAATTTCCAAAAGGGTTTTAGAGTCAGATTCCACCATAATCCTGTTATAATTCCTGGTAGCACACAGCCGCAGGCCCTGTAAAATGGCTCTGAATTCAGCAAGCATATTGGTTCCATAACCGTAATAACCATGATATGCCAACATCAGATTGCCATGATGGTCTCTGAGCACTCCTCCCCCACCACAACTTCCAGGGTTTCCTTTGCAAGCCCCATCAGTATTAAGTTTCATGTAACCAGCTGGAGGAATTTGCCACTTAACCACCATATGATGCTTTTCCTTGTTAGTAATATGCTGCAATCCAAGTCTGTTAAGAATATCCTTGTCTTGTTGAGTATCTCTCCATTTGGGATTGCTTTGGGTGGCCAATATAGCAATCCAATGTTTAAGCTTGTGTGTAATCCCATGATTATCACTAGAATGTCCTCCAAATTTGCAATTGTTTCTATGCTTCCAGAGTTCCCAGATAAGACAGCAAGCCAGCCATTTATGAAGGTGTTGCACTCTAGTGGGTTTGACAAGAGGTTTCAGAAGTTGAAGGAAATCTTGGTGATTATCGATTTGATTCCCATTAAACTGCCATTGTAGCCAATGCCAACCAATTTTTGCTATGTCACTTCTAAAAAAGAGGTGGTGATGAGTTTCAATGCTAGGTTGTCTACAACAACTACATTTTGAGGCCAGCTGAACACCAATTTTCTTCAAGTTGTCTTCAAGCGGAAGTCTACCATGAATGTATTGCCAATTAATCATAGAAATCTTGCTTGGGAGGGTGTTAGACCAGATCTGCTCACCCCAGTCCACCTTTTCATGTTGCTGCAAAGAATGCCATCCGGTTTTAACAGTATATTTGCCATCAGAAGTGTGTGCCCAGTAAAATTGATCAGGTTCT
>OY821787.1:35384958-35393786 GCA_963682175.1 Triglochin maritima
TAGGGTTTAGGGTTTAGGGTTTAGGGTTTAGGGTTTAGGGTTTAGGGTTTAGGGTTTAGGGTTTAGGGTTTAGGGTTTAGGGTTTAGGGTTTAGGGTTTAGGGTTTAGGGTTTAGGGTTTAGGGTTTAGGGTTTAGGGTTTAGGGTTTAGGGTTTAGGGTTTAGGGTTTAGGGTTTAGGGTTTAGGGTTTAGGGTTTAGGGTTTAGGGTTTAGGGTTTAGGGTTTAGGGTTTAGGGTTTAGGGTTTAGGGTTTAGGGTTTAGGGTTTAGGGTTTAGGGTTTAGGGTTTAGGGTTTAGGGTTTAGGGTTTAGGGTTTAGGGTTTAGGGTTTAGGGTTTAGGGTTTAGGGTTTAGGGTTTAGGGTTTAGGGTTTAGGGTTTAGGGTTTAGGGTTTAGGGTTTAGGGTTTAGGGTTTAGGGTTTAGGGTTTAGGGTTTAGGGTTTAGGGTTTAGGGTTTAGGGTTTAGGGTTTAGGGTTTAGGGTTTAGGGTTTAGGGTTTAGGGTTTATTAGGGTTTAGGGTTTAGGGTTTAGGGTTTAGGGTTTAGGGTTTAGGGTTTAGGGTTTAGGGTTTAGGGTTTAGGGTTTAGGGTTTAGGGTTTAGGGTTTAGGGTTTAGGGTTTAGGGTTTAGGGTTTAGGGTTTAGGGTTTAGGGTTTAGGGTTTAGGGTTTAGGGTTTAGGGTTTAGGGTTTAGGGTTTAGGGTTTAGGGTTTAGGGTTTAGGGTTTAGGGTTTAGGGTTTAGGGTTTAGGGTTTAGGGTTTAGGGTTTAGGGTTTAGGGTTTAGGGTTTAGGGTTTAGGGTTTAGGGTTTAGGGTTTAGGGTTTAGGGTTTAGGGTTTAGGGTTTAGGGTTTAGGGTTTAGGGTTTAGGGTTTAGGGTTTAGGGTTTAGGGTTTAGGGTTTAGGGTTTAGGGTTTAGGGTTTAGGGTTTAGGGTTTAGGGTTTAGGGTTTAGGGTTTAGGGTTTAGGGTTTAGGGTTTAGGGTTTAGGGTTTAGGGTTTAGGGTTTAGGGTTTAGGGTTTAGGGTTTAGGGTTTAGGGTTTAGGGTTTAGGGTTTAGGGTTTAGGGTTTAGGGTTTAGGGTTTAGGGTTTAGGGTTTAGGGTTTAGGGTTTAGGGTTTAGGGTTTAGGGTTTAGGGTTTAGGGTTTAGGGTTTAGGGTTTAGGGTTTAGGGTTTAGGGTTTAGGGTTTAGGGTTTAGGGTTTAGGGTTTAGGGTTTAGGGTTTAGGGTTTAGGGTTTAGGGTTTAGGGTTTAGGGTTTAGGGTTTAGGGTTTAGGGTTTAGGGTTTAGGGTTTAGGGTTTAGGGTTTAGGGTTTAGGGTTTAGGGTTTAGGGTTTAGGGTTTAGGGTTTAGGGTTTAGGGTTTAGGGTTTAGGGTTTAGGGTTTAGGGTTTAGGGTTTAGGGTTTAGGGTTTAGGGTTTAGGGTTTAGGGTTTAGGGTTTAGGGTTTAGGGTTTAGGGTTTAGGGTTTAGGGTTTAGGGTTTAGGGTTTAGGGTTTAGGGTTTAGGGTTTAGGGTTTAGGGTTTAGGGTTTAGGGTTTAGGGTTTAGGGTTTAGGGTTTAGGGTTTAGGGTTTAGGGTTTAGGGTTTAGGGTTTAGGGTTTAGGGTTTAGGGTTTAGGGTTTAGGGTTTAGGGTTTAGGGTTTAGGGTTTAGGGTTTAGGGTTTAGGGTTTAGGGTTTAGGGTTTAGGGTTTAGGGTTTAGGGTTTAGGGTTTAGGGTTTAGGGTTTAGGGTTTAGGGTTTAGGGTTTAGGGTTTAGGGTTTAGGGTTTAGGGTTTAGGGTTTAGGGTTTAGGGTTTAGGGTTTAGGGTTTAGGGTTTAGGGTTTAGGGTTTAGGGTTTAGGGTTTAGGGTTTAGGGTTTAGGGTTTAGGGTTTAGGGTTTAGGGTTTAGGGTTTAGGGTTTAGGGTTTAGGGTTTAGGGTTTAGGGTTTAGGGTTTAGGGTTTAGGGTTTAGGGTTTAGGGTTTAGGGTTTAGGGTTTAGGGTTTAGGGTTTAGGGTTTAGGGTTTAGGGTTTAGGGTTTAGGGTTTAGGGTTTAGGGTTTAGGGTTTAGGGTTTAGGGTTTAGGGTTTAGGGTTTAGGGTTTAGGGTTTAGGGTTTAGGGTTTAGGGTTTAGGGTTTAGGGTTTAGGGTTTAGGGTTTAGGGTTTAGGGTTTAGGGTTTAGGGTTTAGGGTTTAGGGTTTAGGGTTTAGGGTTTAGGGTTTAGGGTTTAGGGTTTAGGGTTTAGGGTTTAGGGTTTAGGGTTTAGGGTTTAGGGTTTAGGGTTTAGGGTTTAGGGTTTAGGGTTTAGGGTTTAGGGTTTAGGGTTTAGGGTTTAGGGTTTAGGGTTTAGGGTTTAGGGTTTAGGGTTTAGGGTTTAGGGTTTAGGGTTTAGGGTTTAGGGTTTAGGGTTTAGGGTTTAGGGTTTAGGGTTTAGGGTTTAGGGTTTAGGGTTTAGGGTTTAGGGTTTAGGGTTTAGGGTTTAGGGTTTAGGGTTTAGGGTTTAGGGTTTAGGGTTTAGGGTTTAGGGTTTAGGGTTTAGGGTTTAGGGTTTAGGGTTTAGGGTTTAGGGTTTAGGGTTTAGGGTTTAGGGTTTAGGGTTTAGGGTTTAGGGTTTAGGGTTTAGGGTTTAGGGTTTAGGGTTTAGGGTTTAGGGTTTAGGGTTTAGGGTTTAGGGTTTAGGGTTTAGGGTTTAGGGTTTAGGGTTTAGGGTTTAGGGTTTAGGGTTTAGGGTTTAGGGTTTAGGGTTTAGGGTTTAGGGTTTAGGGTTTAGGGTTTAGGGTTTAGGGTTTAGGGTTTAGGGTTTAGGGTTTAGGGTTTAGGGTTTAGGGTTTAGGGTTTAGGGTTTAGGGTTTAGGGTTTAGGGTTTAGGGTTTAGGGTTTAGGGTTTAGGGTTTAGGGTTTAGGGTTTAGGGTTTAGGGTTTAGGGTTTAGGGTTTAGGGTTTAGGGTTTAGGGTTTAGGGTTTAGGGTTTAGGGTTTAGGGTTTAGGGTTTAGGGTTTAGGGTTTAGGGTTTAGGGTTTAGGGTTTAGGGTTTAGGGTTTAGGGTTTAGGGTTTAGGGTTTAGGGTTTAGGGTTTAGGGTTTAGGGTTTAGGGTTTAGGGTTTAGGGTTTAGGGTTTAGGGTTTAGGGTTTAGGGTTTAGGGTTTAGGGTTTAGGGTTTAGGGTTTAGGGTTTAGGGTTTAGGGTTTAGGGTTTAGGGTTTAGGGTTTAGGGTTTAGGGTTTAGGGTTTAGGGTTTAGGGTTTAGGGTTTAGGGTTTAGGGTTTAGGGTTTAGGGTTTAGGGTTTAGGGTTTAGGGTTTAGGGTTTAGGGTTTAGGGTTTAGGGTTTAGGGTTTAGGGTTTAGGGTTTAGGGTTTAGGGTTTAGGGTTTAGGGTTTAGGGTTTAGGGTTTAGGGTTTAGGGTTTAGGGTTTAGGGTTTAGGGTTTAGGGTTTAGGGTTTAGGGTTTAGGGTTTAGGGTTTAGGGTTTAGGGTTTAGGGTTTAGGGTTTAGGGTTTAGGGTTTAGGGTTTAGGGTTTAGGGTTTAGGGTTTAGGGTTTAGGGTTTAGGGTTTAGGGTTTAGGGTTTAGGGTTTAGGGTTTAGGGTTTAGGGTTTAGGGTTTAGGGTTTAGGGTTTAGGGTTTAGGGTTTAGGGTTTAGGGTTTAGGGTTTAGGGTTTAGGGTTTAGGGTTTAGGGTTTAGGGTTTAGGGTTTAGGGTTTAGGGTTTAGGGTTTAGGGTTTAGGGTTTAGGGTTTAGGGTTTAGGGTTTAGGGTTTAGGGTTTAGGGTTTAGGGTTTAGGGTTTAGGGTTTAGGGTTTAGGGTTTAGGGTTTAGGGTTTAGGGTTTAGGGTTTAGGGTTTAGGGTTTAGGGTTTAGGGTTTAGGGTTTAGGGTTTAGGGTTTAGGGTTTAGGGTTTAGGGTTTAGGGTTTAGGGTTTAGGGTTTAGGGTTTAGGGTTTAGGGTTTAGGGTTTAGGGTTTAGGGTTTAGGGTTTAGGGTTTAGGGTTTAGGGTTTAGGGTTTAGGGTTTAGGGTTTAGGGTTTAGGGTTTAGGGTTTAGGGTTTAGGGTTTAGGGTTTAGGGTTTAGGGTTTAGGGTTTAGGGTTTAGGGTTTAGGGTTTAGGGTTTAGGGTTTAGGGTTTAGGGTTTAGGGTTTAGGGTTTAGGGTTTAGGGTTTAGGGTTTAGGGTTTAGGGTTTAGGGTTTAGGGTTTAGGGTTTAGGGTTTAGGGTTTAGGGTTTAGGGTTTAGGGTTTAGGGTTTAGGGTTTAGGGTTTAGGGTTTAGGGTTTAGGGTTTAGGGTTTAGGGTTTAGGGTTTAGGGTTTAGGGTTTAGGGTTTAGGGTTTAGGGTTTAGGGTTTAGGGTTTAGGGTTTAGGGTTTAGGGTTTAGGGTTTAGGGTTTAGGGTTTAGGGTTTAGGGTTTAGGGTTTAGGGTTTAGGGTTTAGGGGGTTTAGGGTTTAGGGTTTAGGGTTTAGGGTTTAGGGTTTAGGGTTTAGGGTTTAGGGTTTAGGGTTTAGGGTTTAGGGTTTAGGGTTTAGGGTTTAGGGTTTAGGGTTTAGGGTTTAGGGTTTAGGGTTTAGGGTTTAGGGTTTAGGGTTTAGGGTTTAGGGTTTAGGGTTTAGGGTTTAGGGTTTAGGGTTTAGGGTTTAGGGTTTAGGGTTTAGGGTTTAGGGTTTAGGGTTTAGGGTTTAGGGTTTAGGGTTTAGGGTTTAGGGTTTAGGGTTTAGGGTTTAGGGTTTAGGGTTTAGGGTTTAGGGTTTAGGGTTTAGGGTTTAGGGTTTAGGGTTTAGGGTTTAGGGTTTAGGGTTTAGGGTTTAGGGTTTAGGGTTTAGGGTTTAGGGTTTAGGGTTTAGGGTTTAGGGTTTAGGGTTTAGGGTTTAGGGTTTAGGGTTTAGGGTTTAGGGTTTAGGGTTTAGGGTTTAGGGTTTAGGGTTTAGGGTTTAGGGTTTAGGGTTTAGGGTTTAGGGTTTAGGGTTTAGGGTTTAGGGTTTAGGGTTTAGGGTTTAGGGTTTAGGGTTTAGGGTTTAGGGTTTAGGGTTTAGGGTTTAGGGTTTAGGGTTTAGGGTTTAGGGTTTAGGGTTTAGGGTTTAGGGTTTAGGGTTTAGGGTTTAGGGTTTAGGGTTTAGGGTTTAGGGTTTAGGGTTTAGGGTTTAGGGTTTAGGGTTTAGGGTTTAGGGTTTAGGGTTTAGGGTTTAGGGTTTAGGGTTTAGGGTTTAGGGTTTAGGGTTTAGGGTTTAGGGTTTAGGGTTTAGGGTTTAGGGTTTAGGGTTTAGGGTTTAGGGTTTAGGGTTTAGGGTTTAGGGTTTAGGGTTTAGGGTTTAGGGTTTAGGGTTTAGGGTTTAGGGTTTAGGGTTTAGGGTTTAGGGTTTAGGGTTTAGGGTTTAGGGTTTAGGGTTTAGGGTTTAGGGTTTAGGGTTTAGGGTTTAGGGTTTAGGGTTTAGGGTTTAGGGTTTAGGGTTTAGGGTTTAGGGTTTAGGGTTTAGGGTTTAGGGTTTAGGGTTTAGGGTTTAGGGTTTAGGGTTTAGGGTTTAGGGTTTAGGGTTTAGGGTTTAGGGTTTAGGGTTTAGGGTTTAGGGTTTAGGGTTTAGGGTTTAGGGTTTAGGGTTTAGGGTTTAGGGTTTAGGGTTTAGGGTTTAGGGTTTAGGGTTTAGGGTTTAGGGTTTAGGGTTTAGGGTTTAGGGTTTAGGGTTTAGGGTTTAGGGTTTAGGGTTTAGGGTTTAGGGTTTAGGGTTTAGGGTTTAGGGTTTAGGGTTTAGGGTTTAGGGTTTAGGGTTTAGGGTTTAGGGTTTAGGGTTTAGGGTTTAGGGTTTAGGGTTTAGGGTTTAGGGTTTAGGGTTTAGGGTTTAGGGTTTAGGGTTTAGGGTTTAGGGTTTAGGGTTTAGGGTTTAGGGTTTAGGGTTTAGGGTTTAGGGTTTAGGGTTTAGGGTTTAGGGTTTAGGGTTTAGGGTTTAGGGTTTAGGGTTTAGGGTTTAGGGTTTAGGGTTTAGGGTTTAGGGTTTAGGGTTTAGGGTTTAGGGTTTAGGGTTTAGGGTTTAGGGTTTAGGGTTTAGGGTTTAGGGTTTAGGGTTTAGGGTTTAGGGTTTAGGGTTTAGGGTTTAGGGTTTAGGGTTTAGGGTTTAGGGTTTAGGGTTTAGGGTTTAGGGTTTAGGGTTTAGGGTTTAGGGTTTAGGGTTTAGGGTTTAGGGTTTAGGGTTTAGGGTTTAGGGTTTAGGGTTTAGGGTTTAGGGTTTAGGGTTTAGGGTTTAGGGTTTAGGGTTTAGGGTTTAGGGTTTAGGGTTTAGGGTTTAGGGTTTAGGGTTTAGGGTTTAGGGTTTAGGGTTTAGGGTTTAGGGTTTAGGGTTTAGGGTTTAGGGTTTAGGGTTTAGGGTTTAGGGTTTAGGGTTTAGGGTTTAGGGTTTAGGGTTTAGGGTTTAGGGTTTAGGGTTTAGGGTTTAGGGTTTAGGGTTTAGGGTTTAGGGTTTAGGGTTTAGGGTTTAGGGTTTAGGGTTTAGGGTTTAGGGTTTAGGGTTTAGGGTTTAGGGTTTAGGGTTTAGGGTTTAGGGTTTAGGGTTTAGGGTTTAGGGTTTAGGGTTTAGGGTTTAGGGTTTAGGGTTTAGGGTTTAGGGTTTAGGGTTTAGGGTTTAGGGTTTAGGGTTTAGGGTTTAGGGTTTAGGGTTTAGGGTTTAGGGTTTAGGGTTTAGGGTTTAGGGTTTAGGGTTTAGGGTTTAGGGTTTAGGGTTTAGGGTTTAGGGTTTAGGGTTTAGGGTTTAGGGTTTAGGGTTTAGGGTTTAGGGTTTAGGGTTTAGGGTTTAGGGTTTAGGGTTTAGGGTTTAGGGTTTAGGGTTTAGGGTTTAGGGTTTAGGGTTTAGGGTTTAGGGTTTAGGGTTTAGGGTTTAGGGTTTAGGGTTTAGGGTTTAGGGTTTAGGGTTTAGGGTTTAGGGTTTAGGGTTTAGGGTTTAGGGTTTAGGGTTTAGGGTTTAGGGTTTAGGGTTTAGGGTTTAGGGTTTAGGGTTTAGGGTTTAGGGTTTAGGGTTTAGGGTTTAGGGTTTAGGGTTTAGGGTTTAGGGTTTAGGGTTTAGGGTTTAGGGTTTAGGGTTTAGGGTTTAGGGTTTAGGGTTTAGGGTTTAGGGTTTAGGGTTTAGGGTTTAGGGTTTAGGGTTTAGGGTTTAGGGTTTAGGGTTTAGGGTTTAGGGTTTAGGGTTTAGGGTTTAGGGTTTAGGGTTTAGGGTTTAGGGTTTAGGGTTTAGGGTTTAGGGTTTAGGGTTTAGGGTTTAGGGTTTAGGGTTTAGGGTTTAGGGTTTAGGGTTTAGGGTTTAGGGTTTAGGGTTTAGGGTTTAGGGTTTAGGGTTTAGGGTTTAGGGTTTAGGGTTTAGGGTTTAGGGTTTAGGGTTTAGGGTTTAGGGTTTAGGGTTTAGGGTTTAGGGTTTAGGGTTTAGGGTTTAGGGTTTAGGGTTTAGGGTTTAGGGTTTAGGGTTTAGGGTTTAGGGTTTAGGGTTTAGGGTTTAGGGTTTAGGGTTTAGGGTTTAGGGTTTAGGGTTTAGGGTTTAGGGTTTAGGGTTTAGGGTTTAGGGTTTAGGGTTTAGGGTTTAGGGTTTAGGGTTTAGGGTTTAGGGTTTAGGGTTTAGGGTTTAGGGTTTAGGGTTTAGGGTTTAGGGTTTAGGGTTTAGGGTTTAGGGTTTAGGGTTTAGGGTTTAGGGTTTAGGGTTTAGGGTTTAGGGTTTAGGGTTTAGGGTTTAGGGTTTAGGGTTTAGGGTTTAGGGTTTAGGGTTTAGGGTTTAGGGTTTAGGGTTTAGGGTTTAGGGTTTAGGGTTTAGGGTTTAGGGTTTAGGGTTTAGGGTTTAGGGTTTAGGGTTTAGGGTTTAGGGTTTAGGGTTTAGGGTTTAGGGTTTAGGGTTTAGGGTTTAGGGTTTAGGGTTTAGGGTTTAGGGTTTAGGGTTTAGGGTTTAGGGTTTAGGGTTTAGGGTTTAGGGTTTAGGGTTTAGGGTTTAGGGTTTAGGGTTTAGGGTTTAGGGTTTAGGGTTTAGGGTTTAGGGTTTAGGGTTTAGGGTTTAGGGTTTAGGGTTTAGGGTTTAGGGTTTAGGGTTTAGGGTTTAGGGTTTAGGGTTTAGGGTTTAGGGTTTAGGGTTTAGGGTTTAGGGTTTAGGGTTTAGGGTTTAGGGTTTAGGGTTTAGGGTTTAGGGTTTAGGGTTTAGGGTTTAGGGTTTAGGGTTTAGGGTTTAGGGTTTAGGGTTTAGGGTTTAGGGTTTAGGGTTTAGGGTTTAGGGTTTAGGGTTTAGGGTTTAGGGTTTAGGGTTTAGGGTTTAGGGTTTAGGGTTTAGGGTTTAGGGTTTAGGGTTTAGGGTTTAGGGTTTAGGGTTTAGGGTTTAGGGTTTAGGGTTTAGGGTTTAGGGTTTAGGGTTTAGGGTTTAGGGTTTAGGGTTTAGGGTTTAGGGTTTAGGGTTTAGGGTTTAGGGTTTAGGGTTTAGGGTTTAGGGTTTAGGGTTTAGGGTTTAGGGTTTAGGGTTTAGGGTTTAGAGGTTTAGGGTTTAGGGTTTAGGGTTTAGGGTTTAGGGTTTAGGGTTTAGGGTTTAGGGTTTAGGGTTTAGGGTTTAGGGTTTAGGGTTTAGGGTTTAGGGTTTAGGGTTTAGGGTTTAGGGTTTAGGGTTTAGGGTTTAGGGTTTAGGGTTTAGGGTTTAGGGTTTAGGGTTTAGGGTTTAGGGTTTAGGGTTTAGGGTTTAGGGTTTAGGGTTTAGGGTTTAGGGTTTAGGGTTTAGGGTTTAGGGTTTAGGGTTTAGGGTTTAGGGTTTAGGGTTTAGGGTTTAGGGTTTAGGGTTTAGGGTTTAGGGTTTAGGGTTTAGGGTTTAGGGTTTAGGGTTTAGGGTTTAGGGTTTAGGGTTTAGGGTTTAGGGTTTA